>JACTOM010000891.1:6615913-7075666 GCA_015832385.1 Elymnias hypermnestra
ATGGCAGAAGAATCACAAAAGTAAAATAAATGCGGTAGAGATGAGAGCGTTGAGAAGCATGAGTGGATTAAAACTGAGTGACAGAGTGAGAAATAGTGTGATAAGAGAACGTTGTGGTATAAAAGAAGACGTAGTGACTAAAATTGAAAAAGGTATGCTTAGATGGTTTGGGCATGTAGAGAGAATGAATAAAAGGAGACTGACAAAAAGGATTTATGAGTCAAGAGTGAATGCGAAAGTTGGAAGGGGAAGACCGAGGCGAACGTTCCTGGACCAAATCCAGAACATTTTTAAAAAAAGGCCAGGTAAAGAGTACTCAAGCCGATGAACTTGTATGAAAAGTTTAATGAGAATGGAAGAAGCGAAGGAGATATGCAAGGATCGTGGTAAGTGGAAGGACGTGGTCTTTGCCTACCCCTATAGGAATGAGGCGTGATGCTATGTATGTATGTTTTGATACTATATTTATTACACTTATTTACAGAAATTCTACGGAAATGAAGTTTTAAATTCTAATGCCACGCAATTAGAATTTTAAACGGTCATGGTTATAACTGAGTTGGTTATAACTATATAGTTAACTGATAATAGTTTTTCTGATCTTCCTAAAATATCATCCTAGCTCTAACTACAGCTAAAAGTACTCTAATTAAAATTAAACTATAATAGTAGGTTACTAAACTAAAGCTTCACAGACTATTGCTCTAAATAAATTCAAAAGTGTGACGTTTAAGTTCAAATTAATAAGATTTTGTTATATGCATATAAAAGTATATATGACAATAATATTAAAAAAAACATATAATTTGGCTGTCCGTTTGTCTGTATGTTTGTTCCGGTAAGTCTCTGAAATGGTAGTACCTATTTTGACGGGCCTTTCACTGGTAAACAGCTAGATGTTATAAGAATAAACTTAAGCCTTATTTTGGAAACAAACAAGGGATTCAGCAAAAAAAAAACTAAAACCAATGAAAATTATTGTAAATATCGCCGCCGTCTGGCGTTATAACTTTTCGCTTGATTGAATTGAAATACAACATTCATATCCTTTTCGCGACTTAGTTTTTCATCAAGAACGGCTTACCTCAAATTCACACGAGACCGCCAACTACGCAGGTAACACCCCGGGGAACAGCTTGTATTTATATATCATTTTCTTATGTGAACAGGTTGGTAGTATTTGGACAAGTCTGCTTAAATTTGAAAGGCTTTAAACACAGCTAAGCATTTAACAGAACTATTTTACAGCACTGAAATTTTAGATTGCGCGGGTCAAAGAAATTGTTAACTCTTTATGCCGCAAAACCTTTTAAATAGGTCATGGGGGACGTAGAGTGCGCAAGAATTACACGATGTGAATATGACTCATAATTTTCATACGTACGTGCTTATAAATTTGCTTAATTACGTACACTTGAATGTGGTGGCCGAATCATATGTTATTTCTTTACAAACGTGACCACACGTGGTGGTCGTTCGCTTATTAAACACAGCCGGTGTAACACCAAACATGATTTATTATCTATGCGTTTTGCAACAAAGCACAGCTGTTAATTGCCGCACACCGTCGATAAATTGTTTCTATACTATACATACTGCTATGGTTATATCATTAATTTAAGTTAAGAAACGATACATAACAATGTACAGGTATACGTAATTCCAGATATTTTCATAACGTTAAAATTGTCATAATGACGATGTGTAGAAACCACATCGTCTAAGATTTAAGTTCTTAACATAATCACTATACCAGTTCAGACTGTAATAGCATTTATAAGCAGGTTAGATCACAGCCAAGCGCTTATTTATCTTATTAAAATAATCACAACCTCAATTACAATTTATGTGTATATTCGTTACAAATATGTGGCAATTGCCTTTTTATCACAACAAAAAACAAGAAATTATACATACAGAGGTTACTTTTAAATTCCAAGGATTACATCACACTCTGCTTATATATAAAATACTTTTTAGTTCAACGTTTAAATAAATTACTGTGAATGACTCTTGATGTTATTTCAATTATTAAATTTAATTAATAACATTTTTTGCGAAATATCTTACTGAGCGATTGATTTCTCACGTAAAGGTCCAAAACGTTTCTTACTAGAGTTGAAAAACTTCATGCTAGATGGTGTATGGATTAATTTTATTATATTACTTGTTTGTATTATAATTAGCGAAGGATTACTATTAAAGTCAATTTCCACTTCACGAGACAATAGCTAACAATCTGTTGCAGACGCTACTTACAGCTGGCCAGTATCTAACGCTAGCTCGTATTATCCGCTCAATTACACTTTAGATGGAACCACTGCGCTATCCTTCTGGAATAGCCTTTGTAGTCAAATGAATAACCGTTAACCCGTTAAGGATTTGAAGGAACAAAAATCTGAAGTCAAATCCAATTGTTATGTCAATTTTACAAACAGCAACATGGTCGTATGCGTTAAAACCAGCAAAGCAGGTATTACAACTAATATCAGATCGTAGACTATAATTTATTATGTCTACTTGGCAAAAAGTAAAATTACACGAGTCTATGAAATTGATCTTGCATAATTGTATACAAATTAGCGCCTAGATACTAATCTAACGTGAAAAATATATTGAAAGAATAAAGCCAATTCCTATTTATTACATCTACTGCCGCCATCTAACATATACTTCTTAAAATCATTTATATAGAAAGAAACCTTTAAACCAAAATTAAACTCGATAATAATCCTTCTGAATAAGTATATCCAAAAATCTACCATATAACAAAACTTGACAAGTAACAAGTAACAAAAGCCTTTTACGTCAGCTTTTAGATAGATTACACTTTACAATGTTTCGAAAATACGTTTATTATAATTAATTAATTGAATTTAAACAGTTAATGAGCGTGTACTAATAATAAGGAGTAAAGAAAACACGTTGAGATAGCCTATGAATGAGTTGATTTGATTAATCTTACGTTTTTGATAAAAGTTGCTGGAAGTGTAATTACGTTCGATAGCATAAAACCAAATGTCACAAAACAATATAATAATGAAATGTACTAACGATATACAATTAACTTTAAATTACTTAAAGTCCGCTCCGTCTTTGTGCAATTTATTAATAAAAAATATGATGAATGCGCACAGAAAAAGAAAAATATAGTACATGCGTTAAGAATTTGGATGATTTGAACATTTGATTGTTTTGAATTGAAACATTTTATTTGGTTTTTGTTATTCATTTTTGTTCAAAGATGAATTGTTGGAAAAACATGTGACATGAATTGTTAAACGAAATCAAATTTATATTAAAATTTAATGCAAACGAACCCACCTATTTTCAGAGGCAGACAACCATTTTTATTTATATTACACAATAACTTATACCTTGCTTTATCGTTTGTGGTATTCAAGAGCAATACAGTTTTATGTGTATAAAAAGGTACAGATATTGTACAAGTTTAAGGTCTAATTGATATAAAAAAAAAATATAATTGAATTCACAGTAACATACCACTCGATGTAGAATGATGTTTACCGTAAGCTACGAAGAAACCAAACCAGTAACAAGCTTGTTTGCATGTGGATTGCCATGACAGGATAAGATATTTAAGGCAAGTAGAGCAAAAAATGTGAGAAAAACTGATGAACCACTTTGGAAAGAGTTCTTAGTTTCAAATAAAATGCAATTATTATGTATACATTTTAGCTCAATAAAGCAAGTAATATAATAAATAACTACGTCGTTGACAGCGAAGTTCTTAAATTCTACACAAAGAGAAAGCTTTAAAACGAGCTTTTAAAAAGGTCTACATAAATCATACTAATAATAAAATAAATTCGATTAATGAATTAATATTTGGAAAAACCTTGCACCAATAGTGCCCATTACATGGTTTTAAAAAATATTTGCAGTTGACGTTTTAATAACAATTTCACCATGTCTTGTCGTCAGTAAAAAAACATTGCAATGGTTCTACGACCTTAAGTATTTGTAAATTATTAATAAAACAACTTCTAGTGCCTCTTTTGTTAGCTGCAACTCAACATCGTAATCGTTAAAATACTGAAAATGATTCTGGGTGCTATACTTTTACAAGATAATGAATATTCCTATGAAAATGACAGCATCAAATATATTGTTTCTTTATTCACACTAAAAAAGAAGAAATACATGAAAGGAAACTTAAACCAAAATAATAGTGTCGCACAAAAGGCGGTCTTATCCCTATGAAGCTATTTCTATCAGACAACCTTAAGAGAGCCTTAAAAAAAGTTGGACTTGACTAACCTTTTTTTTGTGACTTGTTTATTTTATATACTAGATAAAATCATACATTGTAACAAAAAAAAAGTCACATATTTTAGAAAACTTCAAGAGATATAAATTGTTATTGTAGGAAATCGTATTAAAAATGCAATTGCAGAATGTTAAAAAGAAAAAGCCCCTCGTGACGTACTACAGTGAAATTTTTCATCACGTCAAAGGCTTACGATTTACGAACAACGCGGTTGTTTTAGGCTTGACTGTGCAGCGTTTTTCAATTCTACCTCCGCATTTACTAAGTTATTAGATCGCGTAAAGAAATAATATTAAACTTTTAGCTGTATTGTGAGCTGCAGCTTTTTATTTTTTTTATATTACTGACAGGTTAGCGTTTGACCGTTATCTTGCCTTACGGTAAGTGATGATACAGTATAATATCGTAGCGCGCTGACCTGATAAGAAATAATTCACTTCTAAATGGATTTTTACACAGTATCGGAATGAAATCGTCGTCGTTGTCTCAACCGATAGACGTCCACTGCTGGACAAAGGTCTCTTAATGAATTCCAATGGGCCCGATCTTGCGTCGCTTGTATCCAGCGGCTGCCAGCGACCCGCCTGATGTCATCGGTCCACCTGCCAAGCGTGGTGATTATGGCATTATCCTCTTACGAACGACACAAGGCAGCAACGGAATGAAATGCGAGGTGGTAATAAGTATCGGTCGGAGTTTCCAGTCTAGACCGAAACAAAGTATAAAATGTAAGTTCCTAAATTTGCTCTGCATGAAATCAAACCCAGCGCCTCAGCTAGCCAAGCCACTATTCGTATCATTACGTCATCGAAACTGTCAAAATTACTTTATTCTTGATTGAAAGCATATTCTGCATTTTTTGATATTATGTTCATCTTTACACAAGCGAAAGTGTCAAAAGTACCTCTTTCTTGATTCAAAGCATTAGTAGTTTATTATGTTCAATTTTGATCAGTCTTATATAGTAACGGAAATTACATAATTAATGTGCAGAAATACACAGCTACTGCTTTAACATATTATTTATTTCTGCAGGACTTACGTTACAAATAAGAATTAGCATAAGAAGGGCACCTTATCCCCTAAGAGAGATCTCTGCCAGGAATCCTCACAGAAGAATCGAATTGAAATGGCGGTATCTGCTGGTTATGTAAGGTAGTATAATATCTTACATATATATAGTTGAAAATATAAACTCACATACAAAATCTACGTACGTGCAAACACACAAACCGACCCCTAGGTATATAGAGTCTAGTATAAAATCCTAATTTTGTGTTTCAAATATAAATTAATTATTACAGTCCTACCTATTGTACTGATATGTTTTTAAGTATCATGTTTTAATAGCTATAAGATTAAAGATAAAAAGATTATTTACCTTGATAAATGATGTGATATAAAAATCAAAATTACAAATACGTTGAAATATCTAAAATACAAATGTCAACTTGTGGTTTATAGGTAGGGTTCAACGATTTATACATAAGTAAAGTAAAATATGTATATGAAATAAATAAGTAATATGAAAATAATATAATACATGAAGCAGATTGTTTATTTTCCCATTAATCAAACAAAGCAAAGAAAATTAATTTTGGCCATATAGCATTTAAATTTCTCAGAAGTCAAATATTTATTCTCTGTTAATACAAGCTTATTTTCATTGAAGAGAAAGTAATTAGATGAAATAACTTGATATTTATAAAGAAATAAATTTGTCAACAATGAAATCTCGTGCTTATATTGTAATTTTTTTTGTACTACTTCCAATTATATTATAAAATTTTAATTATTATGTTACTATCAAAACATTATATATGTATAATTTTCTTTTGTTACTACTTATATGTAATATGTAATAAATAGTACGATTCCAAAAAAACTAATATTCAACCAATATCTTTGTACTATGTTTTGTTCGTTTTGGTACATAAATAACTAAACATATCATAAAAAAGGTTGTTTAATGGGCACATAAGCCATACATTAAGGTACCAGTACTGGTCACAGGCCTCCTCAATTATAGGAGAAAGTTTACAGCATAGACCCACCTTGCTGCTACTAAGCTAGTTGGCAGATTTGAAATATCCCAAAAGTTGTTAGAAAAGCCAGTCTCCTCACGATGTTTTCCCTCATCTAGAAGCACAATAATGGGTTCTAAAGAATAATCAAGCACGAAGTTTCTAACGCTGACGGTGCCTGTCTAGAATTTGAACCCGCCATTTCTCTAAAGGAGAATCTACGCCTCTCACGACTACGCATCATGGCTTTTATTACATGGTAAAACACCTCAAATGATAAAAACTATATTCTGGTTCAAATTACTTAATAATAAGATTCAGAACTTTACTATCTATTGCATGGCGTTGTTACGAATCTCATCGATATAACAATCCGTACTTAGTGATCGACTATATTCCGGAAGGAATCACTATACACTCGATTCACTTGACATTTAGCAAAAATTTCAATTGAATCGGGTGTATAGTTTTACAGATCTCGTGATGATTGAGTGAGTTTGGTGGTCTTTAACCAGGGTCGCATCAATACCTTTCCAATGAAACCGGTTTGGGGCGCAATAATGGTTTCAATGTTCAGAGTTAAATATAATACATATACACCCTCGTAACTTTAGATTTTAAGTCGTTCTTGAGTCATCAGACGTATATTAGAATCAGAGTGTGGAAAAAAAATATAATTTGACGATTCAAAAGTGCTGTAATATGCCTACTTGAATAAAGATATTTGGATTTGATTTTGAATTATAAAAAACATCGACTATAGCAATAACTATAAAATAACGTGTGCAAACGAAAAACATTTATGTTTGTTCGAATTACTTTTAAAATGAAACTGCATTATTAATTAATGGCATACAAAATGAAAGTACTGAACGGACCGCTAGACCTAACGGCGTCGCAGCCGATAAATTATAAGGTTCTTGAACTTGGAACTGAATTACTTAAAGTATTTATAACATGGCGCGTGCACACAAACTAAAACATCTTGCAAAGTAATATTGCGTGAGTAAGCTTACATGACTAACTTCAATCGGAAATTTGTAAGTAAATGAAGTACTTTAAATTTTAGTAATCTATGTATATATATGTCCTTCTATGTCTGTTATAAGATCTTATAGCTCTCCTTTGTACAGTAAAACGCTGTACAGGAGAAATTTACTAGGTGCATGCAAGCCTATATAACCCGAAATTTCTCGCGTATAAAGATTTGGGTAATTATAATAGGATTTCTCGGGAAAGGGTGTTACAAAAATATCTAGTAGCAGTTAAAACTCTGACAACCGACAAACTAGCTACTCATAATGGTATCATGTGAAATCATTAATAAGAATAATTGAATTTAACTAATAGCATGCATGTACCAATGTAAGAAATACGTATGTACTACAAGGTATATTAATATTATAAAAGGGTCGTCATTCATTCAACAGAAATACTGACTGAGAAGTAATAAAGACTACATCATATATTATGAGTATACGTTTGCATTGTTTATCAATAGATATATTCAAATGAATTAATATTGATACACAATACAAATAGGACAATCAAAAGATGCATTACAACAACAGGCCTCTATGACAAAACAAATATTTGTGAAAATATCCAAGTGCCAACTCTGCAGTCTGCTCATTAGTTATATCAGAAATTCGGTATATATCCGGAATATGAAGAAGTTTTATTTATATAATTAAAAGTGCGTGCGTACATAGTACATGTCAGAAGTGAAACTTCATTGGCAAACTATTTTTTAAGTCTTGTTTATATTTATAAAAATCTAAGACTTACGATTTCCGAGATTTTGCGGAAGGGAAAAAAGAAGATATGTTAGGAATTTAATTGTCATTAAAACATTAAAAATGTCGAAAATTAATACAAACAATCTCAAATGACAAATTTTAAATAAAAATGCCACGTTTGTTTGTCAATATTATAAATTCTTAATGAAATTTAAAATTTAGAAAAGAGAATTTATGAAATATTTTTACTTCATATTTTATAAAAAATGGTATATTAAAATATTAATTTACGAGTGGCAAACTAAAATGCCACATGTTATTTGCAAATATTAAAACTACCTAACCTTCAAAGGAATTAGCATAAAAACGGTGTACATCTTCGTGACGCTAATCACGCGTTACATCTGTAAAAATTTTTCCCTTGTGCGCCTAAAGAAGCTTCACATCAAAATTGCTAGGTGATCCTTAGGAAACATGGAATTAAATTGTTAATCTAAATCATTCTTTAATCTATCAACAAGAGAAAACATTTTGTCAACTAACTCACACTCGTAACTGGTTATGCTGGTACTCCAACAATATGCTGCATACTTAAAAATTATAATAAAATTTACGCTGAGGTCGACATTTTTCACAATTACAAACAATTTTGTATAATTCTAATAAACATTTTCCTAATAATATAAACTGATATATTTACACCCATACACTCGTTTCGTCTCTTTATGGTTCCTATTTGTTATAATAATAAGAAAATGAACATAAACGCCATTATTAGCTTTACGCTAATAAGATAACATTTTAATGGTTTTGACTATGACTGTTGTAAAGATGAAAATTAATAAATAAAATCGGTTCAATTAAGGGAGTTCTGGTTCATACTGACAGAAGAATTACAGACACATAAATCTAAATGGTGGCAGTTCGAAAATTTGTTGTAAAAGACTATAAAGCTAGATTTCAAGGTGACTCAGCGTTCAGGTAATGACGCATTGTATGCACAAATAATTAAGCATTCTGATGAAAAAAATACCTAACTATATCGGAATGCTGTCATTATACATACAAGCTGACTTCTTTAACAATCGTTGGGGTCCTGTTATTTGTTTTTTAAATCCTTTGAGACAGGTGCTACCATGTTGGAATAATAGCTTTTGATCAACATGTGAGTCATAACGTAACAGAAATACAAGTAAAAAAAGAGTCAGCTAAGTCGTTTAAACCATGACTCAAATCATTAACGAACTACCTAATTTTTTTTACTTACATTATACGAAATTGTTACATTAACATATTTATTTCACTCTTATAATAGCTTTAAAATATGTAAATATCAGGATAAGTGCAGTGATAATGATTACACAACAAATAATCTTTATTAAAAGTATGTTTTATGACCAAGTAATAAAATATATATAAATACTTTATACTTCCGCATGAAATGAGTCTCTAGGAAACAGTCGTTAAATAAATAAAATACAATATAGTTGTCGAATATAATTTTTCACTTACAACATCCTGCCAATCCGCTGCGGGATGCGGGACAAGCATGGTGGGTCTAATCCCCAAAAACACTGTCCCGTTCAGTCAGTTCATATGACCGAACTTCTTAATATACAATTAACCATGATAACATTATATCGAACCTTAACATTAATACAGAAAAAATAAAAGTAAATAAAATGCGCCATCAGAAGCAAATGGATGGGTACCCATAAGGCTGGCAGCGTTACCTCTTTGGACAGCGATACTTATACGATGTCCGAAGTACCATCCGGCCTTAGGATCAGGGGTGACATCAACTAAGTGAGATAAAATTTCTTTCAAAAAGCTTTTAGCCTCTGGACCCCACGGTCCTAATGTCTCCACGCCAAAAGGCACAAATATGTATTGTAAAGTAAGGCTCTCATATTTGCGCCTCTTGGCGTTTTCAGCTAGTGACGCCGCCGCTCCTGCTGATTTGGAGGTAGCGTCGATGTGAGCTGGTGCAAGCGTATCAACACATGTAGCATCCCACACCAACGACCTTCCTTTTTTCCAAGGCATCAACGACATACCATCAGGTCTCTTACCATCATCACGTGCAATTCCATTCGGCTCGAGAATAGCCGGCACGTTAGTGGTGACAAGGGTCCTTCTGATGATGTCGTTGATGCCGGCGTGTCTGGGAAGACGACCAGCACTACGAAGACAAAACTTCTTAAATTTATTATTATATATTAAGACCGAACTTCTTAAATTTATAACTAATTTTATTTAGGCGTGCAATAGATGGGCTGTACATTTTTTCTCCCAAAAAACTGGAGTTTAAAACAAATGTATATAAACTTGAGACAATTATTAAAAAACACTACTCTGCAATCATCGCCACGGTGCACCTTAAAAATATTAAGATGTAAAATGCAAATGAAACAGTTTACCTAGAAGATTCTTAACTCAACGAAGTGTTATCTAGGCCTACGGCTTTAAGATTTTCGGGCAACGAGTCCCAATGGGCTTTCTGAACTCATTACTAAAAGTTGTATTTGATCAAATTGATCTTGCTGACATCGTATGCTCAAGAAAATGGTAAATCTTTGAACCTATATATGTAAAGACGATTTTCTAACACAAAATGTTATGTGATAGCGCAATTTCGCGACAAATCGTTTTAGAAATCTCATGATGGAAATGAGTGACTGTTCATACTTAACTTTATATATACACTAAATCCACCTTCATATTTACTGCCTTACTAATGAAACCGGTTTTAGGCACACCGTTGGATGGATTCAAAGTCCGTTACGAAATTAGGTAGAAATAATTGTTGTGTTTTAAATAAATAAAACGTAAAGTAAGACACACGGTTACACACGGATAGAAGACCATATTATGCCTACATGTTTTGTCTATCAACGAATATCGCTCAGCTTATTAAATAAGAGGATTAGACTTAATTGTAAGGTACACCACTTGAAGTATTGTAAAGTATTTTAGTAGTTATATATGATACATATAAAATCCATCTAAAGTTCAATAGTTCCTTTACCAGTTTTTTTGAAGTGAGACTTCTTCAGGCGTATGAAGGTAAAATTTTTACGGATGCTACGCGTGATTAGCGTCATGAAGATTGCAAAGTTTTTTATGCTAATTCGTTTGAAGGTTAGATAGTTTTGATATTTACAAATAACATGTGGCATTTTAATTTGCCACTCGTTATTTAATCATTTAATATACTATTTTACATAAAATATAAAATAAACATACATATTATAATGATTTCTAATATTAACAAAAACATGTGGCATTTTTATTTACAATTCATCATTAGTTATTTCAATTATCTGTATAAATTTACGACAATTTTAATATTTTAATGACAAATAAATTCCTAACATATCTTCCTTATCTAAATATTTAGATTAGTTTAATATAAATAAAACTTAAAAATTAGTTTGCCAAAAAAGTTTCAGTTGTGACACGTGTACTTTGTACGCACGCACTTTTAATTTTTTTGTATTTTATCGTATTTTTATATTTTATATATATTGTTTTATAACATCTAAGACTATATAGATAGTAACCAAGAATTGGAGACTAACTATTAATAATTAAGCCGATTTGACAATTGTAGTTTCATATAACTGAAATAAAATTTTAGGAATCAGCATTCGAAATATCGGTAGCGGCGCTAGATCTATCAATCTGGCTATCGCAGCTAAAGATTTCGTTATCAATTAAGCCGTTTACATGTTTCTCGTATCTATCAAGAAGCCTACGTAACATTGTAGACAAGTTTTTGTAAAACATAATTGTATTTGTATCACTGGTTTACTATATAATTTGATAAAAGTATAAAGGCGCGATCCATTTAGCTTGCGGCGAGCTATCGATGAAACCCTATTAAGCCAGTAATAAGATTGTATCGCATCAATTCTAATATAAGTAACGCAGGTCACATTGCATTTAATAGCATTTATTTTCCAAAACGACTTATCGCTGCTTTGGATAAATAATTACACGATCCAAAATTTAAGTTAAGGACACAAGCAGAATCTAGGATAGCCTATATTTTTATGTGACTAAATCACTTAGCAAAAACGACGCTGTGGCACCATATTATAGTTTGCTTAATTTTCAAACGACTTCTATTTTGAATTGTGTTATTATTCTTCCACAGCAGCGAGATGAACGTCAAAATTAGCTCAAATAACACCACTGTGGAGAGACGTGAGAATTTCTTATGAACAACTTTCACTGACTAAACTATAGTAATTGTCACAGCGAACTAAATCCCCTTTGGGTGTATAATAACTACAATTATATTGAACTCATAAGGGAAAAGCTACATTGTCAACCATAATAATGTACACTATTATATCACCCCTGGGTAGAACTGAAGAAATCTCAGCCACTCCCATTGTCCACCATTTAAATATCCCCATTAAAATTACTTTAAAGGCCCTATTTAAGAGAAGTTTCACATTTTGTGTTCATTAAAACAATTTTTATTATATCAAAGTCACAATACTGAATCGCCATTGTTAAGGTTATTACACTATAAAAATTTAAGGTCAAAATCCGCTCTGCTGGTATGGTTACGCGTAGGTTTTCTGTAACCATACACGGTCGATGATCTATGTTCAGTCACGCAGGGGTTAATTTGTAAATTAATATTCTTTAACATTTCTTTACAAGGATTTATTATATCGTAACCACAGAACTACATACATACGTAACTGTCCTTGTATGAATATATTACATAAGATCACATGGCCGTCAATTAGCGACAATTATTAAGATAATTGAACTCTGTTATATAGATGTAATCATTGTGTATCTTACCCACGTAAATTTGTAATTACATGACGCTTACCTGAAAAAAGACAAGATTTTTGTTAGTTAGATGGCATTAAAAGTACTTTGAAAATTACATCCTTCTAAAACATTGATTTTTATATATTTGTAAAGACCTACCGATCTTTGATTGAGAATAAACAGGTAAAATTCGGGAGGCAATAAATACTTAAAAGTGTCTATGCAAATTACAACAAATTTGTGATGCGCAATTTAAATTGACTGAGTTGATTTCTAAATTACAAACCAGTTGGTTACTGAAATAACATAAGATAAAATGCAAATCAAAACAAGTTCTCTTAGGAACGCCACAAACATTACCAGTAAATATAACTCTAATTTCGGCAAAATAATAAAAAAAATGTTTTATTAAGAAGGCTTTCAAAGCACTTCCGAAGCGTTAACGCTATTCAAGAACGACTTAAAATCTAAAGATACGTAAATAAATATTAATTCAGGTTTAAGATGTGTAAATAATATTGTATTAAAATCATTACATATAAAACAATTAATATCTCTTTAGGAGTGTTTTGCCTTTAAAGGCACATAAACTCAATAGATGCTTGTAAACAAAAGGTTTTTTTATATAAAAGCAAAGAAATGGTTACAACATGACCGTTCTTTAATTTAACGGCCACTTGACGGGGTCAGCGCACCACAAACATCGGGGCTTCGTCACTTTATGGTTCCTTATCAAGGTACCGTTTCGACATCGTCTTTAGCCGTACATGCTGCCGATGTTTCCCTTTCTACTAGAATGGTGTTAGAAATATTCATTCAGTCATTTACTTCAAAATATCCGTACACAATATGGTAACTATCTCCCCTTGATAATTTATTTATAGATCTCGAAACTATTTCAGGGCTTGCGTGGCCCTGAAATGGATTGGTAACATTTCAATCATAATAATGTGTTAATTAACGAGGATATATTAAAGACAATTTATCCCCTTTCTTGTAAATGGGCACCTTTTGAAATTTTCTTTTGTATCATATAAAAATTATATATAGCTAATTTTGTAAGAATATTAAGTTATTTAAAACATTAATGACAAGAGTGTTTCAGTGTAGAATACATTATATAATTCATGATTCATTACAAAATTAAAAAAAAGTTAAAAGTGCGTGCGTACAACGTACACATGTCAGAAGTGAAATTTCTTTGGCAAACAAATTTTTAAGTCTTGTTTATATTTACACATATCTAAAACTTTAGAATTCCGAGATTTAGAGGGAGGGAAAAAGGAACATAGGAATTTTATTGTCATTAAAATATTAAAAGTCGAGTGGCAAATTAAAATTTCACATGTTATTTGTAAATATAAAACTACCTAACTCTCAAACGAATTAGCATAAAAAAGCTGCACATTTTCGTGACACTAATCACGCATTTCATCCGTAAAAATTTTCCCCTCATGCGCCTAAAGAAGTTTCAAGTAGAGTAAATTTAGTTATTTTAGTAAATAAAAAGAAAATAAAATTACTAGCTAAAATAAATATGTTAGAGATAAATGTTGATTTAATATTCAAGAAGAATGGTTCACATTTTATTTGTAAAATTCATGTCCACTTCTAAAAATAACTAAAAACCTTTTATGTTAATTACAAATGATATTTTCAACTGTTTTGATATTTTCATACCACCGACATCTGTTTAGAAAGACATAAACAGGAAAAAAGTTTTATTTAAAGATGCTTAATTGGCTGCAGCTGTTTAAGCTACATCATCTACATAAGAACAAAAGTGTGGGGCTGTGATATACAATGGCCTTTATTAAAGAGCGCCTCCGCTAAGTAAACCAGGTCGGGACATAATTTTTTGTGGTTTGAGAGCGGTCCTGCTGGCAGCGAAATGCAAATTAAAAAGAGAGCAAATACTAGATTTTTACTTAAAATCATTTTGATTAGTATTAGTGTTTTGAATTACTGAAACTCTATGGATTTCAAAAGGAGGTTTCATGATTTAACCTATTTATCTAAAAATATACAAGTACCTAATAATTATATAAACTTGACCAATTATAATAATCAATGTTAAAACACTTTTGTTTTTTTTTTATTTGGATAATATAGTGCTGTGCGAGTACTAGCATAGATCGTTTGACGGGCTCGCTGGCGCAGTGGTGGGAGTACTCGCTTTGCTAGCAGAGGCCCCGGGTTCAATCCCCGGTAGGGCGTAGAAACTTGATATTTTAAATTTATCTGAGCCTGGATTGATGGGAGACTTCATCTAGTTGATAGATTTATTTGTTACAATGCTGTGTAGAAACCATTAGAGTTAAATTCCCTCTTACCAGATAGCGCGCTTCCATCTGAGACTGTATCATCACTTACCATCAGGTGAGATCACAGTCAAATGCTAAACTGTCAGCAATAAAAAAAGGTCCCGAATTCGATTCGCGGTAATATTTAGAAAATTGTTTTTTCCTAATATTTCTGGATCTAGACTGGTCAGAGACTTAGGATGTGGCACGTCAACACGATGCTAAATAGGAACCATGAGAGTTAAATTATCTTTTACCAGGTGTTTCCGTTTTAAACCGTATTACCTCTTATCATTAGGTGTAATCACTGTCAATCATAAACAATATCAACAATAAAATAAATCTTTTTCCAGACTATTTTTAACAGAGTTGGGTCAAACGAATGGATTATATTAGAAATTTGCGGACATTTACGGATTACAGTGTGTCGAAAAAAAAGAATTGTAATTATTTCAAGAAAGTTTTCCACTGTCGCATATATCGCCCGCTCTTTACAGCGATTTTATTTCTGATGATAATGATAATAGTACGCTAAATATTATCGAGATTAAATAAATAAATGTTTATTTGTTCGACTACTGGACTATCATATACTATTCAATAATTTAAATTATTGCAGCTTTTAGGAAGGTTTCCGAGTGCCAAAAAAAGCGTAATGCAATATACAACAGCATACAATATAGATCATGGGTTTTTCAGGCAAAGAGTTATTGGGACGCGTGCCGGGCATTAAGTAGTACTTTTTTATTATTGTTACCGATTCTATATACCAAAATTGCATGTATGACGTAAACTTTTCGCTACTTTTTGTACGTTTTTACAGCAGTTTATTAAAATAAGACGTGTCTTAAATAAAAAAAACTTTTTTAAACCATAAATGGTGGTCCAACGTCACTGTTTATATTACAAAGATGATAGTCAGAACTAATAAATGGGTGTGTCTGGAGCGTTAATCGAACTTAACAGTGTACGCCCTTCGTGTTGAATCATTACAGGGTTAACGCTCAATAAACATAATTACGTTGTTACAGTTTTAAACAAATTACTTTGTGCAAGTGTGAAGATATTACAACTATAATAAAACATGCAAACATTATTCTACGTATATAACAGGGGAGAGAAGGATCATCTATAGTAAAAAATATAACGTAGAAATTATAACTACTGTAAAATCAAACTAGTTATATAATTTAGTATATCAAGCCTAACAGAAAATAAACTTGTATTATTTATACAAGCATAAAAACTTGAAGTGTCAGCTCGTTATTTCAAATTAACAGCGTTTTGGATAAGTCAGTTCGTTCATTTCATTGAGCTAATCTCTGAAACGTTTGGATCCATCTTGACAGGACTTTCACTAGCAGTAAGCTAATTTTATGAGGAGTAATTTAGGGCACTGTTATTTGAGAAAAAAGGCACCTAGAATTACTAAGCCAACGCTGCAAGGACAGGGAACACCTTGTCCTAACTGCCATCAGTGTGATGTAGCTATTGACTCACCACACCAGTGTGGCAGGCTGCGCAGCCTGGGTACCTCAGCCTCACCTTTTGGTGGAGCTGATCGTCGGGAATCTCTCACTGCAGAGCATTGTAGTCGCCATGCTCTCCAGGGAGAGGTGTTGGTCGAGAATGGTCTTCTTCTTAATCGGAACCATACTCTCGCTAAAGGAGGCGAGCGAACAAGAGAGAGAAATTGCAGTAGATGCCTCTCACCGCCGAAGATTGCAATATACTAGGAGGCGCATGTTTGCGCACCTGCTCCCGCTTTCGTGAATCCTCAGTCGGACTCATCCGGGTAGGAATGCGCAAGCTCATCTGGTGTTTTGCTCACGGATGAAGAATGTTCCGCTGAGTTTTAGCGAGTATTGCGAGCTTTTCTTCGTCGCAGAGTCCCTCACTCCCAAACTACTGGACGGGGTTAGTACGTAAATGCATTTCCCAGCGAAAAAAAAGGGAACAGCCACTAGTACTTAATAGATTGCGACTTACGGAATTGTTATGATATGATACTATAAAAAATTTAATAGTTACTGTGAATATAACGTAACAACTGTGGCGATTATCACGATTTATTACTAATATTGGTATTTCAATTTGAATTAACACTAATTGTAACATGTTAAAGACTTCCTCAATATCGGATGAATTATAGCTTTAATATGGTTCGAACAAATAATGTTTTGAAACACTTTGAAGACCTCAGTGACGCATGAAGCTATTGGCCTCTTCAAAACATTTTATGAAGATATATACAATTCTAATGCTGTTTAAACTTTTTAATATCTTGTGGCGTATGAATTGTTTTTAATAAACCTTATCTAATAACTAGCCTTAACCTTTAATAAAGCTTGTAACGGCTACTTTGATTATATCGAAAAACTTTGTAAGAATACAATAACAACGCACGCTATAGGTTAATCACCTGAACATAACCAAGGCTACACGATTTGTAAAAACAGATACTTGGTGATAAGACAGAAAACATTTCTAATAAATTCGATGGTCCCTACGTATAAAGAGTCAACTTCCATTTGAGATCTTATGCAAATTGTTTTGCGTACCTTTTATCGAGTAATGTCTCATTTCTTAAACACGATGCTGAGAATCGTATACAAATCTGTTCACATCAAGATATCGATTGTTCAATATATTCTAAAATATGTATCCCCATTAAGCACATTGATTTTTATGCCGTGTGCCTTTCCAAAATTCTTTTATAACATTGACCATTTCATTGCTTAATATAATTTCTGATGGAATACGTTTTTTACCCCCATTTCGTCAATCTTAGTACAGCTTCTAAATCATAAAAGTAAGCATATAAAAGTATGGGTGATATAATTAAGCGTTAGGACCCCAAAGTTTTAAATAAAGGAAGCACGTTTTTTCAAATAAAATTCACTAAACAGGCGGTAGTTACCGTCACGATGATTAACAATAACGATGTAGTTGCAAAATCACTATCAAGTCATTGTTTGTTTGCTGCTAAAGTCATCACGATTATGCCTTGTAATGACTTTAATCTCCCGTCTTCGTGCACCATGAATAGGAAACGAAACATCCGTTCTGCATATATTTTAATTATTACCCGATAAACACCAACATACCATCCGCATTAACAAATATAAATCATGCGTTTTGATGATATTAAACGAAACAGACTTCCTTAAATCGCAACAATTATTTTTATATACGTACTCTATTTGTTATTAGTATGTATGATCTCTTTATGCATCACCTATCTACTTTTGCACAATTTCCTTCTTCTTAAGGTTGTCTGGAAGAAATCGCTGATTGGCGATAAGACCGCCTTTTTGTACATTTGCTCGTGTAAACTTTAATCATAATATGTAACTCTGTTTCTTTTAAGGTGTACAATAAAGAGTGTATTATTATTATTATTATTAACAATAAAAAATGCTTTCTCAAATCTTATTAAGTAAAAAAAATGAGGATTTAATAAATCACATGTCAATTACAAATCTTAGATATAAGGAAGCGTAACAGCTTATATATAAGTTACATTATAGTTAATGATGTGTACCAAATCCATCGACAGCACATCAATAATCCGCTAGCCTAGGCTCAAGTCTTTGACAAGCGATTTTGGGTCGACTTATTCAAACACGTTTCTCAGTGAAAGCGTAACTTCTGTTACGAAATTGTCATCTCTCGTATATATATACGATGAAACATTCAAATAAATATTGAAGAATGAGTGTCGTTTTTGCTATACTTTGTAACAACTTTATAATATATCATCACATACATAGGAATCAGGCTTAATCTAAATAAAACTACACTTTAAAAGATAATAAAGGTTGCGGTTTCATCTTTACACAATACCACGAAAATTTATCTTTGAAGTTGAGATAGAGTTGAAGTTGCATTCACCAAACCAATAATCTCATCATTTTTTAAATAAGGTCATAAAATTTAATAGGAATACCAAGTTATCAAATTAACTATTATGCGATCAGGCTTAGTCATCATTAAATTATTTAAGAAAAAATACAATTTCAACTGCATAACAAATATAACTAGGCTATGGAATAATACAATTTATTATAATATTCTATCAGAATTGATACTTTTTTTATCGCTAGTAGCGAAACGCTTGATTGTTATCTCGATTGGATGGTAAGTAATGATGATCTAATATAGAAGCGCACTAACTGGTAAGAGGTAATTTACCTTTTAGGACTTCTAACATAGTATCATATCGGAATGCAAATTGGCTTATCGGCACGACATTTGTAGGTAGTTCGCTTACTATTCACGGCTGAAGTCTTGCACCAGTCCAGATTCAGCCATTTTTCCTACCGGATATCGAACCCAGGCCCTTTGCTAGCAAAGCGAATACGCGTACAATTGTGCCAGCGAGGCCGTTTAAAATAGTGCTGTAGTTAAAATTTGACTCCTTTGTTATGGAACGACGTTAAAAAGACTGATTGAAATTTTAAAATTTCTATGGTTGAGGTTACTAAAGTTCATTCATGGATGTTTAATTTACTGTTGCAATAAGCTTAGTACAAGGGTAAAATGAAATTGTCCGTGACTTGATATCGTTGCAATTAAAATGCTTATTTATTAGTAAACGATGTAAATTTCACTCAAAAAGTGCTGGACCGATTTCGAAAATTTTTTGACCATTAGAAAGCTACATTTTTACTGAGTCACATAGGGTATATTACTTTTTAAAAAAATAGGGATCCCTAATAAAAACGCATTAATGTAACCCAAGGTGTGAAAAAATTGGTCCTATAAAATCTGTCATCACATGCGCTGCGAAAACTATTGAAAATAGAGCAAAAAATGTTCTACAATATTATAGAACATATTAATATCTACAAAAAAGTCCGCGATGCCCTATATCCAACTACTGTAGGTTTGCCGCTATAACTACTTTTTTGCATTCTAAAAGTTAATAAAAGTGCCGGCAATAACTAAACCATATCATTCATTCCTCTTTATTAATCGTTATCCTATTAAATGATAGTTTATTAATGACCCGTAAAATACTATTTCAAATAATAAAATCGGACATTCCAGTCAAAAGATATAACGAATTAAAAAAAGTCAATCTAAAGAAAATAATGTATCCCGAGTCGAACTCCCGAGTGTCAAATGTTGTGTAAAGTGAAGTTTTGAGACAATAGTGTTACAAATTATATTTTTCTTTAATATTATAGAAGAAAGTGTTTCATTTTCAATGTTTGTTTTAATTTTTAACAAAATATAATAATCAAGCTAAAAATTACTGAAACGATTTAAAAAATCTCAATACATGTAGAGTAGTTTTTAAAATACTAATGACGGATATTCTACGTAAACGATGTGATGAATTTAAATTGTATTAGTTAGATATATATTAGTTGTAAAGTAAAATCTGTATATTGATTAGATTATGGATGTGTCTATCTAATAAATTAAAAAGAAGTGATTAAAAAACTTTTATGTTCAACGAAAATCAATCTATAGTACGACTTAGTACTTCCCACTGCCACGAGATCGATATCTCCTCGTACGCGGGCGAAACCGCAGGGCATTGGTAGTGGAATTATAAATAGTTAAATTCCACACAATTTTCAACTTATGTTGTTATTATGATCTTTGTATGCAAAGATAGACAAAGTCAAAATATCTTTATTCAACTAGGCTATTACAGCACTTTTGAATAGTCAAATATAGATTTTTCTATATATTGTTTAAAGGTACGATGATGCCATTGCCATTAAAGAATGAATTACAACGCCCTGATCTGAGAAGAGCCCACAACAAACTCAGTCGTGTGGACGTTTCTTTTTGTCATCGTCATTACAATATAAATTTTAATTTATGCCATGTCTTTTTTGTCTTCTAAGTCTTTAAATTATAGAATGATTTCTCAATTAGCTTTCTTTTAATGTTATGTTTTTTAATCTAGATACAAGTTGATTGATGACAATGTAAAATTGTTTTAGGCAATAAACTATGAATTTACATTATATTGTTTAAAATTACTTTAACGTCAATAAACATCCTTTTATAAGTTGAAATGAAGATGAATTTGCCAGACGGACGTGGGTTGTCGATAACTCTTGCGAAACATTTTGACCCTGTGAACGTATTTGGTACAAGCAATCTTGACACTAATACACTCGATGCAAATCATCATTTAAAGTACGACAGTTAAACCACAATATAAATCTAACCAGCTTGATCTATACTAGTGTAGTTTATTAGGAATAAATAAAATAAAATCAACTCAATTTCTATTTATTAGCACCATAAATTACCTTAAATATACCTTTAAACCAATTAGATCATATTAAATTAACATTTGAAAAAACTGTATTAAGATTTAATGTTATCCATTAAAATTACAATGAAGTATTTGTACTTTGGATGATGAATAAAAGGTATTTATTTGAAATTATTGACAAAACTCAATGTAAACAGGGAGGGTAAGCAAATAGTAGGGTTGATAAAATAACCACGATTATAAAATTAAACCTATTATGAATTTAGTTAAATTTATCTACTTCAATCATTTTTATTACTTATTAAGTTGTATAGAGGAAGAATAATGATTATCTCTCTTGCATGTGCATGACGATATTAAAGTGCAAGCCAACTTTCATATCAATAATTCCTATGACGAATTGACATTTAATATACAAGAAATAATACACATAGTATTAAGATTTTATTGAGAGTAGTCATTAAAACAAATGTTACACGCAAAAAAACGTAAATTAATGGAAAGTGATCTTATAGGCATTCAAAAATAACTTATTCCTACAAAACTTTTCCTTATTTCAAAAAGTATTATTTAATCACGTCTCGTTCGACTAATAAATCATTTGAAAAATGCTTTATTCACAGCAATTTTGATTTGTCAAATACAGTTAACAGTTTCGAGTCTTGTTATGAGCAGAACCGATAAAAAACTCATTTAATATGCTAGAATCACTCATCATAGGTTATTATATCCTTACCAAAGATCTATTAAATTTCGCCAGGATAGCCAGATCTTAATTCGACACCTTGTTTAATTCCATTTATTTGTACACTTAGCATGAATATAAACTTATTTAGTAATTGAAAATTAGATTGGATATATAAATATGTCATTAAACTTTACAATGGCTAGTGTTCGTTGGTACTATATTTTTATGACGAAAACGTATGCTCCAAATTTAGGCGAATCTTGTAACGAAAGTAAATACATTAATAATGTTTCCAAGAAGTGTTAAATGGAAAGCAGGCTATAAATATTAATGTCAAGCACCTATGCACAGAGCCGCAGAGAGGTCAATGAGCTTTTGATCCGATTGTTGGATGCTCATATCTTGGTCTTAATTAGAAATGCCTAATATACACGAGACAGAGTATATGCATTAATAAAGTATGGACAGAATGAGTTGCTGGAAGTAAAAATTGAAAGTGATAACGAACGAATGGAATTACATTTTAGGTACTTTACATATTTTGGCACGATGATCGTTTTTTTTTTTTTTTAAAGATCTTTGAATCTCTTATAAGACTATGTCAGATTCATCGTATCCTAACAAAATCTCTCTTTTTACAAATCACTTTAAACTTTCAAATTATTTAGAATGACTTTAAACAATAAATTTGCCTGAGGTGAGGTCGGTGCTGACAAAATACTTTGAAAGGTACTAACATCCCTCATATTAAGACCAAATCTATTTTTAGTTCCGTCCTCATTATCTCGCTCCGGGCACACTCCATCAAAATATGGTATGTATCTTCTACTATGCCACAAATTGGACATAGTGAAGTATTAGATTTCTTAGAAAAAAATTTGAAGTAATTCAACGGAGTATGTCTGCACCGAAACCTGTGGGCCAACACAATCATTTCCCGCTTTAATTTCAAATTGAGAAACCAAGGTATACGAAGAGGTTGATTCTGTATAGTGTGGTACCATATTCCCTTTATCGCTTAAAGTTCTTTAAAATACTGTGACCATTAATTAAAAATTTCGATGATGATAGTTATGTAGATGATAAAAATAAAAAATTTGCGGCTACATTTTAAACTTTTTAGGTGATGCTTCTGTGAATGAAAATAATAAAATATAACGTAAAACTACCGTTTTTCGCTGTCTGTCGGTGTGGCTCTACCAACTAGCTAGCGAAATTCAGACGTACTTGAAAATTAAAATTGAAAATAACCAAATTTCTTAAAATAAACAATCGACTTGGTATATGAAATTTCAACAAACCTAAAAGCCTATTTGAGAGGTCAAACTCCATGCTTATATAAATCTATATTTTATATGATTCTTGTTTGAGCACATATACACAACCAGATCTATTTTATATTGCGTATACATGAGGAAAATACATAGCCAAACTTGTTTGTATGAACATTGATTATAAAACAATGACATATTTGCAAATATTATGAGTCAGCAATCATATCATCATCTTTTAAATGGTAATGGTTATGAAATGATATTTAGTGTCTATATGTGCTAATCTTGACGGACTTGCTGGCGCAATGGTGCTTGGTTTAATTACAGAGGTCCCGGGTACATCCCAGGTAGAGCGAGATTAAGAAATTGTATTTTCTAATCTGTCTAAGTATGGGCTGGTGGGAGACTACGGTCGTGGCTAAATACCGTGTGACTGTTACCATACGATGCCATGTTGAAACCATAAAATGTAAATTCCTCTCACCAAATCAGCGCACTTCCATTTTAGCATTTTAGACTGTATCATCACTTACCACCAGGTATCATCACGGTCAGGCGCTAAACTGTCAGCAATAAAAAAAATCTATTTAGCTTATTCAAGAATAAAACTGTTTTAGGTATACCGTGAATATTTGAACTAAACATCTGAATTCGGAAGAATTATTTTTTACTATTTATGATTATCAATATTCAATATCAAAAATAAGAGATATTTTTAGAGAGTGACAGTTATACCAATATGAGAAATTACGAACAGACAATATTGAAGCAAAACGTCATATAATTACATCAACTTAACGAATAGTAAGTAAAAAAGAAATAAAGTCATAGCCTCATATAGCAAAAACCTCATAAATGAATTACATAAAAAAACCATTAACACGAGGTCAATATAGAGCTTTATTTACAGTTTTTCGCAAATACGACTAATAATTAAATAAATTTAAATAATGAATTAATATTTGAAAAACAATATTTATATCAAGTGTCGATGCACTGCAAGTTTTAAAAACAATTTAAACTTGTGTGTTTGAATAAAAAATATACTGTAAAATTGAATGATAGGTGATAGATAGCAGAGTGTAAGGTTTATTTTTTTCACTGGAAAATTCATTTGCGCACCCCAACGGTAGGATCGGGAGTATGGGACTCGGAGAGGGAGGAAACCTCTCCATACCCACTAAAACTATCGGTACCCTCATCATCCGTTATTGGGACATCCGAGGACCACTCGCGCATTCTTCTCTGATGGTGAGTTTAAGAAGACGGAAGGACGTGCTCAAACATGCTTTGGCTGGTACACTACCTCCTCCAGCAGAGAGAAAAGAGTGTAAGCCAAGAGTAGTAATTGAATTAAAATAATATGGAAATGGACAATCATTAATGTGCCATTCAAATATTTAACTAATATCAATTGTGAACGTAAATCGGAACAGAGCAACAGTAGGTCAGTGTCCTATACATTGCTTATAAGCGATCGCTCTCACATCAATAAAGCAAATTAATGTTTGTGCGGAGTCGACAAACACATTTGTTCATATTCATCAGACAATATAAAGTACAAAACATAAAAAATAGAAGTCCAAATTTAGTTCATATATTATACTCCTTTTATAGTACTAATTTGGTCGGAAATAAATGGATTACATGGAATGTTTTATCTTCTTTATAAATTTCTACTTTGCCATAATTATAAACGTTTAATACATAAATTATAGGTAGTTTACGCTTGTTTCTTTTGTGTGTACATATTTTTGTGCTAAAAAGAAGATATTGTCGAATTAACTGCTGAAAGATCAGATTTTTTCCAAAATTGTCATATCGAAATTTGTAAAATCACCAAATTTCAAAATTCTCGGGAACATTTAACATACAAATCTACCAAAAATGTAACTGTACTAGTAGGTATTATTTATTTTTAGTTCGTAACTAAAATTATAAACTTAGTGACACACTTAAGCAATTATGATACACATACTTTGTATGCGAATGCGTAACTGCTTAATTAAAATAATGCGACTCAGGTTTCACATCTTACGCAAGCTTTAGTGTACAAGTACTTTAATTACCACAAATTTTTGTTGCCATCTACAAAATCTTTAATAAGATCTTCTAAATTTCTTTTAAAGATGTTAGCACGAAATTATTATCAATCAGTTTCAATGCTTCAAGTAAATCCTGACTTTATAATTTACATTTCTTGTTTCCTATTATAGTAAGATTTAAAAAGTCATAGAGGTATTGAAATAGTAAAGGTTAAAGAAGTAACATGTCAGGTATTGAAATAGTGACGTACACAAAAGTTAAAGACGACATATTCATCAACGTCTAGTACTTACTAACATTTTTCTTTCAACAAGTAATTCTCGAAACTATACATTCGATTGACAGGAAATTTGGTATGGTTACTCCTGTAGCAACGTTGACGCCCATTAAGAAGTTAAATCTAAGTTTTCTTATATTCTTACGGAATCGCGCTATATAAGTGGAAAACTCAATTACCGTTGCTATAACTGTTGTCATGGTAACCGTTGGTAAAGGTTTTTTTTTACCAACGTATAACATATCACAATAAAGGCATACCAGATCGGTTTTCAATCCTGTAGTTTAGTTAAAAATGGAGACAACAAAAAGCATTTCTCTCATTTTAGTATTTGGTTGTAATTTGCGAATAACAGGATAGGCTTCATTTCAATTTAAAGTCAATTTATACCTTTCAATGTACGTAGACAAAGTCGCGCGGGTCAGCCAGCTAGTTTTATAGTGCATTATAAAGTAATGTTAATAATTAAACCGGTTTTAACTACTCAGTATTTCTGGCATTACCAATATAATTTTCACGTATCCTTGTGGAACCCAGTGCACCCCCGAAAGGTATGCGGAAAAACAGTTTGGGAATCGCTGAATTCTAGGTCTTATCGGCAATATATTAACGACTCAATAACACCTAATATTTAATAACATAAAACTGATATTTTTTGACAATCGTTTGTAAATATTTATCTATTCAGATAGCTTATCATTTACCATATAATTGACAGGGTAATTTGTGTTAGATCTTTTTAAGCGTCAATAATATCATAGAAGATAATAACTTACATAGTTAGAAGATAAGACTACTATGAGATAGTATCTATTTTCGTATATTTGAAGAAAGCCGATATTTGTAGACTTTAAATAGGTATAGTAGATCTAATTACTGTTAGAGGAAGTTAAACCTATTTTCGATATAAGTGTTTGTTTTCAATAAACTAAGTAGGTATGTCACAACCTAGGAACGTTCCACGGCTGGGCAAGTCTTACTCTATAAATATTTGCTAATACACATATTAAATTAAAAAATATATGAATTTTATACGCCAACAAAACTTAAAAAAATCGTCTAAAATATGTGAAACCGTTTCTAAGATTTAATAAATCTGTGTAAAAAATGCTTAATAAGTTCCTATTAGATAAAATATATATTATCCATTACAAACGGAGAAAGTAAATGTGAAAAGAAGTTACGCTCTTGATTTATAAGCTTTCTAACGTTGCGAATAAACAACAAAATTATCTCGTGCAAACATAACATTTATTGTTAGATGCAACGCAATAGCGACAGAAAGTTAGTATTCAAAGGTTAATATAATATTTCTTCCTCGGTTTGTTTAGTTTTACAGATAACAGACCCCAAATTGTCCAAACATGTTCAGACACGATAAACGCTTATGATATGGGTTCCATTGACAATTTTTTTGTGCTATGAATAGATCTCCTCAATGAGATCCGAAAAGAAAGACAAATCAAATTTCCTTACGACTGTAACACAAAAATAAGGGAGCTCTCTTGTACTACTGTATGACCTAAGTAAGTTCGATAAAGATTTCAAGAATCCACTAAATGCCTGTCTGAGTACGTTCTCCTGGAAATCCTCTATTGTACTCGAGTGCCGCAAAGCACTGGCAACCCCTGTATTTGAATATGGCTATCTCGTTTCCCCATACCATACAATGTTCCACCCTCTGTACAAAACATCGTGGGATAATTAAATATTTATGTCATCGCAGATGGTAGCAAAGTTATGGACGTAAGTAATGGTTAATTAATGTTCTATTATGATTATTTATAATTGCATTTCTATATTAAAACACCCCACTATTATATAAAACCTTTATATATTACTCTATATATTACGAAAATGAATGAGGAGGATGTTACGTTCAAAAACAATGGACTATTGTCAATTATGGGGATTGTAAATTTAAATTATGATGTTTATTAAATGCACGCATAAAATGTAATACCTGTTCGTGATGTAAGATCCTAAACACTTTCAGACATTCCCTCGACTGTCATAAGCACTATCACGAACTTAGTTAAATATACAATATTGACACAACTTAAACCGTTATCTACGGTTAAGTGACAAATTAGCCAGCTAAATGTGCATACACTGTATCACCAACACTAATTTAATCGCAGTTTTTGTAACGATATATTGTGGGAACACTGATAACACTTCATTATAAATACAATAAATAAAGCTCGATCACGAAAGATTATAGTTAATAAGAGCGACGTGCTATTTCGTTGACGATAGAATTGAGACTGCATCAGTAGGGGGCAGTTAGAGACGTAGACGGGGGGAGGGGAGATATGAAGGGGGCGCGAGCGTCGGGCATTCGCTTGGAGGCGTCGAACCAGCTTTGTATCGGTGTGATATGATAACGAATGTTTACAAAGTTGACGATATCAAATCCGACAGAGAAATGGAAATGAATTCAAAAAGTGGTAATCTCTAATAGAACTATAAATATGAATAGAAATCAATTTAAAAGATTTTCAATTTATGCGTCTAATATTGTGAAAAAAATTTACAACTGAAACCAAGTTATACCGATTCCAACTATAATACACAGGGTGAAAAAAGTTACTCGTTAAGCTAATCATAAATAAGCACTAAGCAATTGAACAATTTGGATTAATGAAAAAAAATGCTTTTTATAAAAAAAAAACTTTAATCTTGGATAATGATTAGTCTAGAGATTTATTTTTCTTCCTTATATATCCAAAACCTCAAGAATAATAGATGAAACTAACATAATCATACATTATTATAAATATTACATATATTATAAACATTTCTCCTTATCTGAAATAAGAAGAAACACAAAAAAATCACTTGATAACTGTTTCAAAAGTGTAGTTCCTTTTCGGTAAGCTTATGGATGACTCGTGCCAAAGTAAACAAAAACAAAAAGAGACTGTTATACTACGCTTTACGTAATTAAGTAGCATATGGTGCCCATAGTAGTAAAAAAAGATTTATAGACTTAAATATAAAGAAGATGACGCCTAAGCTTTGATTATGTATAACGCAATTTTAAAATTGATGTTCTAAAAAAGTGTATTATCGTGTCTTTCCAAACAACAGCCGAACGAAAACGATAAATCCAACTTCATTTACGAATGTATGTATTATCTAGATGAACGCACTGATGCTGATTCATATACTTGGACAGTAAAATCAAAGCGTCCACTCAACTAGCAAATGAGTTTGCAGTTCATGTGCCATAATATGATACAATAATTAATGTAATTAAAGTCGATAATAACCATTCACGCTGTATAAAGTATGTCCATAAATTTACCATATAATAAAACTTAATAAATAACAAAAAAAAACCTTTTACATGAGCTTTCAGATAAATTCGACTATCAATTAATACAATTCAAACAATAAATTAATATCTGAAAGCATGTTTCACATCACACATCCAGTGTTATCTATCACATGATGAATAAAGAAGTAGTTTATTGAAAATTTTAACAAGATATCTATAGTTAGAGTGTGATAATAGAAGAAATTGAAAAAAATTAGATTAAATTACATAAGCAAGAAATGATATTGCGATGGTTAAACGTTAACGTTCCTTGTATTGACAAAATGAGGTAATAAAAATACACAAGGGCCACACCCCAACACCACAAACGTGCCGATCTGGACCATCTGAGTTTGTTGGTTGTATTTTGAGACGAGTAGACGCTTGGAAAGCAAATGCCAAGATTTATTGCCAATCAGTGCGTGTGGTAGTGCTGTTTAGCACTCTACCGCTGTCAAGGCTTACGTCTAAATTCGGATAGGTTATTCATTGCCATATTTCAATGAATACTCATAAAGCGTTAAAATAGATATGCAAGATATATAAAAGGTAAAAAGTTAAGTAGCAGCCCATTAACGTCTCACTACCGGGCACGCGGCTCTTCACTCATATGAGAGAGGATTTTTAGAGCAAGGACCCACCACGCTGCTCCACTGCGGCTTGGCAGGCATAGTACACAAGTGTACTCTCTATTCCTTCCCTCTCATAGTCCAATGTGACGGAAATCCGACACGACCGGAGAGAGATCAGGCGCAACACCGACGCCTTAACGTGCTCTCCGAGGCACGTGGGTGGAGCACACCGCCATCTTTGGACGAATATTCAGAAAATCTTAATCGAAACCTCAATAAACCAAAACTGTACATTCTAATATAACAATTACATATAGGACATACCTTCATAATCTGAGAAACAAAAACAAATTAAATGTCTGGCAGGCACGCACAAAAAATTATGGCCAAAGAAACTTACTACACGAGGGAGCAAATCTACACAATCATCTACCAGAAGCACTGAAACGGAACAACGATATAAACAAGTTTAAGAAAGATCTCAAGGTGTATATAAGAAATAAGTTTCCATGATGTATTACTTAACTTTCTTTATTTTGTTAATTTATGCTACTATGCACATATTAAGAACATCAATGTATATGCGCCCACTGTATTGTTTTAAAAAAATTGTATCTCATTTTAAGTGAATTTGTAAAATTCTTATGAGAAATAAATTCTTTAACCACAATATCAAATTTTGAATTGGCCCCACCCGGGACTCGAACCCAGAACCTCATGTGTGTAGGCGAACATGCTAACCATCATGGTTAACCATACTCATTATTTCATTCATTAGTATAGCATTCATTATATTGATGTCATTGGCTTATTACTTTTATAATGATTGACGTATTATGTATGTCAAAAACCAGGCCAAGGGTTAGTATTAGTAGTATTCCAAAAGTTAGACAGCAGTTTTAATAAAGTCTGTTATTTTTTTCTTGTATTGTCGCCGAAGTATAATCACTCTTCACTCACTTCATTCACCAGACGAAAAGAGACACAAAAGTGATCGGTTAACACAGTGAAATGAAAACTAAATAAACAATTTTTAACACTTAAAGTATTATAGCATTAAGGAGAGCTGTTAAAATGTAGGCCAGAGCCCAACTTATAAAAGTACTGAGAAATTAGGTCGCTCTAAAAGCTGGAATATTATGAGGTAGATTATATGCCCCGTTGCGGAAGCTGAAGTGAACAGACATAGGAAGAATATTGCTAATATAGTTCATAATTTTCATTAATATTAGCTAACTAAGGATTTTGAGGTGCTGACAGGTCAACGTATATTTTTGTAGGTGACGATACTGTCTAGAACGGTAGAGCGCGAACATGGGAGTAGATAATGTCACTGTCAATAATTACTATACAGCTTCGTACTGAAACATAACTGCGATGGTATGGTGATAATGAATTACGGGAGAAGTTTCCCACTATTCGAGACTATTAGACAGATTAGAATTACAAATTCCTAAATTTACCCTGCTAGAATCGAACTCAGGGCCTCCAGCAGTCGAACGAGTACTCGCATTACGCCAAGGAGGCCATCAAATATAAACCTTAGTAAACAGCATACAGTTAAACCTATGTGAAATAGATAAAGCTATTTCAGAGATATTTGCAGAAGCAGTGGATGTCAATTAACAAAATATAATGTTTATCAAGAGTTTAAAACTAACAGAGCAATTACAAAACCAGACATGACCGTACTGTATTTTCAAGTGTCCTTCTTAATACAAGTTTTAGTAAAAGCGAAGAATTTAAAGAAAGTTTGCTTATAAATACCGAGCATTAACCTTAAGAACGATATAAAAACAGCACGTGCCCAATAAAGATCGCCCCACGACAAGTATGCAGGGTTGAATTCTGTAGCTAATGCCAGCAGATGTGGCGACCATTTATATAACGGCATATTGCAACTGACGATAGCTATTTACATTCACCACATGCTTTCCGAACTTTTTAAGGTAAATGTAAGGTCTCAGTACTTGTGTTTCAAATTAACTTGGCTTCTTCAAATTATACTAAAAATGTAAGTGATCTTTGTGCTTGTATCATGTAACCAAGGTGGAGAATAAATATGGCTCATATATTAGGTGCCATATGTTGGTAATGTTTTAAAAGAGCTGTCGTTATTACTTTAAAATATTTGCTTTGTATATTTCAAAGCATAACTGTTGTGTAATGTTGTATTATACGAGTTCATTACATTAAAAAAGTCACCTGGAAAGGTAGGCAAAGATAATACGTCAAAAGATATTTCTTAATTACCATTTTTTAATGTCAAATTACTGGATAAGTGTAACAATGCCTATCATTTTGTCCAAATTCTTTCTCTTTAACGGTGTCGCAGAGGCTTGCAATTAAGCTAAACTAATCTAGTGCACAATGTCTGGATAGACTATAGAATAGTTATAGATATTCAAGAGTTAATTCCCTGGACAGTTTTCACAAACAAATAATAAATTTGAAATATATCCTAAGAGAGCCATGGCGGCCAGGTTTCGAATGCTGTACTGTATTAAGTAAACTATTAAATTAAGTGAAAATAAAAACACAAAAAGATTGTAAGAGAAGATATGCATTATGACATTCATTAGAAGTGGAGCGAAAGGAGTATCAATAGTGTTTTACTAGAATTGAAAAAACCACCTTATTGGCAATAAATTGATCAAAAACCATTTAGTTGTGGTATAAAATTAGAATGCAACAAAATATGTCCTTCCACGGAAACGAATGTAGAATTATTTTAATGCGATATTTTTATGTTAGAGATGAATAAAACATTTGAGTTTATAAATAATTTTGTGCATAATATGTTTATTTTCGTGGACTAAAAGCTTTTGTTGATGATGATATAGTATGAATGATATCATTTTCATTCAAACCGCGTTCAAGAGAAAACATAAATAATATTCCGTGAGGGTTTTAAAGGCATCCGCATTATTAATAATTCCAAACAAGCCAATAGACATATTTGGGAATAATTTTACTCGTTGGATGGTCTGCATAAGTTTTTACATGATATTTTCAAAAACCACGTGTATACGAATTAAACAAAATATCAGTCAATTTTTGACTGTAATATAAGATTATAATTTTTCCTTTGATTATAAAATTCAGCTAAAACTAAATGATGCTTTATTTCAAATGTTAGCAACATTATGGTTATAAGGTGAATTAATGATACATTTGTAATAATAATAATAATAATAATAATTGCATTCAAAATATTTTTATTAAAAAACATATGCATTATATTTTACCAAAAACTTATAATTTACTACTTATGCTGTAAGCTTCTATTGATAAAAAATATACATAAAAACCTTAACATAGACCTTAAGGTAATTACAAGGAAGGATATATTTACAAAATATTTAAATATCACACGGCATGAAAATTAATCATAAGATCAATATTTTCCTTAATAGAAATTTTCAGGTAATCACAGCTGGTAATTACTCAATTTACTGCAGACAGGATTTGATACCGAAAGAATTGCTTATTAACTACACGATGTCAAATTGTATGTTAAATCCCTGTGTAAAACCTATTCCTTTGGAAAAATCCAACTAAAACATACATCTTTCACTAACATTCTTAAATAATAAATTAATATTTATTTAACTTTGACTCAACTAAAAAGTTTCCCTATACTTTAAATTTTTATTAATAAAAAATAGAAGTTTAAAAAATAACTTGAAAATAAATTGATATCAGACTTAACTAAAGTTAACTAACAATCTACCTAACCGAATTATTTTTAAATACTCATTATTGAAAGTATGCATTTATGGAAAATATATTTCATGCGCAAATTATAATGACATTTGACATGGTAATTACGTAAGTCAATGCATGATGGTAATACCTAATTAAGACATAGATAACAAAGAAATCATGTTGCATCCCTCACAGTTTCGTAATGTGGTGCTTAATGAAAACGTCGTCCAATTATACCATTCCGAGTATTAATTACAGAGCTTAAAACACATTAAACTAATTAGGAAGGTTTTAATGCCGCGCAGCAAAATCAAATTATATCTTCCACGGACGTCTGTCAGCCACTTTACAAGTTTTACGGCTATTAATTATAACAACATACATATCGCTGCTTTGGTTGAATAATCACACAATTAAACATTTATAAAATTTCCTTAAGAACACAGCAGACTCCAGAATAGTCAATAATTTCTTTAAATAAAACAATCGAATAAACAAATTTAACTCTTATCGCACCACAAAACGTGCTTATGTCATTAGATGATTTAAACATTGTTTAATTTTTAGTCACCAGCTATCTAGAAAATACCTTCTTTGAATTATGTCCTTATTTTTCAAAAGATAGATAAAGTTACCAATAACAGTTATTTGTATTAATTACAATTAATTTATGTATATGCGTAATACATATTACTCCGGTGTCTAAATTATTGCATTTGACAAGGACTTTCACTTTAAATGACGTCCAATAAAATAGGACAATTAACAAGAAGAGAGATCCAATTGAATTGGTCACTGTGTCATTATCGTTTACAATTACTACAGCCATAAATAACAAATTTCAATAACGCCATACGGCACACCCATACATACAGGGTTTATGGGTGATAAACGTCGCATCAGCAAAGATAATTATAAACAGTGCGGACGCGACCTAAATACAAGCACACGTGAAAGACTATTTCCAGACAACTGGAAGGTATGTCAGGTAGATTTCGAAATAGTGCCTCTATTCAAACCGTACATTACCTAATTCTTTTTATACGACGTTGTTTTAACATTTTCGGAGGGAGGGTTAAATATATACCCGCTGGATTTCTTTTCTTATTCGAACGTTTCATTCTTCACAACCCCTAATAGCATAATGGAATAAGACCCGTGAATCCATAGAGTAATAAAACTTCTATTTTATAATGGAATTCAAAACTAGAATAAAACAAATATAATACAGTATGAATGACAAAGAAATATATATGCTGAGAATAAAATGAAGAAATGGTAAGGCAAAATAGGATTTTGCGAAAGGTATTTTTCGGTTTTACAGCCAGTTAATCTTTACATAAATTACAGACTGTCTACAGTAACTTTACTGGATTAATTTAACTATTTTCTTGTATATAACAATATCTTCCGCATAATTTAAATCATAAAGGAAAACAAATTTGCCACGTATTGCGTATTTTAATATTAAAGTGGATGTTACGAACAAAGGAAGTGCTAAAACGTTTTCAAAACTGACACGCTTTTACAGTTTGTCGGCGCAATATTGTCCGAAAATACAATAAAAAAAAAAGAAAGCCACATAATTGGACACCCCAACAATAGCTGCAGATATACAGGAGAGCAGACGGGATGCAAATAACAAAAATCAATACGATGAACGGGCGAACGCAGCAGTCCAGTATGCACAAAATTAACCATACTCACAAATTATAATCCTATAGAGCCAGGATTAATTTTGCAAGTATTTGACAATATCAACTAATTTCGGTAAAAATGAGTATGTTGAACCTAAAAAGGAAGGAAGTGAAGATGTGACTCCACTATACTGCAAAAATATTAAATTTTGTAATTACTTCAAAAATTATGTAATAGTGGTATTTAACAAAAAAAAATATTACTATTTAGATAATCTAATGTTAGTCAAGTAAGTTCTTGCTGAAAATTTATAAAAATCAGATCTACACATGCTTTACTAACAACCCTAGCGACTCTTCATTGGTAGTCAATCTGATATTACTTTGACGTTTGTAATAAAAATATAGTGTATTGTACCTACTTTTAAAGATTAACTAGCCTTACAGAGCTAAGAAATTTAAAAATTTCTGTTTACGATATTATTAAATTGTATGTATAAACAAAACAATTATAATTTTACAAACAGTCACTTCAATTTTAGCTGTATGTGTAGATTAGTCTACACTAATCATCATTATATTTTATTTCATAAATGGTCGTTAGGAACCCTTCATACCCTAAGAGCGATTTTATGAGGTCTAGTGTCTGTAAATTATCCATTTTGCCCAACTCTCGTTTCGAACTAGTTATTAACCAGACGGCGTTTCCAAACGGATGTCAGATCATCTATTGTCTATTACGAATACGTTTATGCGTCTGGGAATTCTGTCTCTATAAACGTTGTTTCTCAAATATCTGGTAATTTATAAATCAAACCTCCTTTACACGCACATACTATTTGCTGCATTATAATTTTCCGTCTATTGTCTCAACAGAATTGATATTGTGCCCGTTATAAAGCGAGTTACAAAGGTGTACATAACAGCAAACATTCGACGTGCACTTTTAATATTTGTATTCGATAAAAGCTGATTTTGTGGAATTGCTGACAATATAGCGAGAAGTTAAATTCACACTACTTAATGTTTATTTTGAAAAAAAAATCGATAATATCAATATTTTGCTGGAAACATTCAAAAACACACACACATATATTTTTAGGTAAAGATATGGTTAAGTAAAAGCTATTGTTAGATTGCTAAACATGAGTACATTTTCTTCAATAACGTCTTTTTTTTGTTTTAATAAATAATGTCTATTAGAATCATACATAAACATGTTTTATTTACAAACATACGTAGTTACGCATAATAACAAACAGGTGTCTAGACTGACACTACAGACACGAACAACTTCGTTTGTCGAAACAAAGACGAGAAAAATCTTAGAAAGTACCAGCCTCATTAACGCTACACTATGTTGCAGTGTTTTAATTTAAGTTGTTTCTACGGTAAAATGTTTTATAACAGTGCTAGGTAATTCTCGGCGTGCTTTGCAATGACATATGTCATGAACGATTCGCGCGCTAACTATTATTATATGCTGTTAGCTATACCAATTCATATACAATCTCATAATTTTCCAACATCGACTTTATAATTTCAACATAATTAGATTAACTTTGCGTGAATGCATAAAGATCGAAAAAAGATACATTTCTTTATACGTTCAAATCAATACCTAGTATTTATTGGAATATTACTTTATATGAACAACTCACACATTACTGAGAGCACGTTAATTCACCTTTGCTTATAATCTTCGCACAAATGCATACAGTTGTAAAAATTTGTCCCAATAATAGAAAACTGATATTTATTTATAAGTAAATCATCTCTTACGAAAGTTATAAATAAAAACGACTCAAATGAATTGACTTTATGTAAATTAAGCAAATAAAGACACCATTGCTTCTCCGCGCCCGCAAAATCGAGGGTTTTAGAAGCTTAAAGCTACCACGCCCTTTCGATGTGGACAGGCAGGATTTTTTTGCTGACAGTTAGCGCTTGACTGTGTTGATGGTCTGTGAAGATACAGTCTAAGATGGAAGACCGCTGATCTGGTAAAAGACGATAGACCTTATATAGTTTCTACACAGCATCGTACCGGAACACACATCTCTTTGTTTCGTCGTCGTCGCTTCAACTGCTGGACATAGGTCTCAAGTAATGAGGTCCACAAGGCCCGATCTTCCGCCGCCTGGCTCCAGCGGCTACCGGCAACCCTCTTTATATCATCGGTACACGTTGTGGGGGGCTCTGCCTATACTGCGCTGGCCGGTGCGGGGTCGCCACTCCAGCACCTTCGGACCCCAGCGTCCATCGGTCTTTCGGACTATGTGCCCCGCCCATTGCCACTTCAGGTTCGCGATTCGTAGGACTATGTCAGTGATTCTAGTTCTTCTACGGATCTCCTCATTTCTGATTCGATCACGTAGAGAAACTAAGAGCATAGCCCTCTCCATCGCACGCTGAGTTCATCTTTTTGTTTGGTGATACATTTTTGCTGGTAAAGTGGTCACCAGACACAGCGGAAGCCTCTCACCAGTCTAGATTCAGACAAATTCGAAAATACAATTTTCAAAGTTCGCTTTACCGGGGATCGAACCCGGGGCCTCTGTTAGCAAAGCGAGTACTCGCACCACTGCGCTTATGAGCCCGACAAAATACATTGTACAGGCCATACATACCATAATTTCTCTTTGGATGTGCAGGTTTCCTCAGGATATTATAGCAAAAAGGACGTTGATGAATTTTTAACACAAGTTTTTTGTTTAAAGAGAAACTCAATCGTCATTTAATAGTATCACGAAAAAATCAATAGTTAACTAATTTGGAAGAGTTTACAATCTATATTGATTAACAAGTCGTATGTTATACGTCCCAGCACAGTTACACATTCGCAGCTGCAAGCTATTTGGGTCTAAAAAATCGATTGATAGAGTATTTGCTATCTCCGCTTATACATCCGTTACGTTTCAGCAGTTATAATGGGATTTTTGCGATAAAAATATGACAACGTACAATATAGCTGTAATTGTTACTCCAGCGAGAACGTTAATCGGAATAACAATAATTAAATCATACGTAAAACTAAAAAAACCTATATGTGTGCAAAATACTGATTTTTTTTTTTAATAAGACGTCAATGATACGATATAGAACTTGATTTTTAAGTTCTATATTCATAAAGTTACAACATTTTTTACCCAATTATAATTGTGTAAAAAATTTTGCTCTTGCTCCCTTAGTCGACGAGAGCCAAAAAATTGACGTGACGGCTCAGTTTCATTCACAAAGTAAAAAACACAGCGCCCCTAAGATAGTTTTCACTGTAAAAATGAAGTAAATATCATCGAAACTTTTAATTGTAATGAGGAAACGTTTGTGATTTTGAATGTATGAATGTTTGTAAAGTTTTCACACAAAAATGACTGGACCGATTTTGAATTTTTTCTCGCCATTAGAAAGCTGCTATTTCACTGAAATAGCAGCTATATTATTTTCTTAAAAAATATAGGGATCCCTAATATAAATGCATTAATGTAACCCAATGTGCAAAAATCTGTAATCGCGTGCGGTGCGGAAACTATTGATGATAAAACAAAAAAATGTTCTGCAGTATTTTTAGAACGCATTTTCAACAAGAGTCCGCGATACCATAAGTCCAACTAATGTAATTATATCACTATAACTACTTCTTTACATTTGAAAACTTAATAAAAGTGCCGACAATGATCGAACCATATTAAAAGATATTAGAGACAGTTTCAATACCTGTAAAATACTTATTAAATTATTAAAATTGTAAAATGTCAATCCAAAGAAAATTATGTTATAATACAATGTAGTAGTATAACGATGGCCATTTCATTTTGTTTGCAGTGTGCCATTTTATTCACGTCTTTCCACTGCAACGAGATCGGTATCTACGTGGGTGAAACCGCGGGGCATTGCTAATAGACATAGAATAACTTGGTAAATCAATTACTGGACCGATAATCCTGAAAATCATTGCAGCTGGAATAAATAATGCTTGTTTCAGACTATTTAGAAATTGAATATTTTTAGTATATCTGCCTGTAAAAATTATAATATCTGCCTGTAAAAATGTGGTGGCACAGCGGTAAGGTGAAAACTGGGTTAATATCACAAGATGGTGGGTACTGAAGCTGTGAACTTATTGACCCAGAATGAGAAGCGAATATTTAGAGTACCGATTATTGACACACTTAATTTCATTACTACGAAAAAGCGAAGATTTTTACAAAGAACCGCTTTGTTGGTTACTGTAACGTATGTGGGTAAGTAATTTCCATCAAAAATCTATAAGGAAGAAAAAAAATAAAGTCAGTTTCTGACCCAAGAACAACACAACTTTAGCTAGCAACTTTAATAAGTTAGAGAACTAACTTATTACAGTTGCTAGCTAAAATAAGCCCTTAAACCTTTTCCGTGAGCATTTAAATAGACGGCGCTATTAAATTTTTCGAGAAATTAGCTTAATTAATGAGTTAATATTCGAAACTGTCATCTACAACAAGTCTAAAAAATTTATAAGCACTTGAGAGGATAAATAAAAAAAAGATTAGTAGGAATTGAAAAACAATTACTTTTTCCAATTTGGAAATGATTATAGCTTGATGTATTACAATTTAAAATTACGAATTGAAACGAAATACTAGTTGAATAACATTTTTCGGGGACATATATGCGCTACAACATAACATTACGTTTATTATTTTATTATGCAAATATCATACTGTTACATTACGTGACATTTACAAAATGCTTCAGGCTAATGTAAATTTGCATGGAATTAAGTTGGTACAAATGGATTTTCATTGCTCATCTATATTTAAATATAAAAATGAAACGTAACGGTGTATGTGACTTTTTTTATTAATTGCTAACAGGTTAGCGCTTTTTTCTATCTTATCTAGTGACCCGGTAAGAGATAATTTACCCCTTATGGTTTCTACACAGCATGGTACCGGAACGCAACTTTAACGCCTAGACTCTTTGCTGTAACACTATTCACGGCCGAAACCTTCCAACAGTCCAGACTGAGACAATGTAATTTCCTATATTGTTTGTGTTCCTGGAATCAAACCCTGGACCAAGGACGTCAGCGAAGCCGTCGAAACCAACATTTTGCGACTGATTACCCTGGAATTAAAAAATTTAAAAACTCAGGTTCTTTTCGCGATTCGCGAATCTGAAGCGGTAATGGGCGGGGCACATAGTCCGAAGGACCGATGGACGTTGGAGGCCGAAGGTGCTGGAGTGGCGACCCCGCACCAGACGGCGCAGTGTAGGTAGACCCCCCACAAGGTGGACCGATGATATAAAGAGGGTCGCCGGTAGCCGCTGAAGCCAGGCGGCACAAGATTGGGCCATGTGGACGTCACTACGTGAGACCTATGTCCAGCAGTGGACGTCCATCGGTTGAAGCGAAGACGCCGACGACGAAATCTTTTCGATGTTACTTCAATAACTATTAATATATACGGTAAAGTAACTGGAACAATTAACCACTTCTAGTTTACTGTAAACCAAAAACCATAGGAAAGGATGTAGTTTGAATAAATTTAGCATCGTATGAACGATTGAATGTAAAGGTGTTTTGTAAATTGAATTATTTTAAATTTTTTTTTAGTATCTTTTACATACAGATATTTATATTTTGAAAATTGAAATTTAAAAAAAATATTCCGTAATAAATTACAAGACTTATTAGTTGAAATTATATAACATTATAAGTATTTTAGAAATCAAGAGTTACTGACTTAACAATTCAAGATGTGTAACAAATCAAAACATGGAAATATTGTAGGGTCACCATTTCAGTGACATAGCATAGAATTGATTTCTAAAAAACATGATATTCCGAATTCACCTGCACCTTTTCGAATTTACAGAGTGTAAAAGGCTCTCAAATGTGGAATGACGTCACTACTTCAAGTACGCCCCACTTTACGCCTGCAATATTCGCAGGCATAAATAACAAGTGTGTAGTCGCTCTGGTGTGAATTAAAACGATATTTTATTCCCTATTTCAATAGTTAAAAATAATAAAGGAATAAAAACGCTCAATTTCACTGCACATAAAAAACATTTTCCAAAGTGTTTCAAATTTGTTAAAGTGATACGAGTTTAAAATATACTTAAACCAAACCAACACTTTTCTGCATAAAATTTCAATTCACCGTTGGGTTAATAGCATAATAAACTACAATAATATAATGGAAAATTTTTAACTTTTTGTGGTACATGCATATAAAGTCATACGGTTTATAAATATTTTAAAATATAATAAAATTAAATAATTATAGGAATTCTTTAAGGTGAAATTAAACGACTGTGGAATGAACTGCCTTTTGAAATTCAACGTGTACAATCTTGAAATATGTTTCAAAAATTGATTAAACATCTTTATCTCTGCCCATTATAAATTCTTATTGAATAGATGACGTAACGTATGTATGTGTACTAATTTAATCTATATATATAAAAGGGATATCCAGGTATGTATTGACTCATAACGATATCTCTGGAACCATAAGGCGTAGAGACTTGAAATTTGGTAGGAATATTCCTTTTGCCGAGTAGAGGTCACCTAAGAACGGATTTTATGAAATTCCGCCCGCAAAGGAGGTTGCGGGGATGTTAATTAAAAAAAATCACATTTACAAATTATATCTTTTATGGTATGTAAAACTTGGTCAGAATTTTTTTGACACAATGGAATTTATCAAAAGTAAATTTTAGGAAATTCCACCCTCTAGAGGCAGTGCGTTTCTTATTTGTAAAACAATTTGCCTAAATTAATGAAAATACTACCAAAAAACATTCCACGCAGACGAAGTCGCGGGCTCAGCTAATATATTTATATATGGGTATATAAATACTCTAGTGTTATATGTTTGTAAATACTTATATGTATATATAAAGTACTACTTTTTTCTTTTCGTATTACCTACCTCTACTCTTCATTTTATCTCCTTCCTTAAGTTTGTAAGATTGCTTCAAAGGAATATTGTGAGTCACAAACTAATTTAGTTTCCTTTATATATGTTTAATAAAGAAGTAAATAGATGAATATATCAACAAAAAGGTCTTAATAATATATAAAGCTACACTTAACTGTGAAATTAGTTATTGTTCCGAGACAAGATCTCTTAGCATTCGCAGTGAGCCTCGAGTTGACAACTGTAAAGATAACGAGCCCATTCTTAAAGTAAAGTCATACAATAAGCCATGATTATGAAAAACATAACTTTTGAAGATGAGAGGCAAGAAAGCCGACCGTGGGTAGTTACGGATGCCGCCTACGCAAGGCGCGTGGGTGGACCTCCTTGCTCTACAGCTTTATAATCTGTGAAGTTTGAAGACAATTTCTGTGGAAGTCTGTGTTATATCCTTATAAGATTCAATGAGTGAAAAACTAAATGTAATGAGACCTTTGTAATATAATCACTCTATATATAAAAATAAATAATGTTGAGTCATTTTTTACTTTCTTTGAAGCTTATTATTTTAATTTTAATGTTTGACATGTTTTTCAAATTATTTTATCTGTCTGTTATAGCTGAAGGTTGATGGAATTTTCGAATAAGTTTTTTTACAGTGATAAACCGACAAAACAAATGTTGAATGACTTCTGTCGCCCATTGATATTTGCAGAATTAGCTAAAGGGGTTGTGTGTTTTTGCCAGAACTATCCCATTGCAATCTGGTTATGTCACTAAACGCAGCAATATAATATTATGTGCTTTGATATTTGATTGAGTGTGTGGGCGTGATATATCCCTATTGAAAATAGCCCAATTGTAGAGCTAAAGACTGATTACTAACCTACTGCTACTACTACTATTGGCTGAACTGGCTAATATTAAATCTCATGTGAGTTTGCATACGTAGAATCAGTTTATAAAAGAACATAAAATAATAGTTTATAATAATTCATAATGTTTTGGCGTTGTTATTTATTTATTCATTAAGACAAAATGGTTTCTTTAGTAGACCAAATTTAAAAGTTGTTTTAAAAAAAGTTTGTAAAGATTACAATTAAAAAAAAATTGCAGCGAACCAAAATATGTGATCAAATCAAAAATAACTAGTTTAAGGAAGTCATTAACAGTGAATCTCAAGGAACACGTTAAAAAACCGATTATAGGTCCTAATCAATTATCAAAAAGAACTAAAAGTGGAAATTTCGTCACCAGATCGTTACTGATTCTACATATACATACGATATATCACAATACTTTTAGTGTTCGCCATTCAAAAGGTAATTTGGTTTGACTTTAAAAATAGACGTGTATAAACAGCGATAAGTGGTTGACTCTGTCCCATTTCCTCCTGCTCCAGTTTCGGACCAGTAACGATTTTCGTTTACGACTTCTGCGATTAAGCCTGATGATATATTATACATGAAACCTATACTACAAATATTCATTGTCTCGGTCATACTTTATTGTTGTATCTCTATAACACAATAAAAATCAATTACTATAACTCTTTCAATGCGTTAAAGACTATATATACGAGTATACGGTTTCTTATTAAATAAAGACTCAAGTAATATTTCCAATTATATGTAAATATGTAATTAGGTCCTTACATATGAAATTGGCGTTTTGTACAAGAGGAATATAAAGTAAATTTTTTGTTTTAAAATATATCTACAAAATATGCACCATGTCTTTTTCCTGGTTAGAAATTGTCCGAATTCCGAAAAAAATGGTAATCTGTTCAAGCCAGGTCCGGGGACTACGGTGGATGTATACACATATTCCAATTGTAGCTCATCTAACATAGTGGTTGTTTGTTGTGGAGTGTATGGTCTTGCGTTGTCGTGAAGCAGCAGTGGCCTAGAGCGATTGACTAATCTCGGTTGTTTAGCAGCTAGTTCTTCCTTCGTGGTTTGCAGTTACTGACAATAGATATCTGCCGTAATCGTTTGGCCAGATTTTCGAAAGCTGTGGTGAACGAAACCGGCGCTAATCCACCAAACACTCACAAATAAGCTTTTCTGAGTCAATTTTCATTTAGGGCAGGATTTGGCTGGATCTCCAGGCTTCAGCCATCGCGACGAGCGCTTTCGCTTATTGTACAGTATCCACTTTTCATCACAAGTAATGATTCTATTTAAAATCCATTCATTATAGTTCAGAAAAGTAACACAGCAGTTGACTCGTGTTTGCAAGTTCGATTCACTCATTTTATAAGGTACCCATCGTACAATATTTTTCACTTTCCCGATTTGCTGCAAGTGGATTAATACAGTTTTGTAACTTACCGCGAAGCCTGCAGCTATCTCTGAAGTGTTTTGAGATGGATCCACTTCCACGATAGCCTTTAATTTTTTTAGTTTCCACTTTGGTCTCCGGCCACCCGCGGGGTTCTGAAGGTCGACACTTCCAGAACGAAAACATTGAAAAAATGTACCGTGGTCTTTTTTGCGACACCAGCGCCGTACATATCACTCGTTGTTCGAGCTGTTTCTGCAGCACTGGTGCCACGGTACGGAATTCGTACTCGTAAATGTACCGATATTTCATGTTTTCCATTGAGCGCTAATAAGCGAGGCCAAAAAAAAAAATTATGAGGATAAAACAAATGAATGACTGTTTTCAAAACTCAAATGTACCAGCTAAATGAATTTATATATTTGAATTTGGAATTGAAAAACCAATGAGTATATATTTCGTACGATACGGTACGATAAAACTCTAATTTCATATGTGAGGACCTAATATAAAATGAAGCGTATACTTTTGTCGTATTGTGGCAAGTAGCGCTTTTAAAGAGAATTGGATTAGCTTATAGAAAAATTAATTTTTTGTCTTATTAAGGCGCGATATGTATTTATTAAACATTTTCTCTCTGATCCCCAAGTTGTCGATGATAACATCTTAATTATGTTCAATCTTTTATAGCATTCCGAGTTTTAGTTTATTTATACGAAATTTCTAAGACATTCGTTTATCAATTATCAAGCCTAAAATTTTTAAATTATTGACTTCTTTAATTTCATGGTCATTTAGGATTAATTGTGTGGTACTTACTTTTTTATTTTTATTAGATAATATAATAAACTCACTTTTGGTTTTTGATAATAAAAAACCAGATTTCAAGGACCATTCCTGGAGATTATTTAGCGTGTTTTGGATAAGCTTTAAGGTAGGTTTCAATTTTATAGTTCTCCCCTCTAGAAAATTTTTGACAAATGCTAAAGCATTTCCATTAATTTTAGTGTCTTGTAATAGCTATTAGTTATCATATCCTAGCTGTTTTTTGCTCAGTTTCTGATTCCGTAGAAATATTAAGAAATTCGTTCTTAGTGACCGTCAATTTGCGGTTATACCGTTGCGAAAATTATCTTTTTACTATACTTGAAACCTTTCTCGAATAGATGTAAAACCACCTTCGCATTATCGCTCTTCTATGAAACCAATTTGGGGCAAATCAGTTGGCTGGTTTCAAAGTCTAAAACTAGCATACATGTATATTATAGAGTCAAGCTTCATTTTAGAAATTTTGATGACTTTATCAACGTTTAACAACCTAGGTACACCGATTTATTTAAATCTATCACTACCTAGCTATTGAAACGTGTTGCTTACAAAACACTGATATTAAAGTTATTGTATTTTTAATACATAGTAATAAATATTGTATCTTTAAAACACTATCATAAGAGACAAACTATTCAGCATTTTATACCACAATCCCGCTTAGCAAGCGATCACAAGTCTTTAAATAACGTTTGATGTGGGTTAGTTCCGTCCCGTTCCTCCTGATCTACTTTTAACCTCCTAACGATTTTTGTTTACGGTCCCAGCTTACGATTGGGTCTCGCTAAATGCATAATAGATAAGGTCTGTAATAAACGCAGTCAGTTACTCGGCCATCGTCCTATTATGGTATATTCGGAAGTTTTAACATGATTCACTCTTAAAATAGTAACACAAGTTTATAATTCAATGCTTAACTTTAGACTAAAAACAATAAATAATATTTTTTTAAGGTTTATGTTTCGGTGCTTTAGGTATATAATTACACGAATCAAATATAGTCTATACTTTCTCGAGTGGAAAACTGGGATTTACATCGGCAAATATAATGCTTCGATACCATTCATTATCCTCATGCCATTGGTAGATTTCAAAACATAATTTGTTTTATTTTCAAAAAATGTCACCAGTTATTAGTTTTTTGAATTGTTACTAATTTCTCCTAATAAAAAATCAGTAGTAGTGTATGTGAAGTGTAGTGAATGTATTTCAACTTTTTTTAGTTTGTAGAGAACTAAAGTCTATTATTTATTTATTTTATTATTGTATTTCATTTAATGATTATATATTTTTTATAACTAATATTATGTTTACTAGTTACCATATACCATATATTTAAGTGTATTTGTATCTTTCTCTAGTTTATATTGTCTATGTTATATAAGATTACTATTATATAAACTCAAACTCAAAATATCTTTATTCAAGAAGGCCTATTACAGCACTCTTGATTCGTCAAATTTTTTTTTTCCAGAACGACTTACAATCTAGAGTTACGAGGGTTTCTTCGCGCCTTGTTCTGAGAAGAGTCCCCAACAAAGTCAGTCGCGTAAATTGTATGTTTTTACCATCAGTTTAGTATATTTCATTTAAATTAGAGCAATTTGTTTACTCCCAAGCGTTTCTATTGTCTAAGTAACCTTGCAACCTTAAAGTATGATTTTTCAATCAAATTTCTTTTAATAAAAATTTTGAATTTATTAAGTGACATCTCTAGAACGTCTTGTGATAGTTTATTATAGAAACGTATACAGTTACCCTTAAACGAGTTGTTTATGCAGCCTACTAGAATTTATAACAAGTTCATTTTTATTTCTTAAGTTATATTTATATGACATTAAAGTGGTACTTTCAATATCGTTATAGCCGAAATCCGTTGATAAGGATAACAACTAATCCTTAAATAAATTTATAGGGAAAATGTAAATAAGATGATAATTTTAGTGTTTTGTCCAGATTTACAATTATTTGATATAATAACGAACGGTTGCACCAATGCTAATTTAAATAAAATTAACATTAGTCCGCTGAATCACTTTGCTTTAATTAGAACCGGAATAATGGTGATACCGTTCGGACACCTCTTCGTGTAACCGAATCCGTACTGTTCCACGAACGCATCGTTTAAACTCCAGTGCGTGAATCAATGGCTTGTCGGCCACCCAGCCATTGTTGCGAGATCTCTTATTTACTCGCGGTTATTTATGTCAAGTCATTTCTTGAAACAAACTATTTATAAAAAAATTAGGTATAACTTTTTAAATATTTAAATTGTAAGCTAAATTTTATAAGCATTAAGATTTTCCCATGCGAATAAATGTCTTATTACCATGCCGATAGTGTGTCACCAAGCTCTTAGTAAGTGCTTCCGCCGGCGGAGTCGAGGTCCCCGATTTCTGACGTCACCCGGACGTGGACTTCACCCACGTTCCCGGGGGCGCTTCTGATTCTTCCTTTTCAGGTGATGTTTCAGCGATAACGTCGCTCCAAGCCGAGGCTCGGTCTCGCAGGAGACGCCCTTGGAGCGGCGTTTCCCCGGAGAGCGAGCCCTTTTCAGGGCTCGCACTCGAAATGTGGCGGCCTCCTTAAGAGCCCGTCCTCCTCCCGGTTACGCTGTAAAAGCCAGTAGGGCTAACAGCTAAACACAGTTCGAAAAAAAAAAAAATAGTAAGTGCTTTAGTCTCATCATTTCCTGTTACATAAGATTGTAATTAAGTATTAGCTCGAATATCCGAAACATTCAACACGCTAAAAAACTTGTAAGTAGCAGCCCATTAACGTCCCACTGCTGGGCACAGGCCTCCTCACTCCGAAGAGCGAGGGTTTTTAGAGCATATACCCACGACGCTGCTCCACTGCGGATTGGCAGGCATAGTACACATGTACACTCTCTATGTCTTCACTCTCATAATCCGATGTGACGGGAATCCGACAAGACCGGAGAGAGATCAGGCGCAGGACCGATGGCTTAACCTGCTCTCTGAGGCACGGGGGTGCATCACACCGCCAACTTCCCAACTTCAGGCAAATATTGAGAAAATCATAATAGAAAACTTAATATTGATTTTTGAATTGGCCCGACCCGGGACTCGAACCCAGGACTCGAACCCAGAACCTCATGTCTGTAGTCGAACATGATAACCACAAGACCAATGAGGGATAAAATTCATAGAATTTATTTATTAATTAGGTTTCCAACAGAACTTATTACTATGTACATGGTAAAAAATATATACATACATGTACATTAACACAAGGTGAATAATATTCTAATTAAAGGAAACAAGGACATGGAACAAAATAATAAATAAAAATTTTAACAAAAAAAAAACCGCCTTCAGTACAAACTTTCAAATATATTAATATGCTCTAAAAAATAAGAAATAATTGTAGATAAGCCAAGGTAGATGTTCCCGCGTGTCCACTTGGCAGTTCCCGCATCTCTCCCGCCTATAGATATATATGTAGGTGCCTCAGCTGACACCGACTCCAAATATAAGAATACGAAGAACACTATAAAAGAATACGCAATTATTTCTTACTTTTTAGAGCATATTAATATATTTGTAAGTTTGTTTTGAATTAAATAAATTAGAAAGTACACAATTTAACGTAGTTTACTTGAATTTTATTCAATGTTTTTGTAAAATATTATCTACTGATATCCTAAAATATGGTAAATCGACTTATTTCTCTCATATAAACGAAATTCAATTGGTACGCATATGAATATTTTGAAAATAATATACAAAAAAAAAAACAATTTCTCGTGCTATTTTATATATTGTTATATTTATCAGTTTTTATATTAAGGGTTTTATTTCTTTTTATGGGACGGTTATATAATGTAGATAAATACGTACTGATAAAATTTACAATCAAATAAAGCAATTCGAAGAAGTGTTTTCGTACCTACCCCACTAATCCTCGAACAGATTAACCGGCTTAACTGATTACAGAGCAATTATGCAACGTAAAGAATTCGACGAATCTTATAATAATTTGCACATATGTATCAATTGTTATTATTTTATCTGCAGGAGCTCTAAGTAACGACCTTTGTGTATAGAAAATTTACAAGGCCTTTATGATGTACTACATAAGTACAATATAGATAAATCGGATGGTATTTTAAAGATTTCTTGAAAACGCTATATAGAATACGAAAAACATTTCTGCGCAATTGTAGTGAGTGTACATGAAAGGACAAGGAAATTGATAATGACCATAGTGCGGTAGGAAAGTGAGATTCGTAAAGTTTCTCTATCAAAATCGCTCCAGGCTATTGAAAACACAAGACAAGAATGATACAATATAAATTCTAGGTTTAAACAGTTTGAATTAAAATATTACTTCTGAATTAAACAACTGTTAACCAATTTCAACTTCGTATGATGAAAACTAAGGGTTACGGGTACAGACCACGATGACGTTTTTGAATTTTGTGGATATTTCGACCCAGTTGCATGGTGAGTGACAATGAAAATTTAAGTTTAAAACAACTTCGTATGTAACAAACAAAATATGTGAGGGGTATCTGAGTTTCCCCACACGTCTCAAAATGCTGTATATTAATTAATGATAGTTTATATTTCGTGTAAAATGTTCCTGTTTAAATATTCAGGTCATGATCAATATGAGGAATATTAACTTTTCAAATTCTTGATAAGTAATTTATGTCCACGTGATCCCGTCGTTTCGTAGAGAAGGTCGCAACTGGCGCCTTATATGGCGCCGGAACGTCGCTAGAATGGGAATGCTGAAGACGCAAGGATACAACTATATGTCATCGACCCATGTGTTATTTCATAATATGAAGATTAGCGAAGTTTTAGGGTGTAATATATAAAATGGAAGTAAGATTGAATAATCCTTACTTGTTGTAAATAACTATATTTATTTTTTGCCTTCCTTATTTTGCTTCTATAATTTATAGAATTATGTACTGCAATTGGTGCCATTGACCTTGTAAGCAATCAACAATAACAATTGCAATAAAATATTCGATAATGAAGTTATTCAAGGCTGGAAAGCCTAAAACTAAAACAAAATTGTTGATGCAATAATAATTTGAAGTGGTATCTATGTGTGATCTCATAGAAACCACGATATATCTTTGCCAATTAGTAATGCTGATTATAAAACCATAGGTAAAATATTGAAAATTAACTTAAAGTAAGGTAAGTAGCAGACCATTAATGTCCCACAGCTGGGCATAGGACTCACTCATATGAGAGAGGGTTGTAATTAATAGTAAATGTTTTCAAATCTGTACATCTTTCTTCTACAGGAAGGTTATTTTTTTTTTAATAATGTATAGAAAAAGTAAATGAAATGAAACTTACATACATCAAATCTTCTTTCAATTAATTATTAAGTAATATAAAAATCTTCATCAACGACATTGTCATACATCTAAATTCATTTCACCATCTTAAATTTAAAGTTCTGAACTTTTGAATTGGAGACTAAATTTATCTATCATGAAGTCAGATTTACACAAGAATATAAACATGTTTTGATTTAGCGAAAATTTACAATCATTTCAATAGTTAAAATATACAACAATATCAAATATCTATTTTATATAACTGAATGGGGCAATACCAATATATAAAAATAGCTGTTTCCATTTTCTTTTCATTCATTTTCAAAAACATGTCAATATATTTTTTGTAACATGGCATGCCAACAAATACCCTTTTGTCAACAATCCCATTGAATAAAAAGTCATATGTAAAATCCTATTTTAATTTATGACAGTTTTTCGAATACCAATTATTCATTATTCTGCTGGCTTTTGTACTAATGATATGTGACTTTTGCAGCCATATTTTTTATTGACTATGTATTATAAAAAACATATAATGTAGGCTGATAAATGGGGTGATATAATCATTGATAATAAAAAAATTTTAAAGTGCAAGTTGACCTTTTATACTTAGAGACTGTAGATTTATTTTATAAAAGGATTTAGTAGGGTTTCATCTTAGAAAATCATTCATGCAATACTCTATGTTAGTCAGTTCATACTATATGTGTAGTCTTATAATTTATCTTATAGTGATTTTTACATAGTTAAATCATTTTACCAACTTAAAATTTCCACATACTTAAAAATTATAGACATAATTAATACTGTGGTCCGATGAAGAATGAATGTATGTAAAGGACTATTCTTTCATTCTAATATATTTAATTAAATAGAAAATAATTAAGTTAGTTAATGCACCTCTTCGTGAATTTTTCACACATACCAATAAGTCAACAAAATCATGCAAAAAAAATCTTACTCTAGTATAGTAATATAGTAATCTTACTCAATTGAATGCAGTTTGAAGAAGTGGATGTGCCCTTACAAATCTATATACATATTTATAAGATAAAATGTTTTATGGATGGCCCTTATAAACAGAAACCAATCATGTAAATACCCAAAAATCAGTTTCATAAGAATGACACAAATAATAACACAACAGTGATTTAAGACTACAAAATCCATTTACTCATCTAGAGATCACCAGTGATTCCTGTTAAAGTGTAGATGTTCACTAAATATGTAACATCGCGAGGGACAGCTACGGTAAAATAAATATTCTTACTTGTTCACAACCTAATTGTTGCGTGTAATGTTGGTAAATAAACATAATTTCGTATTTTACTCAAAAATAAATAACATGCATTTGTTTTTGCGCATGGTAGCTCACGTTCCGCAACCGCTAATTATTAAATAAATAATATTACAAATATAAACCATAGTTTCTCCGTTTGTTGTCACTTGAAATAATATTTTTAATAAAAGTGGTTATAAAGTAGAAAAATTCAGGTGATAAAAAAATTACTTCATTATTCATGGTTCTAGTAGAGTTCTGATCCCTTAAAATAAAGCACCACACATAACAAGTAATAATATCGAGAGCTCTTACGAATAGTATACATTTTATGAATTAAACTTTATATTTCGAAACCTGGTTGACTTTAAAAGCTTTCATATTAAATTAATATTTTTATAAATCTTTTTTAAAACTTTCATAATTCACATATTTTTTAATTTTGGTTGAAATATAATTTAAACAAACTTACGGCCACAGTAGAAAGGTTGCAGTGTACAGTCGGCTCCTATAATATTTCCTAACAGTCACATAAACAATATCTAAAGGTCTATTTCTGAAAATTTATCTGTATTTTCCTAATTATTGTAATGTTTACAATTAAAAATAATTAACAACACAATCAGAAAACAGAGTAGTCACATCCATGGGGGTGCAACTCTCATACAAGCAATTGAACATAAATAAAGTATGGAAAGTAGTGACATCTACTAAGCGGTTACATGTATTAGTAATTCCTTAAAAGGAGATAGATAGAGCTAATATAAACAGAAAAGGGATGTCGATAATAGCATAAAATCGATGTTGACATGTAAAGGTATATACTTGACAACAAAACATAAATGTTTTCTTTAAGAAATAAAATTGTTTGTTCTATATATAAAATGGGTTTATTGTCCCTTTGTACTCATAATAGTTCTATAAAAAGCTAATGAGCCTTTGAAATGTATATTTTAGTAACGGGGACCAATAAGAGTTTCGACTATGTTGTCTGTTTGTAGCAATTTAGGTTTAGCTTTCATGTGCAAATGGAATCAAGTCCAAACGTCTTTGTCGCTTAAATAATCTTCAACGTTATTTATTGTAATTGGAGCTTTTTACCATATTTCTTAAAACTATGTGGAGGCAAAGTGATTCGAGTATCTTATTAAAAATGCGTATGTTCAACCCGGTAAATGATTTCTGAACCTTCTTCACTCTAAAATAAGGCATTACAAGTTTCTTCAGTGGACTATCTTCTATTTAGATATTTTAATGAACTTCTTTTGCATTTGGTAAAGTGAATTCAACATAATAATAACAATCTTTATTTCTCAGGTAAATACTCAGTACAGTCACACACGATACAGTCACAAATTAATTACAAGAAATAAATTAATTAAATTCAATAGTCAAGAGTCTTTGACGAGTTTAATATTAAATTATTAAGTGAAAACCGACGGTATAAGGAGGGTCGCCGTTGGAGCCAGACGGCACAGTGGGCGTCATTGGGTGAGACTTTTTTTTTCTTTATTGCTGGCAGATTAGCGCTTGACTGTGATCTCACCTGATGGTAAGTGATGATACAGTTTAAGATGGAAGCGCGCTAATCTGACAAGAGGCGATATACGCCTTACGGTTTCTACACAGCATCGTACCGGAACACAAATCTCTTTGTTTGGCGGTACGTCTTTGCTGGTAGGGTGGTAACTAGCCACGGCCGAAGCCTCCCACCAGTCCAGACTCAGAAAAATTAGAAAATACAATTTCCTAAATTCGTCCTACCGGGGATCGAACCCAGGACCTCCACTAGCTAAGCGAATACTTGCACCACTGCGCCAGCGAGGCCGTCAGACTCTTGTCTAGCCGTGGAACCATCGATTGAATTGAGTTAGTGAGTGTGAAAGAACTGTATACCAGGGGAGTGACATTGACGGTGACGTGTGACATGATGCTACAGGTACGGGTACAAGTACATATCTAGCCTCTAGCTAGTAAATCCAATGCTAGGTAGCACATATTATCGATTAAAAATTTTATTCTAATTGATGTCTCCATATTATCGAAATCACAATATCAATGTTTTCGCGCTAAATATCAATAGTCATTGAACAACACATCCCTACATCTAATTCAGAGAGTCTGTGATCTCTACTTAATCTGTGAGTGACTGAGTGTCACTTATATGCTATTCTAATTTATGTCATCATTTTGTGTATGTTGGGATTTATGGTTGTCAATAAAAAGCGCTAATTGTGGAATTTAATTTATTAAGAAATTGTTGTATAAGTTATCATCACATATCGAGTTATGTCATTAAGTAGTACTTAAAATGTTTCACGTTTGATATTTTCAGTAATGGAAGAAGAGAGTAATGAGCATCTTATACTTTAATTTTATATTGGTTACTTTGGCGGCAGAAAGTTTAACTTTCCAATAATTTCAGAACTTATTCGTAAGAAGAAGAAGGCATTAAACGGTAGCAACAAACGAGCAATTGCTGAAGCTTGTAATGACCTAGCGACGTATTATTATAGACAAACCAGGTACAGCGACGCTTTAGACGAATATAAAAATGAGGCCGCAGTCTGTAAGGAACTCAGTCTTCGTATGGAATGGGGAACTTGTAACAGGATGATAGGTGAAATGTATATGTTTTTAGCTGAGTTTGACAAGGCCTTAAAATACGAAGAGCGCCACTTAGGTAAGGTTAACTATCTTTTTATACACCTAATATAAGTATAAACTTTTAACGTAGATACGAAATATAAGTCTTTAATAAAAAATCAAGCGTTAACCTTTTTATGAAATACATGTTTTTTATTATTGTTTTATTTCATCATAGGACTACAAGACCTTCTATTTCATGTATCTTGTATGGGTTCCTATTTATTGGAACAAATTTTTAGATACAATAACTCATCCAGAATCATTCAAAAGGGTGTCTGAGTTGCAAGTTATTTAGTATATATTATGTAATTACTACTGTGTCTTAAAAACATTGTTAAATCTTATAATGTTAATGTCATTCTTTAATTTCATTGAATATTTGTTGTTATGTTATTACATAGATATGCTTTGTGTGACAATACTGCAAAGATTTCATCAAAACTGTCAGCAATATTTTTAATATTGGCTTTTTATTTTATTTGGTTATGTGTTAAATTATATTTATTAATGACATTTCAATTGCCATTCTTAGAAGCTCTTCTATTGGTATTTTAGTCTAGGTTCTAGTATACAGCTAGTGAATCAATTAAAAATGCTTTAGAATAATATTTGTTATTTATTTCATAATTATATATTTTAGGTGTTGCTAAAGAATTTAACAATTTAGTGGAGGAACAGAGAGCTATGGCAACACTTGGAAGAATATATTTATTACAAGGTCAAAGTTCTTTAGATGAGAGGGAATCAAAGCAGTCATTAACAGCAGCAGAAAAGGCATTTATGAAGAGCCTTGTACTTTGTGAAAAGTATGTTTTGTTTAAATAAGTTCAAATTTTAAAAAGCAGCCATTGTACATTTTTCTAATCTGCTTCTCATTTTTGTAATCTAATTAATGCTTTAATTTCAGACTGAATAGCAAAGTCACCAAAAATGAATTAATGGATATGAGAGCCCGTCTTCTTCTTAATATTGGAGTTGTGCAAGAACATTTAGGGCATCTTGACAAAGCAATAGATTGTATTCATAAAGCAATTACAATATGTTCACATCATGATTTATTTGAGATTTTACACAATTGTTACATAACAGAGGCCTTATTACATAATAACAAACAGAAGGACTATGCAAAAGCATTAGGTTGTTTAAATAAAGCTTTGGAAGTTGCAAGCAGACTTGAGAATAAGGTATACATGTTATTTTAATAAACCAAATATGTATGTGTTCTAACAAAAATTAGTAAAATTTAATTAAAAAAAAAAGTAAATTTGAAATTAATGTAACTACTAGCGCAATTCAGGATGAACTTCTAAGTGAGCTTTTAGTGTGTTATATTAATTTAATAATAGGTGCCCTCACTTATAGGTGAGAGGGTTTTTAGTATATAGACCCACCACAGTGCTCCACTGCAAATTGTCAGGCTATACATGCTCCAGAATTGTTCCAGGGATATTCCTGGTTTTTCCAGTGTTCTTTTACTGAATAGCACAATGGTAGATTGAAATGAACAATCAAGCATGTAGTTTTGATGGCCTGCTAGCAGGTTACTAAATTTATCCTTTGAGCAAAGGATAAATTTAATAAATTGTATTTTCTAATTTGTTAGACTGTTGGAGGCTAAAACCATGGCTACATACCATCACAGATGTACTGCCAAACAAGTCAGTTGAGTTCTGGTATGACTCTGTGTAGAAACCATTATAGATAAATTGCAGTAGTTTATGCAATAACATGTATATCTTAGACTGTAATATCACTTACCATAAGTGTGATACATTAGGCAGTCATGGCTCTTAACTTTAACTTATGATTTATTATTTCTTAAACTATTTTGACATCATATAACATTCACTACAAGTAAAAAAATATATATGTGAAGTATACTGAATGAATAAAAAGTATTTTCATCATACCTGGATCGAAATTTTGTACTTTCGCCCCAATTTTGCTTGGCGAAAGTACTACAGTGCCTCCTGATTAAATAAATTGAGGTGACAATTATCACGTGCGGTAATGCCGTACTTACGTCCTTACGTTCGTAATATACTACTAATTGATATTTGAAAGTTCGAAGAATATTTATATATGTATATAGAATAATTGACTTATTTTATAACTATTTATAAATTGCCTTTTATAAGGCTAATTTTTATAAAGAAAAAGTTATTATCAAAGTACTCCTATCTAATTTTATTCATAATCAAGTAAACTTCTGAATTATATTACTTTTTTATATTTGAAATACCCTTTTCTTCCTATATTGCTAATTCAGGTGGTTAAGATGTGTGAAACACTTTCATCAAAGGCAGAGATATTATGCAAGATGTCAGATTACCAGAGTGCAAAGCAAGTATTACTTAAAGCATGGAAACTCAAAACACCAGATGAAGAAGAAATGGAAAATATAGAGTCAAATTTAAAAGTTGGTTAGTTGACTTTTTTCATATTACTAATTAGATGTTAGTATAATTTTTGTCTAAAATTTTATATGGAGAATATTCTGATGATCCCTGATGCCAAATGGTGCAAATACTTGCTTTGCTAGCTGAGGCCTTGTTTTTGATTCTTGGCAGGGTGGATTTAGAAAAGTGCATGTTCTAGTTTTTCTGCTTTTGGAGTGGTGGGAGGTTTTGGCTATGTCTAGTTACCATCCTACCAGCAAATATGTGCCACCAAGCAAGCAATTTGCACTGTTGTTACAATTGTGTAGAACCTGTCAGCAGTTAATTGCCTCTTATTGGGAACCAGTTGTCTCATTAAACCGCTGACTGTTTTAGATTGCCATACAAATGGACTCAGGTAATTTTTGACTTAATGATACCATTTCTGTGTATTCAAGTTGTTTCAATGGTTTTCTTTGACAACTTGATCCAACAATGAATATATATCCTCAGTGTTCAGAGCTACATGAGTGACATCATTGGGCAAACCTAATTATTATATAAAATATGTTTTTAAATTTTTAAATTATACTAATCACATTTCTGTGTCAATCAGTTGCAGCAATGTGCTATACAGAGGACCTGCTTGTTTCAACGGATCCGTCAGATAATGTTACTTTCAAAAAACTCTACGAGAAAATGGGAGATGGGGCGTGCCATCTAAAAAATTATACTGATGCAGTTGAATTTTATCTGAAAATGTTGGATCATGCGGAACAAGCTGGGGATTGTGGGAAAAATCTAATACCTATATATGTTAGGTATGTTTATTGAGACTATTAAAACACACACACGAAAACATACACGCGCACACACACACGCATGCATACTCACGCATACATACACGCCCACTTTCTTTCTCTCTCATTGCCTGTATAACATGAAATTAGGTATTCATACTCTGATAGGGTAGGACACTATGTATTGTCGGAATACCTAACCTAATTATCCAGCTTGTTTTTACTTAGGTGTATATAAATTGCATAAAGAAAATAAATTTACTTATGTAAAATACAATAATGATTAATTGAGCTTAGTCGTGATCATATTTTGGAAATCATGTGTTATATGATGATAATAAAAAGTTAATCAAGTGTATAATAATTGTTTGTTTCCAAAACAAGTCGCTGTACGGTTGAGGAATAATCACAACACATGCCCTCACACATACACACGCACAAAACTTGTTTGCATCTTTATTTAGGTTAGCTTTACACTGTTATTTTTTATTTATATACATACATAGCATCAGGCCTCATTCCCATAGGGGTAGGCAGAGACAACATCCTTCCATTTGCCACGATCCTTGCATATCTCCTTCGCTTGGTTCATTCTCATTAAACCTCTCATACAAGTTCGTCGGTTTAGAGTACTCTTGACCTGGCCGTTATTTAAAATGTCCTGGATTTGGTCCAGGAACGTTCGCCTTGGTCTTCCCCTTCCAACTTTCGCATTCACTCTTGACTCATAAATCCTTTTTGTCAGTCTCCTTTCATTCATTCTCTCTACATGCCCAAACCATCTAAGCATACCTTTCTCAATTTTAGTCACTACGTCTTCTTTTATACCACAACGTTCTCTTATCACACTATTTCTTACTCTGTCACTCAGTTTTAATCCACTCATGCTTCTCAACGCTCTCATCTCTACCGCATTTATTTTACTTTTGTGATTCTTCTGCCATACCCAACTTTCACTACCATACATAAGTGTTGGCACCAACACTCCAGCATGCACTGCCAGTCTAGCCCTTTGAGACACCATCTGGCTATTCATAAAAGCATGCAGAGCACCATTTACCATATTCCCTGCATTCACTCTCCTTTCGATATCACTTTCACATGTTCCATCTTTTGTAAATTTAGATCCCAAGTATACAAATTCTTTCACCTCTTCCACTTGTTCCCCATCTATCAAAATATTGCCATTCATCATAGATTCATCTCGTTCAAAAAGCATAACTTTCGTTTTGTTTACATTCACTTTCATTCCTTTCCCTTTCAAAGCTTCATTCATAATATTTAGCATCTCCTGTAGCTCGTTAGCGGATGACGCAAGTATTACTTGATCATCAGCGTAGAGTAAACATTTGATGAGTAATTCATTCATTCTTAACCCATACATACTTTCTTTTAAATCTGTCAAACATTTATCCATGAATAGGTTGAACAGCCATGGTGACGCAACACATCCCTGTCGAACACCTCTTTAGACATGAAACCACTCCGTGTACGCCCCGTTTATTCTGACACAAGCACTAGTACCCTCATAGAGAGACTTCAATGCTTGAATCAGACATCCGCTCACCCCATACGTAGATAAACGTTGACCACAGCTCATTCCTCACCACTCGATCATAGGCCTTTTCTAAATCTACGAAAGCGCAATAAACTTTTTGGTTTTTANGCGGTAATGTTTGCACTCCTGCTGTGACCCTTTTCCTTTATATAGAGGGACAATTACGGCCTTGCTCCATCCTCTTGGGACTTGACTTTTTTCCCAGCATATTTATATGTCGGAGAATAAAAGAGAAGAAGCATAAAGCATAGCATAGGCATAGGGTTGACCTCCGGCATCGTCATTAGTGGCATCTATAATTCAATTTCCATACTGTAGTCGTTGGTAGGTAATGTTGGTGCAATCAAAGACTGTATTAATTAACTCAGATTATAATGTTTAATCACTTAATGTTCCCGATATCAATTTACACAAACACAATAATAACGCGACAGTTTCAAAGGTCATCCGCTGCCGCGGGCCGTTACTCAAACACTAGAGCACGCACGCCGGCTTGTGACAATTGACTCTGTCCCACGCCGATAGATAGATAGATGGCGGCGGCGTTCGACAAGCTCATTGACTCCGACATATATAAATATATGTTATGTGCCATGGCCTTATTTAAAGTGTAAAACAGAATGTAAAAAATTACAAAATTGTATGCAGTTTGATTAAAAATAAAAAATAACGTAAAAGAATAAAAATAAATATATAAATACACTAATTAGATTTATCAATCCAATGATACGTGAATAATTTTTTTAAAATTTGATTTTAATTTTAAATTAATAATGGATTTAATTTTGGCAGTTTATATCAAACATACAAGGATATGGGAAGCTACAATGACGCATTGCTTTACTACTACAAGGAATATGATCTCATAAAGGATGTCCCTAAAGAGGCTTATACAACTCTGTATAACATTGCTGAAGTGTCATTCCTTGCTAAGAAACCTTATGAACAGATTGAGAAAGCTTGCCTTGATGCTAGAAATGCGGTAAGTAAATTATTGACGAGAATATTTGATGTCATATTCTAAACACGTAGGCTGCTTGGTATAACATCTATCTGCTATCTGTTATCTAACTTATATTAAATACTATTGTCAGTAATTTAAATGCTGAGAATTATTTTCTTCTATTTAATTTTAGAAGTGTTTCAGTTTTTTAAAATTATAATTTATTAATTGTAATATTTTGTCGGTCAATTTACTTTGGTTTTTGCAATTATCACTTTTGTTAACAATTATTATTTCTTCTTTCGGCTTATCTGATTACATACAGTTTTGCAAACACATTCTTTAAACATAAAAATCTTTAATAACACCTTATTCAGGTTAATACATAAATTGAGTATCTTTTACGAGTATGGATGCAGGCCTTTCACAGAAAATTACGAAAAATTGCCATAAAGACTAAAAACGAATAAAATGAAAGTGTTAATAAAACATCATAATATATATTGACTGCGAAAGTTAGTTTTTGATATTGTTGCTCATGTAAATATAAGTTTGTTATATTTCCCGGGATATTTTCAAACAATAACAAAGAATTTTCTACGATATTTTCCCATGGGGTGCAAAAGGCCTTACTTTGAAGGCCTTCCTTTCGATTATTGGCGTGCCCTTACTTAAAATTAACGTGATTAAAGAAGGCGAAATATATTTATTTCTATTTTAAACAGTAAGGAAGTGTCGTCAACGAAAAAGAGTATAATATCACATTTGTCTTTCACATGGTCTGCAACGACATCTATATATATTAAGAACAAAAAAGGGCCAAGTATTGATCCTTGTGGGACACCCATTTTACAGGTGATCTTGATGACTCCACACCATTTGCGATCACAATATGCATGTATATATATATATATATACAACTTCTTTCATTTTCGATAGGCAAGAGAGTGGAACAAAAAGAAATACGAAGTGAGAATACTGAAAAACCTTTTGAAATACCAACAAGAATGTAATGAGATTGATAAAATGGAGCATACAAAGTCAGAGCTCAGAACACTGGGTTATGAGGTCGATGATGACTTGAATCAATCGGATGATGAACAAAGTTCCGCTGGTGGTGGTGATGAAGATACACATATTGGCGATGATATATGTCTTGATGATTTGACTGGTCAGTACTATTGCTATAAATGTGTATCGCATGCGCGCACATCGCTTCCCTAGCAGAGATACCGGGTTTGATTCCTAGTGGGGCCAATTTGGAAAATTTACTAATTTCTTTGAGCCTGGACTGGTGAGAGGCTTCCGCCGTGAATAGTTACCTTATTAGCTAAATTTTCGTCCCGTTACGATTCTGTGTAGAAATCATAATAGATATTATAAAATTACTTCTTAGTAGGTTCGCGCGCTTGCGTCTTAGATTGTATCATCAATTACAATCAGGTGTGATAACAGCTGTCTGCATTAAAATAAACGTATAACATAAAATGGAAACGTTTTCTATGCTTTATGTAGATCTTTCTGATACAAATGAAGAGGATGTAAGCGAAACAAAACGAGAAACGCGAAGGCGGGGGAAGGGATTCGCCATCAAGAAGAATATGAAAGGGGAAACACAATTGCATGTTGTAAGTTATTTTATCACTACTTTAAGTTGTCCAACTTAAAGATCTTTGTTGAACTTACGACTTTCTAGACATTATTATAAATTTCTGGGTACAGAACCTATTCATTTGTAACATAAATATTATCTTCAAATTCAATGAAAAATTTACCATAAACCTTAGTCTTCACTTAGTTTATTCAGTCGAAATCATAATTTTTTTATTTTGTAATATCTCTAACTGATTCCCAAACGTTCGATATTTAAATTTACACAAACACACGGGGTTTCATTTATTTATATATTTATTATTGAAACAGTCCTGCATTTTATCATAGCATTGTTATGGATAAGCGATATATTTTTTATAATTACAATGAGTTAGAAACTATGTGTATAGACAATTTATATAAAAATAATTCGAATAAATTTCTGTATTCTTAAAATGTGTCATCTACTTCAAGTAAAAAAGATGTTTTTTTTAAAGTAGACAAATAAAAAAATATTTTATTAACCTATAAAAATGGAGCATGTGATATTATAGATGGAATTATTAAAGAGAATTAATTTAGAGCTTTTGATTTTATAGGCATGTATATCTGGGAATAAGTTGCTAGTAGAAAGATTAATAGGTAAAGGACATCCGGTTAACATAAGAGATAACGCTGGCTGGTTACCCATACATGAAGCATGTATACACGGACATGTGGAGATTGTTAATATACTTATCAATAATGGAGCTAATGTTAATGATCGTGGTGGCGTTAATTGTGATGGTAAGATATAGATTAGAGGTAATGTTTAAAAAACATAAATTCATTCATTTCAGTCTTATATAATGTTAATAGGCTATTTCATTTATCACGACATTATGTTATTTATTACTAAAATGTTATTTAATTTTCTATGAATATAGCAATCTCATATTTTTATGGTTAACTTAGCTTTTAAATAAGAAAATCCTCATTTACTGATTTATTAGGCTAAATCTTTGAAAGGGCAGTGAGGGCTTTAAAGGTATTATCCACAGGTATAACACCTCTGTATGATGCAGCGAGCAATGGACATTTAGAAGTTGTACAGTTATTACTAGAAAAAGGTGCCATACCTTCTTTAAAAACTGACTTTGGCGAAACTCCTCTTCAAGTTCTTCAGAAATGGCGAACTGGTACTATCTTAACTAAAGATGAAGAGATACTTTACAGTAATATATGCAATAAAATAAACAATTTAATTGATAAGATTGTACCTATAGAAATAGATTTATATAGGTCAAAACCGAAAACTCCTGTTAAGTCCATTGTAGATAGAACACCTCCAAGTTCTTCGAAAATGAATAACAGTATAAAGAAATTATCACCGGCCTTTAAAAGACGCAATATAATTGAAGACGATAGTGATGACGAAATAAACATTTCCCAAAACATAAGAAATCAAGTTGCTTTTCCATCTGATGATTCAAATTCTTCTAATGATGAGGGAAATGCCAAGAAAGATAAAGACAGATCTGGAGTCAAAGAATACAGAAATGCTATTTCCGCTTTAAGAAATCGAAACGTGGATTTTACTGACGTCGAAGGTAAAAAAACAAAATCTAAACCAGCATTACTAGATCCTGAAGAAATTGATGACGATTGGTTAGACGACGATATAGGAATCACAAGTAAAGCCAAAAAGCGCAAGCTAAGTGATCCACTAACAGTAATTTCAAAGAAGACTTCAATCGACACTTTAAAAGATAGCATTGAAAATATTAACAGAATAAGTCCATTGAGTGATAGCAATTCAAACAACTCCAAAAAAAAGTCTCGTTTTAGTGACATTATTGATGTGAGCGAAAACAGTTCTGATTCTGATCATTTTCAGATAAATGAAAACATTTGTCCAAAAAGACAAGAGGAGTCGTTTAGAAATATATCAAAGGAATTAAGCAATTTTAAAACTATTGATAGTAGAGAGAACATGAAGAGGAGATGGAAGAGACAAAGTACATTGCTTAGAGCTGGTTTTCAAAGACGAAAGTCGGAGGTCGACCAATCAAGCAATAGCGGAAGTGACAATGAATTTGTAAGAGAGTCACATAAAAAACCACCTAACAAGACATTCTCGAGACATTCATCGAGCGAGTTAAATTACTCGAACTCTAATGATGGCTTTAATATAATGCAAAATATGAATCCCAACATAGTACAGCCTTTAAATTTGATACAACCCATAAATATCGTCCAGTCTAAGAACGGCAGGGCTATGCAGACACAAATATTGCCACCTGCCGCCGTAAAGGTAAAGATAGAAGATAAGATACTTCTAATATCTCTTAAATTGGATACGATTAGTAAATTGACAATCAGCTGGCTGGTTGAAGAAGTGAAATCGAGATATTATAAGTAAGTGTTCAATACTTTTTTATCTTTACTTTTTTATCTTACTGACACACTAACTTTCGTCAGTTACTTGATAGTGAGTAATGATTCAATCTGAGATGTTAGAGCGTTTGCTGATAGCACTTGACTATTATCCCAATTGATGCTAAAAGTGACAATACATTCCAATACCGAAGCGCGCAGAACCACTTAGAGGTAATAAACCTCTTATGGGTTCCACTCAGCATCGCACCGGAATACAGATTTTTCCTTCGTGGCACGTCTTTGTTTCTGTGACGTCTTCCACAAAGACATAAATAAATAATATTCACACCTTGACTTAATTTACCTATTTCCTTAAAAAAGGAGATTATCGAAGCTCATAGAACTATATCAAAATAAAATGAAATAAACAAAATCAATACTCCCACAAACTCTAAACCACATACCCTTTTTTTGTAAAACACTAATTTTGATTCTTACATGCCCCAAATTCTCAACAAAAACGACCAACTCTTCACTCATGAAGAGTTAGTCGTTTTTGCGAATATCTCAGTTTAAGCTTTTTATTATTTCTATATTCCGACTTCTCAATCTGGGCTCTGTTATTTCTAGTATTACATAGCAGTGTAATCCATAATTGGCCTTATTGTAAGTAGATTACGTATCAATAAATAAAGGCTGTCAAAAGCGGCTCATAGGGTAGGAACTAGCTACAGCCGAAACCTTCTACTAGTCCTAATAATTTAATCCTGATGACCAGTGTAATTTTTTTCACGTTATTTTTCTTTCTAATGAAACCGGTTTGGAGGCATTTGTTGAATGGTCTATAATAGACGTGGAAACACATTTTTTGTTTTATGTATTATATAAAATTATTATACATATTTGTTCTAATAACAATTAAAATTAACTATAGATTAACTGGTGTACGACCTGTATTTAGTCTAATGACGTCAGACGGTGCAATTCTATCAGAAGACGACCCACTTAGCCTTGTGTTATCTTCACCGGAACTGCAAACGTGTATCACTACATTTAAGGCATCACCAGCTGAAGAGAGATATCTTGAGTGTTGTGACGCGTTGGAGATTTGTAAGTACCTAAAAACATAAGGTTCTATATACTTTATTTTGTCGTTTATATTTCGAACAGAATAGTTTTTCGTTTTTTTATAAATTTTATTAAACATAACATGTAATTTTAATTAGATCTATAAAAATCCAAATCGTTTTGTATTAAATTTATTTATAACATAGATATTAGAAATACAAAAAAGAGAGATAGCTAGATAATTTAGTTGCTCGATGACAATTATACGATTGTCAGCCACTGTCTGAACGTCGCAACCATCTTAGCGTATACTAATAGTTAAGATAACACTTAAGTTCTACTTGTTACAAATCGTATTTTGAATATCATTTACAGCGCCTTCAGAAGAAATACAGCTAGCCGTAGGAAGAAGCCACACAACAAGAAGATTAGCTTTAGGGTCTCATACGTTATCTCATATGCAAGTTCGCCCATTATTCCGTGCACTTACACATCAAACACACATTACGGCAATCATGATACCACAAAACAATATAGGAGATGATAGCATGAAGTATTTAACAGAATGTATATGTACTATGAAACAATTAACAATATTGGATTTAAGCAATAACAATATAACTGGAGCCGGTATAAGACTACTTGTAAATGCTTTCGAAAAAACCACAAGACCGATTTGTCAAAATCTAGAAGATATCGATTTAAGCAATAATCCACTATCAGACGACGGATTTAAAGCAATAGCCAAATTGAGCCAGTATTTAAAACTGAAAGCTTTAAAGCTTAATAATTGTAATATAACAGATAACGAAGGAATAACTAAATTCAATTTAGATGACATAGAGATTATAGATATAAGCCATAATTCAATTAAACAATCAATTGTGGGTAGTTTAATATCAGCTTTAAATCCAAATATTGTGATCGATTTGGAGTTAGATAATGTTGGAGTTGAAAGTAGCATTGTTGGATGTGTTGCCAGTTTTATGGATGCAGCTAAGGAGTTAAAAATAAGGAAATTTAGTTTGTCCAATTGTAGACTGGTTGATGGACACTTTATGAGAATCTTTAGGTATGTATGTAATGTTTAAAAGTCAGTATTATTTTTAAACAACAAAATTAGTTATAATAATGTGAATTCGGCTCGTGTGTCTAAACTCTAATCGAATAAGACGATCTTATCTATGGTTCGAAAACGATCTTAATTATATTATGGGTAATGAAAAAAATAAAAGCGAATTGAGATTTGTAGTATTATTCCCAGGATTATTTAGATTGGCACCATTTTTTTATAGAAGAGCTACAAATGGTGCAGGCTACTTCTAATAAACACAATTTTTTTAGACAAAAGTATTTTTTGTTAATATTTATAGCAATTATCATTTGGATGCCTGCGGGCCATACTGTAGTGGCTTATGGACCACTTGTTGGTGAGCCCAGAATTAATTGCTCTTATTTATAGGGCGCGGAGGAACCCCTGGAACTTTTAATTTTTTTATATTATCGTCATTTCAAATAATTTATAAATATTAACTACAATTGTCTATTTAAAAGTGCAGTTAAAACCTATTTCAACAAAAAGTTTAATTTGATTTAAATCAAGTAACAACTTTCGTTTGTAACCGTGGAGCGTAACTACTCTTAACCATATTAAAGTATTTTATTTTATTCTCTCAGATGTCTGGGCAGGGCTAAGCATTTACAATCAATAACATTGAAAGACAACCTGCTCACATTCATCACTTTAAAAAAACTACTACAACGTCAACCTCCAGTACCTCAAATAAATCTCCAGGGTTGCCATGACATATTTAAATATTCCCCGGACTCAGATTTCCAAGTGTGGCTGCCAGCGATAGACTTTGGGAGATGCGTCCCGGAGATCAACGTCACTCCAGTGTTTAAAACTGATGAAGAGAGGGAAAGTTTCAAGCTATTTTCAAAAACTTGGTTAACATGCTTCAAAGGCAGGGGCATGATCGAACATTGCGAGGAGAGTGTTACAAAATTTACAGCTAGATAAAAAACTTTTGGTAGTTAGATTTCACTAAACTAAGCTTTATGTGTCCCCTAAGTACATTTATGGCCAGTTAAGGGCGTCGTTTCTACAGCTAAGGGGTCCTACAACTATGTGAAAGCGAACATCACTTTGTCTACTGTTATAGACTTACATTAATTTACCTAAATAAGTCCATAAATTATGATAAATATAAAATACAATACCTGTCCTCAAAATCTCAGTGACATATCTCAGATAATATTTAATCTTGAATTTTTATGGTATGACTTAACTCAAACTGTCCACGTGGATATTATTCAGCTTCCATAATTCGTCTCGGCGACAATAAACAAAAACAGTGTTGAAAATTTGTCTCGCTCTTTCCTTACGTACCACCGCATTTGTTTGAGTCAGGGAGAAATAACGTGTGTATGAATAAACTATGAGACTTAAACAAAATGTGCTAATAATAGGAATGTAGATGTATCAACTATTTAGATTTTGGTTATTAAATACAATATTTCTAGAGATTTCCTCTTTCGACAATAAACAATTTAGAGGGTTTCTTTATAAAGCTTTTATATTTACATAAACAAAGTAACTCATCTAATACTCAAGTTACTAAATTAAAGCTAATGCATGGGGGATGTCTAGTCCCACACTAGTTCAGTGAGATTTATTTTAACGTATAATTAATGAAGTTATTCTGGTAGAAATATACCACCGCTTTTTATACACAACATTGTTTAAATGTTACTTTAAAAAAAACGTAACTTTCAGTATTTTAATAATTAATCAATGTTCCCGGCGGTGTAATCCGCTTAGGTCCCACTCCTGTGGAACTATGAGGAAAGCGGTAGTTTTCGGATGGAATCTTTTAACACAAAAATAAAATCATCAAAATCAATCCAGTCGTTCAGTCTTCTACTGTATTTGTGGTTTGTATGTGTAGTATACTACTTTAAATATAAGTATTATACTATGTTACAATTTGTTGTTTATATTAATCAATGTTGCAAAGACAAATTTATTTCTGTATTACCTTTCGTACTAATTTAAGTTTTAATAGATATATGATTTAAAAAAAACAGACCAAATGAATGAGGCGATGTAATCATCAAAATTATATAAACGTCAAGATAATGTAGTATCCCTAATAAGGTTCTTCAATATATTAATTAATTCTAAACAGTAATATGTCTAATGCTTATTGACAGCACGCGATCTCCTCATCCCCCGCGCTGAAGCAGAAATTGGGGGGGGGGGCGGGGGTATTATCTCAATCACAGACTAGTACATCTAATCATAGACTAACCACAAAGTTCACAGATACATAACTTTTTAAAATACAACTTTACATTTCATATGTAAAGACCATTTATTTAGTTTTTATATTCAAAGTATTAGATAAGAAATAAGTTAAGAAAAGATGATATTTTTTCTTATAATATCATTAAAGTAGATTTATAAAACGAAAAAGCCAGATCAGGTCTTGTATTTTATATTTATAATAAAATAATTGCATAATGTGACATTGATTTAATAGAATGATTAAATACAAATATTGTCGTTCTGAATGATTTTAAATCCTATTTTACTATATTTTCATTTATTGACATTACATAATTTACCAATACTCCTGATTGATTACAAAGTTTTTTTGATGTTGTATTAAGATAATTTTTATTTAAGACAAATAAATAATTTATTAAATAATTCAAAGACAATTATTTCGTTATTTGTTTAACTTATAAATATAAGTGCATGCAGCATGAAAAATTACTTTATGAGCCTAATTTTGCATTTTGGATACTGACGAAGAGTATAATATAAATACAATAAATTACAAAATCTGCTTAGTTGTTGAGCTTTAAAGATTAGATTCTTAGAGGCTTCACAATAACTATTTCACTAGATTCATAGTTTTATAGAAGCGTTTTAACGTCAGTATATCGGATTTCGGGAGACAGGAAACAGGAAATGCAAAAACATTTACAAGCACAGTTTAGTAAGGCTGCTTTATCGCCATGTATCAATTTCTTCCCGACAACCTTTGGGTTATAAAATCTTCAGAAAACTAAAAGGAGTATAGAGTGAGGCAAGATTAAGTAAATGAATACGCATGGATCGTACAATAAACGTAAAACATTATAAAAGTAGAAATATATACACATGAATGGATATAAAACAGTTATTTTACAGAAAAAAATCTAAATTATAGTTGTCTTAATCTGATAAAGGCAGGTACTATGCCTTTACCTGTCTCTTAAAAATTGGCAAAGACTGACGGAACTTGAGCACCAGCTCAAGTTGTTTTCAAAAGTTAAACCAATTTATTATACCGAAACATCGGATTTCATCCAATTACTTGACCAGAACCTTAAAGCAAATTGTAAGGAAACTAGATAATTACTGTGCTTTTGATTAGATAATCTAGTGCAAATCATTATAATTGAAAGTTATTGTAATACACTGTTAAAGAGGGAATACACGCAGGTTATATATCCAATAAAATAGTATTAATTTTTATGTAAAACGTCATTGATAATCAGTTAATAATATTCATATTACGTGTATTGGCGATTTTTACAACTAACATTCATGTTTCTGAATAATTACACATTCTTTTCAAGAGATAAGCGCTACAGCCGTCTGTACACTTCATCGCTTTTTCTATCATAATAGTTTAAGCATTTTTAAATAGAGGGCGCTTTCTAGATTATTCGAATATTAAATCGCGCTATGAAGATTATTTTTCTTTACATGACATCTGGTCGGCAACTTGATATCAACAAGACCTTACTTCATAGGATCATTTCTATAGTAAGCTCTTCACGAGATCTACTCACTAGGTGAGATCTTACCTGTCACGATGAAGAGATGTGGCGCGGTATCCTGAGCGTGAGGCGGACGATGGATTCGTCCATTAGTCTTCGATGATCGTTCACTCAACTTCTTCGGAAGCGGAGCGTGGGGTACTGTCGCTGTCTGAGTGACTTTATTTAAAATTTAAATATACGACACACTAATTGTGATTAACCGGTAAGCAAACTTCTAAACAGTAAAAGATGATATGCATTCAGATATCCGTTTTTAAAGTTTAATTTTATTATATTTCTATATCATATTTAATATTATCTAACAAATTCCACAAAAGATAGGAAATTGCTTCTACATATGTCAGTTTTGGTCTAATCATATGAAGGCTGCACGTAGCAGCATTGAATGTTGTATAATAACGCGTACCGCATTCTGATGAAACTTCTTGAATACTACAGTGCGTCGAGAATCTTTGCTGACCCCAGTGTTCCCGATTTTTTCGCGATTATCAGATTCCGGGTTGCGTCATTTTGGTCCCGACTCCCGAATGCGCGAGACAGAACGAGATGCTCAGAGTACTCTGGCAGCCCAATAGTAAAGAACTGGCTGAACGTGCACGGTCGCAGAAATATAAAATGACACATTATTTCAGTATATAATTTTAATTTGATATGATAATTTTTTAAAATATATTATTACAATTTAATTTAGTTTAGTTAGTATATTGTGTGTTATTTTATTTCTATTGTTTTAAATTTCATTACTAACATAGTTTTGTAGTTAGATTTGTAAACTAATTATTGGACGACAAAAAAATGTATTAATAAAGCAATATTATAATTATTGTCAAAGAGAAATTCTTTAAACAAACCAAAACATTACTGACAAGAGATAAATTGTTTAGTGTCATTTATTTTCATACCACGGAAGGGGAGTTATAAAGCATTTTTTCCATCTTATTTTATTGTGCGTTGGTATCAGCGACCGCCCTAAAACAAATCTATTGCTGAGTAAAATTACATTGTATTTGATTGATGTGAGGTTTTATCTTTAAAATAAAATTAATATGCTGTCTTCGTCATTTTCTTAATCTGTGGCTGAATGTTTTGATTTTCATAAGAAAAGGTCTAGAACCAAGGCCCATAAAAAAATTTGATTTATTAAAAATATATCCATAGACCATATGTTGTCATTTTTCATGCCTGTTTGTTATTCTTTTAAGTTTAAAGTATTCTTGACTTAAACTGTAGTAAATTTAAATAAAAGCGTAAATAAAACTCCCAAAAAATGGCTGAACAAGTAAATCAGCGTATTGAGGGCATGATAAATGAGCTAGAACAAATGCGACGCACTAACCTATACGAGGACGATGAAATTAAGTAATTACCTATTTAAGTCATTGATAACTGATTTCGTTGACTTATTTAAATATAATTTTAATTTATTTTTAGAGAAATAGCGCGTAAACGAAAGGAGTTTGAATATAGAATACAAAGAAGGATTAAAGAGAAAGATGATTTTGTTCAGTATATAGCCTTTGAGTTGACTCTTCTTCAAGATATAGCTTTGAGAAGAAAACAAGCGAAACTTAGTGAAAAGAAAAATGATATCGAGTATGCTATAGCAAAACGATTGAACAAGGTCTTCAAACAATTCGTATTTAGATTTCAAAATGATATTGAAATATATTTTGAATATATCAAGTTCTGCCTTAGTGTAGGTTTTGATTATGCCGTGTCTGCTATCATAGCTCAGATGTTACAGGTATGTTGACGAAATAAAACTATCATGTTATGTTAAAATACTAATATTTTTCAATTCTTACTATTCGTTCATACTCTCTCTATATGTTGTTGCACTCATTAGTAAAATATGTTTACATTCGTCAAATTTTTTAACTTTTATTATCCTATACTTCACATTATCAAGTCTTTCCAATATTAATTCACAAGTTAAATTTTGTGAGAAATTTTACATAATAACTTGGAAGGACTAAGAAGTTTACGCTAGATGGTGTAGGAATTGACTTTAAATTCTTAGTAGCACTTGTTTCTTTTATTCATAATATTTCATTCAGTAGAATTAATGTAAATGAAATAATTTTATTATTGTTTACAAATTTATTCAGTGTAATTCTTATTTATGGTGATGCCATTGATGTATACAATATTTTTAGTGGTATGTATGTGGTACATGCCTTAGGAAGATGGAAACAATTGAAAATTCTTTAAAAACAATTTGCTTGCATATTTCGTATTTACTAGTATACAGGGATTTTGATCAAAATGAGTAAAACATAGGGAACCCTATACCTTTAAGGGATCATCAATGTCTAATGACTGCTACTATGTATAAAGAGTCAAGCATAATATTCTATTTTTGTAAGACAACATATCAAAGATAAAATGTTTATTACTATTCTGCTTTTAGAATTAAAAGAAAAGTCAAAATATCTAATATGCAAGTTGAGTCTTCATATGTATGCCAACAATATTTATCTTGAGAGAATTGTAATTTGCATGATTATATCTTATTGTTAAAATATATAATTTATTATAGATCCATGGGGACAAACCAAAAATGTGGCAAATGGTCAGTAAATGGGAAAGCCAAGGACAAAAAAATTTAGAGAATGCAAGGAACTTCCTTTTGAAAGGCATTCATAGACACCCAGAGTCTGAAATTTTGTATCTGGATTTATTTGAAAATGAACTTATGATCTCTTTTAATGCAAAAACTGAAGAAGAAAAAGTAATTATTTACGCATTAATGATAAAAAAAATTTGTATCGAAGGAATTGTGACACAATTAGAGAGAGCTAATTTTACAGGGGAGTCATTTGAAAATAAAACAAAATGTTGAAATCAACTAAAGAAATTTTGTATTATAACCGCATAATTTTTTTCTGATTTCAATTAAAACTACATAACAAAACATGGATTATTGTTTAGCCAAGTTCTAAAATAACTTTTTGTGATTATTCATCAATAGCAGCTTCATATGATGAAAAAAAATATAATGATAACATAAATAGCACTGCTTGCAATGGTTAGGTTTTATTGAATAATTAACTCAGAATTTATACATTTGTATTATTTTCACTCTAATGAGTCACAAATATATTTAATAATAATAGTATAAGTTATTGTAATGTAATAAATAATTGTTAACACATGTAAAATATTTAAGAGATATTTTTTTCCTTTTAGGAAAAATATTTAAAAAGAGCAGATGTTATATGGAGAAATGGTGTGAAAAACATAGTAGATGTAAATTTTTTATTCAAATTATGTGACATGATAATGAAATATAATATTGTTGACTGTATTACTAAATCAATAAAAGAAGAAATTTGGAGCAGAAGGACAGATAAAAGTGTTTGGACTTATATTGCAAACAAGGAATTAGAGGTATGCCATATATTGTTTGATTTCTCTGATTTTTGTATTAAACTTTAGTTTGATGGACAGTTTAGTCTCTATTCTTAATTTCACATTGAATCTGTACATTATGTCAAAAAGGGGTAAGGGCTGATAATGATTTTCAAATTATTCCTATGTTCTTGAGTGCTCAAATTGAGCTCAAAGATTCCATTACATACTCGAATCTAATAAAAGTGTGTTAAAATGGTATTACTTCATCAAAAAACTTACCTGTTATTGATTTTAATTAATACAACTATAAATGGTCTCTCTTAACCAGCAAGATTGTTGTTCATATTTTTTTTCAGGGTTCTCATTGGATTGAAATAGAAGAGTTTGTTGACGAAAATTCCAGTTATCCCCAAGAAATAAAGAATTACATTGGGGTGTATCAAGAGGTTTTAGAACAGGTTAAAATTTTTACTACTTATATATGAACAATATTTTTAGATAATAAACTAGCAAATTAGCCTATTTGGCACGTGAATCCTGTCTTTGTTTTAAAACAAGAGACACACCAGGATAGTTTGCCATCCATCATCCACCTTCAATTTAGTTTTCATTGGGAATCTGTTAGGGTGTGGTATATCCTCGGTAGAGCCAGCCTAGTTACAATCACCAATTTTAGATATCTATATGTGATAAGATATCTTATTATCTTTTACAAGTACTACATTAGATAAAACTACTTTTATATACAATACCTATAAAATAATAATTTTCATAATAGTCTTAGAGATTTAAATCAACTCTGTTATATTATGTGGCTTTTAATTTATATTCTTTCAAACTCCTACTACTAGTTTACATTCTCCATGTATATACTTGTTCAAATTTTCATTCGTTAATAAAATACCTATTTAGTCCACCACTTTTGAAGTGAAACTTCTTTAGACGCATGCAGGTAATTTTTTTACGGATGAAACGCGTGATTAACGTCACGAAGATGTGCAGCGTTTTTTGCTATGCGAAATCGTTTGAAGTGGCATTTTAATTTGCCGCTTGTCATATTTAATAATTTATACTATTTTTCATAAAATATGAAAAACAACATTTCATAAATTCTCTTTTCTATATTATAAATTTAAAAAAATAAAATTTAATTAATAATTTCCAATATTGACAAACAACACGTGACGTTTTTATTTACATTTCAATAAATTATTTATATTATTTTCTACAATTAATATTTTAAGTCTCGGAAATCTAAAATTTTAGATTTGAAATATAAATTTAAAACAAGACTTAAAAATTAGTTTGCCAAAGCAGTTTCACTTTTGACATGTGCACTTTGTACGCACGCACTTTTATTTTTATATTAATTCATTAATAAGTTATTTTGCCAAAAAAAAAATATTTCTATGTAAATAATAAGATATAGAGTAGAAATAAGAAGGTATACTATATGCAATTACAATTTTTTTTAACTATTTCTTTAAATTATAATAGATAATTAAAATTTAAATAGGTTTAAGTTACCATATTTAGAGATTGCTTATTAACAACATTCATAAAAATGCGGTGACTAATAATAAATGCAATTGTTTGCAAAATATATTATCACATCTTTTCAGTTTCCAGACCAAGTTCTCTGTACGAAATATATTCATGGCCTACTTGGTATTAATAGTGATATTTGCACAGAATTACAAAAAATTAGCGCTGTTAAGCACGCCTGGTATTACGGTCACGAGAACGGGTTACTTACTAATGAAATGTATGCTTTTGGCATTAGAATGTTGAAATTGGAAGATGAAATATCGAAAGATGAATACTCAGAGGTGAATGTTTATTTTTTCTGATACTTCTGCGTTGGCATACTTTTTAAATCAGTAGTATTAAATAATTAGCTTCAAGTTTTGCTACCCTCTATCAAACAGCAATGTCACTATTATCTCATTAATATTCACAAATAGGTAGAGTTTAATAAGTTCCTCAAAAGATATATACTTTTTCAATTCCTCTTACTAGTTTAACACTCTCTACATGTGTATTGTTGTACATTTACAAACATTAATAAAATATTTCTTATTTTATTTCAAGTGAAATAATTAACAAATAAAAAATGTAGACTTGATTTCAGTTGCACACAGAAATAATAGGAAAATATGAGTTACTCACTGGTTTCTTCTCAGCAGTGTCAACTTTCTGAACCCGGGGTAAATTTGTTACCAATGGATAGACTGCTGATGATTCAAGAGTGCTGTTTCAGCCTATTTTGATTTTCATATACTTTTTAATAATACAATCTATTGCTTTAATTTAAATATTAATAATTGTGTTTCTCTTTTTAAAATCTACACAAAAGGTTAAAATGTTTGTTTCTATGGTGTTAGTTTAAGAAGTTTGTGCTAGATGGTATACAAATTGACTTTCATTTGTTTTATGTAATTTAAGTCTATATGTAAATTTGAACTTTTCAGTTTCTAGATGCAGCTTTAGTTAAAAATCCGAAATGCATATTTTTATGGGAGGAGAAACTTGTGCTTAACAAATCTGATGAGAGCAAAATGTTATCAATACTCAGAGAAGCTAGCAAATATCTCAAATCTGATGATACACTTGCACTATGGAACTTTATGTTTGATAATATTGACTCAAATACTGTTGTAAGTAAAATGCCTATATATTCATTTGAAAGAGCGAATAACGTTCACTCACCGCATACTAGATTGACAAAACACTCTTCAATTTACTTAAGATTTGATATACATATTCTTTTCACAATATTGGTACTCCCTATGCAGATTGAACTAGAGTAAGCAGCATTGAAACTTGGAATTAATGAACCTAGAAATATACATCTTTATATATTTCCAATATTAAATATATGTGAATAATTATATGTGTGTATGTAATATATATGTGTATTTGTATATTTCTTATATAATGCTGGTATGTATTTATTTGTATATTATTGTAGACTGCTTCCCATATTTTACACTAGGATTTTCATTCGCCCAAAGGCCATCTCTTATACTCAGGTATTTTTAATAGTCTGTCTTTTGTAATTGTGTATGTTGACAGTATTTAAAGAGTATTCTATACATCTATCTATTCTATATCGAAATTGTCATTTTAAAATAGGGTAAAGATGATAAAGTTTGTATAGATGACTTATCTTAACAAAATGAATTGTGAAGATGCAATTATTCAAGTATTCACTTTATTTGCAAAGGCCTCAGTTTCGATCACCAGTAAGGCAATATAGGAAATTGCATTTTCTAATTTGCCTGAAGTTGGACTCGTAGTGGCTTTGGCTGCTGCTTACCACTCTTCCATCAATGAGATTTGAGTTCCAGTATGATGCTGTATAGAAACCATGAGAGGTGAATTGCCTCCTGACAAAGAGGCATACTTCCATCATACAACTGTATCTACACATACTGTCAGGTGGGATCACAGCTAATCTGTCAGCAATAAATGTGCATTCTTAAGGAAATGGATAATAGTTTTGTCTTCAGGTGGATTCGAGAGTGGTTTAGATTGATAATTCAATCTGATAAATAACAAATGTATCCATATCTCCACAGGATCATGAATTACACAGGTGACACCATCAGGAACAGCTAGTCTTTATATATAAGTAAAATATTGTGGTTATTTTTTATAAGAGATGAAAGCAGAATTATCGTTTTAAAACTTTATTTCATTTCAGTTTAACACATGCCTCAACAAATTCTTATCATGTGAAAATGCTATAGTATTGCCACTAAAGCCAAGGCTATTGAAAAAAATGTATGAAAACAATGGTATTAAAGCTGCGAGACAAATATATGATGACTTTATAAGGACACCACCCACACAGATAGAACTGCATAAAGTAATGATTGAAATAGAGATGTCTCAAGAGACTATGTCTTTAAAGACCATCAGGAAGTGTTTTGAAGCACTAGTTCAGCATCATGGCACCAATAATGTTGATGTTTGGATGGATTATATAAATTTTGAACAGAATAATGGCAATGCTCAAGCTGTTCCTGCTGTTTATAGAAGAGCCATTGGAATGTTAGAAAAAAATTTAGTTGATACTTTCATTAAAGCACAAACTTTAAATAAATTGAAATAAAATATTATTGAACTGGTTGTTTATCTTCTAAGCATAAAATAATACTACAAATTTCAAACAAAATATATTTATTTTAATATAACCACACCTGTACTTGACAATCTAGCAAAACGAATTCACATGAAACATCATTTATACTAAATTATTTACAGTAATCATTTTACACATAGTCTCTACAAGAGGTCAAAATCTCTACTTTGGTGATTATGGAATAACACTTAGCAAATAAACAAGTAAATAAATGCATTAAAATAAATGATGATTACTGCATAGCCGCTATAGGAGCAATGTAGTACCTAAAGATAAGGGATGATCCTCGTTTGTGTTGCTTGTTCTTAAGTAATTCCCGCCAACAAGATTGCCAAGACGGATAGACAGGCATCAGTGGAGGATTTCCTGCCTTCAGACTGCTTCCAACCACAGCCATGCAAGTGGACACTACCACCAATGGGTAGGTTATAGTACTAGTAACAAAAGTGAGCAAAGGAACTGTGTAATATCGTAAATCTTTTGTTTTTACCAAATATTTGTTAACATAGTATGCCAAGATACCAGTAACAGCAACACACGTCAAATCACCAAGTAACTTGGGAATAATACCATGGAAAAAACCTAAGATGCCGTCGTCACGGTAAATGGACACAATGGCACCAATTAGCGAACTATACTCTTCTTCCTTACCGATAAATGCAGCCATCATTCTAACTGAAACTACATGGAAAGGATAAGATACAATGACAGACGCAGTGTGCATAATCATATCACGACGTCCGAGCTTGTAGTAGTCTTCAATTTTAGGCTCATCATCAGTAACGATGTTAGGGGGATCATTGATTTCAGGAAGTTCAATGCCACACGCATGTATTACCTTCGAGGTCAATTGACTAGATGCAATCAGTCCGAGCACTCTAGCAGATAATCCTGTGTAGCATCCAAAGAAACCGTCGGACTTCTTGATAAACTTTATGTATTGGAAAACGTTAGGTAATATCATAGCGGGCCGACCAAATAGCGTTGTTGAACGGCGCGGTGGCAATGGCTCGTATCCAAGCTGAATTAGAATCTTTGCATATTCCATAGGATGGCATATTGTCGTTACTAATAATTGTGATGGCAAAGCCGCTATTTTCTCTTTTTCAATTTCGTCCATATTATGACAAAGCCGACCGAACTTACTTCCGAAATCAAATTCTATTGACAAGTAATTTGATCATAGACAAATGAGTTATTGTTTATTATTACATTGTGTTCACGGTTCTAGGTACTAAGTATTTGAGATTTTCAATCACTTAAGGGTTAATTTTGGGGTTTCATATTGTGACAAGAGTGCGTCTTTAAAATCTCATCCACATGGAAGTCATTTAAAAAATCTGTGCAATTCCCACCAAATGTAAAATTTCAGCAAAAGAATAATTGTAGGTTTTAGAGATGATTTTATTTTAACTCTCACTATACCTCGGTAAACACTAGTGAAGGGGCATGAAGAAGTGGCACATAGAAAACCACGAATATGACAAACACTATATGCTGCTTCCTGTATCAGTTCCTCCCACGTTAAATCTTATGAATTTATGACTCTGTCTCTTTTTATTGTCGCTTTTTCGTTTCATCGACTTACAAATCACAACAATATCAAAGAAGTTTTCAATTTAAAATCAATAATATCAAAATCAGGGGATAGTTTCGTGTTGTAGCTACATATCCATAACCTCCATCCGTAATTCAATTACACGACTAAAGCTAAAGGGTCAAAGAATTTATTACGCTAAGTCAGGACTGTAACCCATCGGGCGGGTCGGAAGGGGAAGCACCGCCCTTTTGAAACTATTACCCGTTAGGAGACGTATTGACGTATAAGCCGTGTCCATAAAACAACCACATCCCATTTTCTTTATTTAGAAAAAAATCTCTATTTCGTCAAATACTAGGTATGTAACCAAATTATGTAATTTATTTAATTTTAGTTCTTATGTAACGATCTATATTTTTCAGTATGTAAAACTTTAAACCAGGATATAATTATCTCTGTTCAGTTTTAACAATCGTATCTGTGACAATTGTGCCAGAATATACAATTACTAATAAATAAGGCACTACTACTACTTCTACTACACGAGGGAAGCTTCATTCTTTCCAATGAAAAATAAATCAGTCATTTATAATTCATATTTATAATTTATTCAAGCACTAGAAGTTAATTCGATAGTACCCTCTTCTTCGACCTTACATAACACTTGTGTCGATAGTTTATGCGGAGTTGGGTCTTTTTCGTTTTCTAACCCATTTTGATAAGAATCCTGTAAGAAATGGTTCATAAAATAAATTTAAATTTTTATTATTTATCGTAAGTAATGCTGTACGATTTGGCAATATGTATCTTTCTACACAATGATTAATTAAGCAATCATCCAACGCTCAAGAAATAATTTTAGATTATTAAATATCGTCGTAATTATTAGCGAAAAATAATACAGATGCGTACACTTTTCTCATTTTCATCTATCTCATTATCATTTTCAGATGTATCATCATCTGAGGCGCTTTCCTCATCCTCTATCTCCTCTTCTTCCTCGTTCTCCAATATTTCGTCTTTTTCCTCCAACGGCTCCCAAGCTATATCTTTATCCACCATATCTGTTAAAATGTTTTAAATTCTGTTATTTTCCTCAAAAAGAAATATTTTTAAATGTCTAATAGCACTTGGCATGGCGAGTAGTGTAGTTTTAGATACACGATTAATATCAGAAGTTGACTTATTTTAAATACATGTGCAGACTAGACTATTAGGACTATTAGGAGATCGCATCTTATATAGTTCTTGAGAGGTAAATTAATACTGCCCTCTAAACTTTATTATCTTAAATCGCAGTCCAGCGTTTATCTAAATAACATATAGTATAATGGCAATTTAAAAAATTGTATTGACTTTTAAAATTAAATATCTTATGCCTCATGTTATTTGATTTAAGTATTTCATTACCTCTGAAACGCAGAGATCCTCGCCTACTAGGTGGTTTCTCGTCAGCGGCTTCCAAAATTATCGAGGGAATGACTTCTATCACTACTCCGTTGGATTTTTTATCTGCATCTTTATTTTCGTCGTCCTTGGTGAGCTTGGAAGGTCAACATAATTTAAAGAGAAAATAATAAAGTAATATTACTGCAAATGCTTTGGAAAGGTTTCTCATTTATATCATAAATAAAATTAAATCAAAGATTAATCAAAATGTCACTTTACGAATTAAATTAAGGAATTAAATTGTGTTTAAGTTATAACAATATACATATTATTTTTATATTTGTTGAAATAAACACATTAGCGTAGATAATGAAAGATGGGATTAAGTTTGTCATCATACCTGTACTAATGAAACGGATGGCTCTTGAAGTTTTGTTGCTTTCTCTTTATTTCTCATGATATTCTCATCGGTTTCCTTTTCTAGCCTTAATTTGTAAGCCTTTTGTGTTCGCCACATCTTAAGAGGTTCAAATATAATAATACCATACAAAATTAACGCATCAATATTGCTAATATGTTTTGAGAATGACGTAACAAGGTGACGTCATAGGATTGTCAAAACAGTAAAGATTGATTCGTACTTATGACATTCAAAAGGCATCTTTTTATTACTGACAGGTTAGCGCTTGGCTGTGATCACACCTGACGGTAAGTGATCATACTGTCTAAGAGAAGTACGCTTATCTGTTAAAATAGACCTTACCGGAACAGAAATCTCATTCCTTGGCGGTACGTCTTTGCTGGTAGGGTGGCAACTAGCCATGATCGAAGCCTCTCACCAGTCCAGACTCAAATAAATTAGAAAATGCATTTTTTTAAATATGACCTACCAGGGATCGAACCCAGGGCCTCTGCTAGCTAAGGGAGTACTCGCACCACTGCGCTAGCAAGAAAGTCACAAGAAAAATATTTTGCTCGGTATTTGGTGCCAGCTGCAATTGATGCCACCCACCAACCCGGATTTGGACAAATTAGAAATTCCAGTTTTCTGAATTTGTCTTACGGGGAATCGAATCCGCGTGTTCTGGTAGCATCAATCGCATATTTTCTAATTTCTATTTCAACCTAAAGAGGCTAAACCTTTGAATATATTTAACAAACTCATCAAAGTTCACTACCACTCCCTCTCCACTTTTAAACGAGTACTATATATATAGTACTCATTTTAGAAACCACCTATCCATTATCGTAACAAACTTTTCCTAAGGTTGCCTGGCAGAAATCACTACTTAGCGATAAGGCAGTCTTTTTGTACCCTATCATTAAGTTATTGTATCTATTTCATGTATTGTTTGTGGTTTACAATTAAGTGTATTTATTCTCTCTCTCTCTTTCAATCTCCCTATACAAATCTTGTTCGAAATTTAAATCGATATTACAATACTTTTTAATTCATCCACTCAAAGTCAAATATTTTTTTAACATATAGTAGACACTTGGTGTTAATACTGTATTAAATAGAGAAACATACATGAGATCCTGTGTAGCAGAGTCCGAGCAACGACACGACTATAAGTGCTATAAAAAACTTGTCAGTGTTTTCCTCTTCAGTATCAGGCTGTAGGTGTAAAGAGTCATATGGAACCCGTGAAGGAGGATCTTCTACCCATGTTTTGTCAACGCTCTGAAAATAAGTGTATCAGTATTTTGAAAACTGTGAACTCTTATTGTGAAACTAAAAACTTTTTATCCAAGTAACTAACTGACAAACTTCGAACCGCCTCAGATTCAATAAATAAAAAAGCTGAATGATAATTTTATGTTTCGAATTTAGTAGGACCACATGGTCAAAACATAACCGGAACAAAAGGAATTCGCAATAAAAAACACCGTACTTTTACGTCAGATTCATGCCAGAGCCCGTGTAATATTTTATTTTAGGTGCGATCAGAAATTATTGGTTGCCAATATCGAACTTCAAAAGAAATGAAAAAAAATATTCTTTGAAATTTAATTGCTAGTTTGAGAGGTATCAATAGCTTTTAAGGGAAAGTGAAATTGTTGCTTTTAATAGATACCAAGCATTATTTACATACTTATCTTTTAAATTTTCCCTGGAGTTCCACAAATAATACCTAATTAAAATTAAACAAATTATTCCAGTCTTTCTCGAGTTTTAGGAAGATTTTTTTACGCCAACACGTCATTTAGGCAGTGTTTTTATAGTAGTAGTAGTTTTCAGTGTTTATAAAAGAAAACACTACACTGGGTAGAAACTTAGTTTATTAAATGTTTTTATGATATTATAATTCTCACAACTTTGACAGTTTACTAGAATCACCTTATCCGGCGACTCGCGAGGACCTTTAATAGGTCTATCGGCGACTATATGGTCAGTACTTTAGCCTCATCGCTAGTCCAGACCGGCAGGCAGAAACCAGCCCCGTAGTCTTGGACAGTAATTCGACTAATTACCAGAACGACTGGCTGTTTGTAGCAGAGCTACGGATTTTATACAAGGGAAAGTAGAAGGCACAAGACCGCGAGGGAGATCCCCAAAGCGATGGACGGATCAAGTAAAGGCTGCGGTGGGCGCTCCAGTACACGAATGTGTCCGATTAACGACCAGCAGGCAAAGGTGGCAGGGAGTCGTGCGGCGGGTCTACCGAACACGCTGGAACATGATAATCACGATCACTCTGACAAGAGTGATGCGACTAAGGAGAAGAAGAAGATCGCTATTTAAAAAATAGGGGTTGGTGATAGAAAGGTGAAAATTTAGGGTTGTATATATTTTTGTTTGCTGTATCACAAAAAAATAAAAACAAAAAATTTATTCCAAAAATTAAAAAAAAAATTAAGGATGAACAACCCTTATCACTTAGGGGTATGAAAAATAGATAGTAGCCGATTCTCAGACTGAATACGCATATAAAATTTGGTACAAATCGGTAAAGCCGTTTCGTAGGAGTACGGTAACCAACATTTTGACAGGGAAATTTTATATATTAGACATCGCTGACTGATTGTTTACATCTTTGACTGACATAGCAGGCGATAGCTGCAGGTCAGCGTTATTAATATAGAATTTAGGGATGTAATAGTACGTCATATTTAAGTGTAGTAGTATCAAGTATTTATACGTCAAGAAGTGGGACATTATGATTTATACGAAATTAGGAATGTAGTTGTATAAAATGATATAAAGATGTTACAGAAAGATATTGGTTGATTATCTTATAAAATCTTTATCTAAAAATATAAAAGACTAATATAGTAGCACTATATTAGTCTTTTATATTTAACAAGTGTTGAGAATACTGACTGGGAATTTCGACTGATTGCAATTATTAGCGAAGTCTAGCACGAATTTGTTAAACTCATTACCTAAAAAACCTTTAAATATGAATTTGAAAGTTTTGAAAAAATAATCTGAAATCACCTATTTGAAAGATGGTGCTGTACAATTTTACGCAAATTAAATGAAGTAAAGGAATAAATGTTTGACAAAATCAGTATTAACATCAAGTGTCATTCACTACAAGTTAATAAAAATGTTTTTGAGCTTGAGTGGATAAAACAAAGTGTGTTTCATTGAAAATTTGAAAAAGATAAATATGAAAAATCACTTTACTATCAGGAATTGAACATAATTATGATAAGTTGTTTTTACATTTAGAATTAATGTGATAATATGGATTACTTACAATAAGAAAACTGCCATTATGTGTGGGTCCTAACTGATCATGTTCAGGCCAAGCTTCATCGAAATCAGAGGAACATTGGGCACTTCTGACCCCTTGTGCATTGACAGCGTTTACTTTCTCTGTATCGGATCGGGTGAACAACATGTATTCCTCTAAAGGCTTCATTTCATAGTCATTTATTTCTACAAAGACATCTGAAATATACGCACAGATATATTACTCTCAACGTCGCAGTTGCATTGTTCTAATAATAAGCCGTCGCGAGATGTATGTATGTGAAATACCGAAAGTGTTTTTCATGCTAAATTTCAGACATTAACCATATAAATAAAACACACCAAACCGTATAAACAAGATCCCCTAATGCGGACGTATATTTAAAATAAAAATTCTTATGTTGCGTAGTTTTTAAAAGTTGTAATAATTGATGCTTTTTTATGTGATAACGGCATACAACTCGATGGTCGCCGGCTGCACGCAACTCAAAGCATGAGTCATTGTTACATTCTGTCTGAGCGGAGCGTGCAAGTGAAAGCGCGATGCAAGCGATAGAGAGGCGTGATCGGCCTAAGCGTTCGACTTATCACGCATATATCGTGTGTAACTATCAAGGTAAGATGTAAAATTTTTCATCTATTTCATCTATTTTCATGCTATTTTATAAAGTAAAATTATCTTCCGTAAACCGACTTGCTAAACAATTTTTGTGAGAAATATTTATTAAAAAAAACAAATTCTTTCATATATTTGTTTCAAAATTGATCTCAACGGGAGATTTTAACAGATTAAGCGTTTTTAACAACTCTAATGTAAATATGGCAAAGTAAATAATTGAAATTAAACTATTGTAAATAAAATCAAACCACATTATTCATTGAGTTAAAGTACATATTAAAATCACAAAAATACATATTACTGTTATCAAATATCAGTTATTGTTATTTTTAATTCTTTATTATTTTAAAATGTTGTATAAATCAATGGTATAGGGTTCGATAATAAACCTTGCTATCATTATTCTAGCAATAAATAGTTAAAAAAGGTCTTACTTGAAAGGCATCCATTATAGCCCTTGTATATTTTAAGTCTCGGGTCTGTGGTATTAAGGCCTCCAATTTGAATCTCGTTAGAGCCTACATCATACACTTCCCAAAGACTTTCAGGTGGTAGTTTTTCTAATGGAACTTCTATTCTGTCTATTAAAAGCATTGCTTCTTGACCTATTCTTGTATAGTAGACAGTATGACGTGCCCCTGAAATATAGATATTTATTCATTCACTCACTGACTAAAGAATATTTTGATTTGACTCATCCGTCATTACTTTTTTTATTCATTTATTTACTTCAGAAAGTGAACAGACGGTCTTAAAGATAAAGCTTTATCCAATAGTCAACGTTATTTATTTTAAGATTTGTAATAATTAACATATTTTACACCATTGCCACAAAAAAAAGATTAAAAGTGCGTGCGTACAAAGTGCACATGTCAGAAGTGAAACTTCTTTGGTAACACAATTTTTAAGTCTTGTTTATATTTATACATATCTAAAACTTTAGATTTCCGAGACTTAAAGGGAGGGATGATATTTATGTTAGAAATGAAGTGTCGAAAATTAATATAAATAATTCTCAAATGACGAATTGTAAATAAAAATGCCACGTGTTTTTTGTCAATATTCGAAAGTTATTAACGCTTTTGAATTTAAAACTTAGAAAAGAGAATTTATGAAATATTTTTTTTTATATTGTATGAAAAATAGTATATTAAATTATTAGATGACAAGTGGCAAATTAAAATGCCACATGTTATTTGTAAATATTAAAACTACCTACACTTTCAAACGAATTAGTACGCTGCACATCTTCGTAACGCTAATCACGCACTTTAATCGTAAAATTGTTACCCCTTATACGCCTAAAGAAGTTTCACTTCAATGAGACAAAATTAAATTATCTCACTAACCATTTAAGAAATTTCTATTCTTAAATTCTGCGCCGTAAGCGGAGTCTTCCCTATCTTCCTCAAATTTTAGGTAGCCATCTTGTGTTATAGCAACAAGAAGATAGTAGCTTCGTCTGTAAATAATAAGTTATATAAAAATAATATTACCATATATAAAAATATACGTATAGAAATACATACTTGTTTTCAGTTTGTACTAGCAGCAAAACTGTGTTCTTTTGACGCAGATCGTTGCTTGAGAATGCCAAATTAATTTTTACCTGTAAAAAAATCACGTGAAAGGAAAGGGTTCACATATAAATGTAGCGTAGAACCAGTACATTGTTTTTCATTAGCGTTTGATGGCAAGGTAACCTAATGATAAGTGATGATACAGTCTAAGATGGACGAAATTTACTTCTTATATTTTATACACAGTATACTTAAATGCAAACTTTTTGGTTGGCAGGACGTTTTATCTGATAGTCCTGAAAAAAAAAGAAGATACAATTTCCAAAATTCTCCATTCCGGGGATCGAAGGCCCCTGGGGCCTTGTTAACAAAGCCACCTATCACATAATTGTGACAGCAAGGCCGTTAAAAGCTTTGAAAACAGACGTCCTGACCGAGAAATTTATGGGTCCTCATTATAAGTGGTGTGGGGATTTTTAAGCCTGCTTATCATGCGAGTCAAAAACTTAAACAAATAAACTTAACAATTTATTATGGATGTATGTACGCCCCTTATCAGTAACTCTAGGCCTAAAGCCTCGTTCGTTGTCTGTAGCGCTAACGGTTTCATGAAACAAATAGTCTAAGTTAAGAACTTCGCTTGTACCGAATGAGTAGACATAGGAAAAGAAAGCTATTAGTCACTCCAATCTCCTATATTCTTTAACATGATAAGGCTCAATATACTACTAAACAAGAGGCTTCTTAAACACGTTCTTAACGACCTCGATGATCAGACTATAATCGACAATTCACAGTCTTGTTGTAGTAGGTATCCCATCCTCGGGCCCAAGAATAGCTTCTGTGGATGGACTTTGGACTAACCATTAGTCCAAAGTTCTCCACTGCAGACGTAGCAACGTTACTCGAAGCCGAACTCCTCGCCTTCCAGGAGGCGCCCTTAAGGTATCGTTACTTACGACCTCATTAAGACTATCCCTAAGCCCTTTCCCCACATCAGCTGAGCTTCCGTGCTCGCCACATCTTCCAGTTACGGCGTAAAAACCAGAAGGACTAACAGCTACTTGATATTTCGAAAAAGAAATGTTTTGTATTTCTAAAGCTAGAGTTTCATTTATCATTCTTTCATCATTTTCAATCTTTGATGCGATCTCCTTCCACAGAAGGATTTCCTTACTTTGGAACAAAATAGGGGCTGCTCAGTGTTGAATGGGAAGACTACCACACACGGGCCTCCTTAACTTGGTATTCCTATTAGATAACTAGTAAGGTGACACCTGGATGAATCTTGTTGCGGCCCGTATATTTCTCTTACCTTTAACACGGGTCCAGTTAAGACAAATTTCCTTTGGAGAATACTTTCGCCGTTAAAATCTGCACCTTTCTCCTCCATACAGTATTCTCCAAAATAACTTGTTAATTCGCAGTCACAACTACTTTCCTGGTTAGTAAAGTCCTCAGTGCATATACCGCCATTTTTGCAAGGCTCAGAATCGCATTTCATATTACATTCTGGTAGAACCCCTGTTAGGTCTTAAAACATATAGTAAAGAGCGTTAAATACATTTTATAGTCGACCAGCAAACATATTAATTTTTACTGAGTCTTAGTTGTGCGGTTTGTATTTCCCGTGTCTCAACAAATTTTGTTGAAACTATAACGTAACATAATTCTTTACTATTATCCTCCAAAATATTTGCTTTTTAAATTATTGGAGACTTTGGAGAGTAGTTGTATTGTAACAATTTTCAACCCCTTTTTAATTTCTTAACGCACCATTGCCTCATATATAAATAAAAGAATACAAATAAGATTAAATTAAAGAAAAAGAAAAATATACTGATTGAACACTATGATGTTTAAAATTCTTCATACAAGTCAAGTATCTTAAGGAAGATGTATGATCAAGTTATAGAGAATTTTAAATATATTTTTGATACCTTGATCGATATTCTGCTGAGCTTTCTTTGGTAAATCAACTACGTGGTCGGCAATTTTGAATCCTCTCACACACCCGACATAGCCCCCTTGTGGTAACAGATTAGCCCTCGGTGCTAAATGCAAAGAATAAGGATCATAGCCACCAAGGTTCATTTGAAAGTAATCTGTTGGAGGCGCTGGCGGTCTTTGTGGACGGATTACCTCTGGAACACGAATTATACCTTCAAATTCTACTATTAGTACACACAATTTCTCAATTAAAATCTCGTTCAAACTAACAAAATACTTTTTATCCCTCCACTCAAGTTCAATTACATATTTTTAAACTTTTAGTAGAAGCCACATTATTGACAATATTTACCAATAATGATGCATAAATTATAATTATTTTAATTTGAACAGTGTTGAAAGCTCAAGTTTTAAGAGCTTAACCACACACATGCATACATACGCATACAGAAACATAAACCGAAAACAAGAATACGGTGTGACAAATATTTGTACTGGTTTCATATTATAACATACACTTGTTAATTTACAATAAAAGATATTGTATATTTAGAATTTTACAAATGCACAGGAAACTGATGACGACATTTTAAATTTGTAATACATCAAAAACGTAAACATTCGAGCTACATTGTAGTTAAACAAATTCATTTTAAATAAAAAATCGTAATAATTCGAGCAGTGTGCAATTTTATTACATTAAATTCCAATTAAAAACATAAAGTTTATTTTTTAAGTCATTCGTACTTACCTAGGCCAGGATTTTTCCAAGGTTTATTTGTATAATTTGAAAGGAGCTTTGCGACTTTATCAATAGTTGCATTTTTATCATTAACATGCAAAGTGGTCGTATTCTCAGTCCTGATGATTGCAATCTGTACACTTTCCCCTTTGTTGATTTTCCCATAAGTAACATTCATTTGTACGATTTCATCTTCGTTGTTAAAGAGATAAATGATTTCCGTTCCATTGTGTATGAACAAATGTATAAAGTTATTGAGATTGTCATTTGCGTACAAAACTAAAGCGTTGTCGTCATACGTCCTTAGATTCATGAGTACGTTCTCTACCATCATCTTTTTTAATCTCATCTTTTCTGCATCTGTTGCGTTATCAACTAAATAATTCTTCTTTAGGTATGCCTCTCTTGTTTGAAATGTTAAAGCTTTTTCGTTTATATCTAAAAAAATTAAAATATATCTAAAAAAAAAGTTTATATCTAAAAAAAAAGTAGCCCAAGCACACGCTTCCTTATTAATAGAAAAAAGGATTAATCTTAGCTCCATTACAAACATTCAGGTGATAAATCCTTAGTTATCTAAACTGTGTCTAATTTTTGCTTATGTAACTCGATGTCTTTTATAATAATATGCCCAATTGCCTTTTAAAATTCCTTATTAAGAAATCATCTTAAAACCTACATATTTTCCGAGCAATTCTGGTAAATATGTATATATTATGATGAATAAAAGATATACAAAGAAAAAATCGACTCGCGAAGGAGCTGTAATTTTTTCTAAAGAAACTATGTGTCCATCCATGAGGCAATTATGGTTATTATGAAAAGCCTAATAGGCTACCGTAAAACCGTCTTATCTTTATGCGTGTTCAATATTTTCTTTCATTACACTTGCAAAATGCGAAAATTAATTGCATAATACGTATTGTAAAAATAACATCTCATATTGTGCATTAAACGAGACAATAATACGTTAGCCAAACTTTTAATAACGTGTTATAAAACTGCATATAATAACTTTTCCAACAAAAATGAGACCAACTTGTTTTAATAAAGGTAGAGAAGATTGGCATTTGGATGATTTTATTTTGTTGTTGCATTGTATAGTCATAAATGAAGCGAAATGTCGGGGACATTTGAAGCGTCCTCTTCAATACAATTTATTCAACATCTTTAACTATTTATATAATTATCAAGAATCTTAATAGTTATAATTGGGCACATGTGTATATCAAGAAATATCCTCGAACTAGTGGTTCTAGCTAACCTTCCAAAAAATGATACAGTGCAAGCTGATTGTAACGACGTTCTCGATTTAAAAATTTTTTCGTAATACCCTTGAATTATCCATAAGTGATATAAGAGTCAGTTTAAATAATATCTTTACATTACGAAGTTTTTCGAATCGTCGTTATAACGAACTCTGTCAACTCAAACCCTCTATATAACGTTCCCATTGATACCAGTCGCGACAGGTTTCGTCGTGTTTTTTTTCGTAAAACAATTGAAGTAGTTTGATGATATAATGTAAACACTGCTGCTAGTCACTATTGTTGAAGATTCCAGTTGCAACGGCTTGGTAAAGTTAAAGGTGTTCCTTATCATTCGCAGAAAAACGAAACATTATTATTTATGTTGACAAAAATACTACGACGAACAAATTAGACATAGCTCATAAGTTCGGGATACTCGCAACTACATTGGCTACAATTTTAAAATTCAACTGCCTCATTGGTCTAGTGGATAGCATGTTCGACTACAGACATGAGGTCCTGGGTTCGATCCCGGGTCGGGCCAATTCAAAAATCAATATTGAGTTTTCTATTAAAATTTCTCAATATTTGTTCGAAGTTGGGAAGTTGGCGGTGTACTCCGCCTCCCGTGCCTCAGAGAGAACGTTAAGCCGTCGGTCATGCGCCTGATCTCTCTACGGTCGTGTCGTATTCCCATGACATCGGACTATGAGAGTGAAGGAATAGAGAGTGCACTTGTGTACTATGTCGCCAATCGGCAGTGGAGCAGCTTGGTGGGTCTATGCTTTAAAAACCCTCGCTCCTCGGAGTGAGGAGACCTGTGCCCAGCAGTGGGACGTTAAAGGGCTGCTACTTACTTTTTTTACTTGCTTTAAAATTCAAAGATAAGTTTTCGGAAGAAAGTGGTTTGCCTGTAAATAGTAAAAGATTAAAATCTTGCAAGTACAAAGACGTAAAGGAATGTATGTTGAAGTGATAAAAATGCCGAGACAAAAAGGTCGCTATCGGAACTACCCTTAGGGAAAAGGCTCAGCAGTTTGCAGTAGAACTGGAACATGGAGAGTTCTGTACTAGCAACGGGTGGCTTCAAAACTATTTCCTTATCCCTTTATAACAAATTATAGACCAACAAGCCTCAGCTTGTTGTATTGACGTTTTACTCCTTTATGTTTGTGTTACTGATGTTTAGACTTTTAGACCTACATAAGCCTACTAACAAACAACAAAAACTGATAGACAATATAAAGGAATATTTTTCATCTAATAAGAAAACAAATTTGTATAAATTCGCCGTGCTGGGAATTATACGATTAGTGAAGCAAGTTTTCGCGCCATTACACGAGCCCGTTATAATGATAAGTTACCTTCGTATAAGGATTTTTAACATATTGACCCTGGAAAGCGCACACGTAGTAACCCGAAAATCTAAAATTGTTCATCATTTTTTTCTTAAAAACACAAAGAATGATAACTTCCTTATTTATTGACTAGAGTAATATTTTTAGATACTTTATTTATATTTAAACAGATTGACTTTAACGGTATTATACTAGTATTGTGAAACCATATTTTATTTAATGTTTCGTTATATATATATGTAGCAATCTGTTGCTAGATCATCTTTATGTATCTAACACACGGACTGGCTGATCGCTTTTTTCGTACATTTCGTACATTTGCTTTATATAAACCTTGTCTCTTCAAAATTTTTAATTTTCTTGCTTTTAAGGATTACAATAAAGAATATTAATTTCAATATTAAGCCATTGTGACAGATCCTTACTAAAGCTCCTTCTTTAATGAGTGGCAATTAGCAGTATAAAAATACCAAATGTTTAAGAGACTATTTAAATTAAAAGTCCGAATAAATCTGATCCATTGCATGAAAAAAACATTAAAACATAGTAAAAACGGGACATAACAGGTAGTACTTTTCATTCAACAATAAACTCTAAGATATTAAGTGTTTGATAAGAAAGTTTTTGTACTGAGATTAAGTAACAGTTCTGTAGATCGTGACAATCTTATTAGCATTGTCTTTTCTTGTGTAACAACAAATTAGATTTTGCAATACAAAAGCAATTTATATTAAAACGTTGGCTAATACGTACCGCTTTGTTACTTTAATAGGTACGAATAAAATGAATCTTTCTCTTAATTAGTAGTTACTGACTTAGACCAAATTTTTTTATGCAAACACCTTATTAGAGAAATAAAGAAAAGTAAATTGAGAAAGAAAAGTGTATTTATATTGGGTTATATGTAATTAATTTATATTTAATTACTGGCATAGTTTAAACTGCCTCTGCGTTATTGGTCTAGTGGTTGAAATGTTCGGCCACAGTCATGAGGTCCTGGGTTCGAGTCCTGCGTCGGGCAAATTCAAAAATCGATATTGAGTTTTCTACTACGAAAACTGCGAAACCGCAGTGCAGCAGCGTGGTGGGTCTAAGCTCTAATAACCCTCTCTCCTATAAGTGAGCAGGCAGGGACGTGGGACGTTAATGGGCTGCTACTTACTTACTTTTAAAGTTTTAAAGTTATATTTGCTAACTAATTATTGGAAATCAAAAAATAGTTTAATCTATTATTATTTATATATAATATATAAGTAATGATAATTTTCAATGTATTCAATGTGAAAAACTAAAAAGAAAACAAAACAGGTAACTATAATCCCTTATCGGTTGGTCGCCATGTTTGTGACGTCATAATGTTCGAATTTTCGAATAAATTATTGAAAATATCGCTAATTTTATAGTATTCAAATTCGAAATACTAACTGATGTGTGAGAGAAATTAACATTGTCACGTCATCCGCATTCGGGTGTATTCGATCACTATCTGCATGTTTTCGGTACTCGGTTCAGAAATTCAGTTTAATATAACTATAGTTAAAAATATAGTTTTGTTATAAAACTTATATATGATCTTTTCATTTGAAAAGCCAATTAAACAAACAATTGAAACTAGTGAAAATTTCATACTTACTCTCTTCGCAGTGTACTCCCAAGTGTGCCCATGGGTTTTTGCATATACATTCGTAAGTGGACCATAACTCTTTGCAAGTGGCTTTATTTTGACAAGGGTTGGGCACACAAGATGGCTTACAGTCCTTTATGATTTCCGACAAATGCACAGACATGTAGCTGTATATATCCAAAATTTCCCCGTTTACAACCAAACCGCGGAAGCAACCTATCAAACCCTGATGGACGGCGGATTTTTTTAAATGTTCCCTAAAAAACTTATAATACTATAAATAAAGCATGGTAAACAACGTTAAAACTGGAATGTTTTAAGAATATGATTTAGTTTATGATGGCTTCACTGGCGTGCGCGAGTACAGGCTCTTGTTAGCAGAGACTCCAAGTTCGATCCTTGGTAAGTCCAATTTAGAAAATCGAGTTTTCCGATTTGTCTGAGTATGGACCGGTCGAAGGCTTCGACTAGTTCCTATCCTACCAGCAAAGACGTACCGCCAAACAAAGAGATTTGTGTTCCGATACGATGCTGTGTAGAATCCATATCGTCTCTTAAAAAATTAGCTTGCTTCTATCTTAGACTGTATCATCACTTACCATCAGTTGTGATCACAATGAAGTGCTAACCTGTTTGCAATGGAAAAAATAGTAGTAGTTCGATACTCAATCGGACAAAATTAAAATTTTTATATTTTATCGGGGTTTGGATAGTGGGTGGCTTCGGCAGTGGCTTGTTACTAGTCTACTAGGTACGACATACCACTAAGCAAACTAAATATGCATTCGTGTACGATGATGAATAGAAACGATTAAGAGGAAAATTACTTATATCACATTAGCTCGACACCATTTCAGACTGTTACGTGATAGTCACGTGCTAACTTGTTAGAAATAAAAACTAAAATTAAAAGTGCGTGCACACAAAGTACACATGTCAGAAATGAAACTTCTTTGGCTAACTATTTTTTCAGTCTTATTTATATCTAAAACTTGAGATTTCCGAAAGTTAGAGGGTGGGAAAATGGAAGATATGTTAGGGATTGTCATTATCGAAAGTGTCGAAAATTAATACAAATAATTTATTGAAATCTCAAATGACATATTGTAAATAAAAAATGCCATGTTGTTTGTCTATATTAGAAATTATTAATTTAACGGCGCACAGAATGTTAATCGGTTGACAATCGAATCTGACTTGACATTTTTGAGGTTGACAGCTGACATAACACTGAACGCTGGTGGCGGCCATTATTGGTTGGGATTTCATAGAGTGCGCACGCGCCCACGTGTTCTGGTGGAATGTTTTAAATCTAGTTATACTTTGTTAATTATCAAAATTATAAGTGTTGATTTATTATAGTGAATTTAATATAGAAGGAACTAATTGTATCGTGGAATATTTTATTGAAATACCCGACGCTGATCTCCTCGCCCGACTAACCACATTATGGCAGACAAAACCCAATGTTGTAGTGCCACAACCAGAGGATGCGTCTTTAAATTAAATTTTGTTTTTGATATTAAAATATAGAAAAGAAAATTTATGAAAAATTTTTATTTTCTGAAAAATAGTATATTAAATGATGAGTGCAAAATTAGAATGCCACATGTTATTTGTAAATAGTAAAACTACCTATCCTTCATATTAATTTGTATAAAAAACGCTGCACATATTCGTGACATCACGCGATTCATCCGTAAAAATGTTACCCTCATGCGCTTAAAGAAGTTTCACTTCAATAACATCGTAAATCCGAAGATTTAATAACCTGAGATTAGTATGAAAGAAAAGCAAACTTTTCTTAGGTATTTTTAATGGGTAACTTTAAAGGGGTATATTCGAATTTACTTACGCAGTTGCACCTCCAATAAACATAGAGCCTTCAAAGGGGCCAAATTCCTCTTCTTGCAAGAGATTAAGCATTTGATATTCGGTGTTCAACATAAACCGTACATGGTAGAAGTTGTAGTCTATCCAAATTTTATGCCATTCGCCACCATTTAGTTTCCTTTTTGAATTGATTACAAGTTTTCTTGTAGTACCAGTGTTTAGAGTAAAATTGAACGTGAGTTCATGTTCTGTAAGTAGTAAAAAAGTGTTGGCAATTCCGAAAATTATTATAGAAGAGTTTTGACCTAAATATGTATTAGTTGCCCCTGGTGGTATAACTCGCGTAACTCCCGAAACCGCGGAAATCTAAATTGAATACTCAATCTGATCCATTCTTGAATTCTGGTCTGGCCGTAATCTTCTGTATTTAAACATGTGATTGATCTTAAAAGGTTGTACTGAATTTGATGACCTCTTATGTGCTTGTTCAGATAGATTCAGGGGCCGAAGTCCGGCGGCCCATAAGTCAAAACGGTGCAGCTCGTACGCATACAAATACAATTTTTCTCATAACATTTGTGGCCCGCACCAATATCTTTATAAAATTTGTAGCCCTGCTATAAGAAATGGTTGCTGACCCATGGTTTCCATAAACAATTTGATCCAATAGATAATGAATTTATCGATATTTCCACGATTTAGGGAACTACGTGGGTAACATCTCCGGGTACAGCTAATATACAAATCTAAAACTAGATTTCCGAGACTTGGAGGGAGAGAAAAAGGGAGATATGTCAGGAATTTAGTAAATTTAATTGTCATTAAAATATTAAAAGTGGCGAAAATAATTTATTAAAATCTCAAATGACGAATTGTAACTAAAAACTCTACGTATTTTTTGTCAATATCAGAAAATATTAATTAAATTTTGTTTTTGAATATAACATTTTTCTTAGGTTTTATGAAAAATTGTATATAAAATTATTAAATGATGAGTGGCAAATTAAAATGCCACATGTTATTTGTAAATATTAAATCTACCTAACCTACAAATGAATTAGCATAAAATCGCTGCACATCTTCGTGACGCTAATCACGCGTTTTATCCGTAAAAATTTTACCCTCATGCGCCTAAAGAAGTTTCACATCAATAATGACGGATAGTTGATGTACAAAATGAATGAACTTTACTTTTTCAAGTAAGATGGCTCAATATTGTTAATGTGACTTAAAATATATGTTACTGACATTACCTTAATACAAAATAATAAATAAGTGGTTATAAGATGCTTTGTTAACAGAGGTCTTTAATTCGATTCTAGGCACGGCAAGTTTAGTAAAATGTGTTATTTAGTTGGTTTTTATACTACGTTTCTAAATTATAGTAGGTAAGCCCAAAAGGGGATTATGCGAATTAAAAAATCATATGGGGAGAAACCTTGCACCCGATAATGTGCTCCTACCAAATACACTTAATATGGCGGGGTTCATTGAGGGCCCGTCAGATTGATTAAACTTGAGCGCCTCAGATAAATCGTCAGAGATTTAAATATTAAATTTTTGAAGTGAAACTTCTTTAGGCGCATTTGGGTAAAATTTTTACGGACGAAACGCGAGATTAGAATCACGACGATGAGCAGCGTTTTTATGCTAATGCGTTTGAATGTAGTTTTAATATCTATAAATAACATGTATCATTATAAATTTCCACTCGTCATTTAATAATTTATTATACAAATTTTTATAAAATAGAAAATTATAAAAATTATAATTAGAAAATTATAATTTTTATAAAATCTCCGTCTGGGGGACGATTGAAGTCTGTCAAACAATAATAAGATTTTTCAATTAGTTTTACTTTAATACATTATTTGATGATATATTGAATATATAATTGGCAAACACGTGAAATATTAATTTGATTGTACAATCAGGCATTGTAAGTTGGTGCAGTTGTTTAATAATCCAGATTACATTAGCGATCAAGTATCTATAGACCAAAGAATTTGAAGAATTTTGAGCAACATTGAGAAAAGTGATTAGATATCTATTTTAACTACTCAATGTGTATTGGTTGAATTCTCTTTATTGGAAGTATACAAGACAATCCCTGGAATAAAATGAGAAAAGAAAAAATATAAAAAGCACCTGAGGATTATGTTAATGATATGTTAATTTAATATAATTTAGTATCATATAAATATTATATATTTTTGTTAGTTTTAAATTTTTATATTTTTATTTTTATGTCTCAACAATCTATTACCTCCTCTCACCAAGGAAGTGCCAGCAACCAACCCACCACCAATAAATCTGCAGAGTTAGTACAATGTCCACATTGCTCTAATCTACGTTTGTTTAAAGGACAAAGAGGACTAAATATACATTTAGGTAAATCACATAATTTTAATCAGTCATCCCATAATCAAAATTCTCAGTTAGATTTCAATTCATCCACCAATAGTCCTTTGGAATTGCAAAAACCATTTTGGAAGTTTATTTATAAGTTAAAATCATCAGTACCTGTTGTTAAGCGTATTCCAAAGGGTGCCCGAATATGTATTGCCACAAAATTGTCGCAAACTATTAGAAACGTCCTAAAGAAAAATGATTTGTGCAGTTGGGAACAATATTTTACTTTTTCGTATAACATCCTACATGCTAATTCAGACCCAAATAAATCATTAACTCAAAAATTAAAATCAAATTGTTTGGAACCTTTTTCTGTTTTTAATAATTCATTTGGAAAACAAAATTTTAAACATCGTTCAAAACTAAACATTGTAGAGAAAAAAATAAGCGATGGGGACATTAAGGGTGCTGCGGATTTACTTTTTTCAAGTGATGTACTAGCGCCTGATTCCCCCGAAACACTTTCAGCATTAAATTCTAAACACCCCTCTCCTACAGTACCACTTCATCTTCTAAATTTACCTCTAAATTCCTGTTCACCTCTAACAGTCTCTAGCAAAGAGGTTTATGCGGCTTTAATGACATTCAAGCCTGGTTCTGCTGGCGGTTTAGACGGATTGACGCCACAACATTTTAAAGATCTTATTTGTGGTGTTACCGGGGAAGCCGGAAATACCTTATTGCTTGACATTACAAGCCTCATAAACTTAATGCTCTCTGGTAATGTCAATAAAGACGTTACATGTATTTTATACGGTGCTCAACTCNTTTATTCGAAAAAATTACACACTCTTTGGATTTATCACAAAATGAAATTCCGTATTGTACAGAAGCCAAAGCAGCTTGGGTGGATGCATGTCCAGGTGAATCCCTTCCTGTTTCTTTGGCTTCACAAAGGCTGTGGGACGAGCCGCTCTGTAAACTTGAATATAACCGACTTCTAAACGAGTCTAAGAATCCTACAGAGCGTGCTCGTCTTCTTGCTGTTTCGACTAGGGAATCAGGTTTTTGGTTGCAAGCTCTTCCATCGCCTAATTTAGGAACGTTATTAGACAACAATTCTTTTTGTATTAGTATAGGTTTACGTTTAGGTTTGCCATTAGTTCATCCTCATTGCTGTCCTTGCGGAGTCCAAGTCGACCGCTTAGGACACCATGGTCTATCTTGTCAGCGCAGTGCCGGTCGCCTTTCAAGACATGCAGCTTTGAATGATATTATTCGTAGAGCTCTTGCCACTGCTAACGTACCGGCTCAATTAGAGCCGAACGGTGTTGTACGTAGCGATGGCAAGAGACCTGACGGAATTACTTTAATTCCATGGAAGAATGGAAGGTGCCTGGTATGGGATGCGACTTGTGTTGATACCATGGCGCCTTCACATTTAAAATTATCTTCATCGTTGCCTGGTATTGTGGCGACTGACGCCGAAATTAAAAAATTGCAGAAATATGGATCTATTACACAAGATCACATATTTCTGCCATTTGGCGTGGAAACTATGGGACCGTGGGGCTCTGAAGCCAAAATATTTTTTAAACATCTTTCTAAGCGGTTACTGGATTCCACAAGTGACCTCAAAGCTGGCGCTTACCTCGGGCAAAGGATCAGCTTAGCTATACAAAGAGGTAATGTTGCCAGTATTTTAGGAACACACCCTATGGACTGCAATCTGGATGCGGCTTATTATTTGATTTAATTTAATTTTATTTGTTATTTTTTTATATTTTTGTATGTAACTGATGTTATTAGTTTAAATTAAAACTTTTTAAAGTTGATTATTATACAGAATTAATCAATTAAAAAAAAAAAAAAAAAAAAAACAAAAAATAGAAATATTTCATATTTTTTTAAATTTTAAATTCAAAAACAAAATTTAATAAATATTGACAAAAAATTTTCGACACTTATTATTTTAATGAAAATTTAATCATCAAATTCCTAATCTTCTTTTTCCCCTGCCTCTTAGTCTCTTAAAATCTAAAGTGTTAGATTTGTATAAATAAATAAAACTTAAAAATTAGTTTGCCGAAGAAGTTTCACTTCTCACATGTGTACTTTGTACACACCCAATTTTAATTTTTTGAATGTACTTAACATGACACACTTTGAATATCTGCCACAATCAAATAAATTTGTTTTTTACCCCTTTTCACGATTTCACCCCCATAGTTGAATGCTTACACGATCGAGTATTTCTACGAAACTTTTTTTTGTACTCGTACACACTCTCCCTCTCACTAAAATGGGAAACTTTACATAAACTTTTTTCGTTTTAAAACCTAATATTCACAATTTTACAAATCCTCATGATGCTCGAGTAAAAGCAAATTTAGCATCCCGGGCTCCCCTACTATTAGATTGTTAACCATCACATATCGTTAGATGAGATCACAGTCAATCGCTAATTGGTACGCTATAGAAATACGAAACTTACCACTTGTCAACGCAACCATAAATGAAGGATAATTAGGTCTTATTGGCGGTTGGAATAATAGAATTGCACTTGTACCAGTGGTACGAAAGCTAAAGGCTATGTCCCCTTTTCGCCAACCAGGCACCTCAATATATGACTGAGAAGTTGTAAAGGTCACGACGTATCTTTGAGTATCTATAATGGAAGGGAACAAACGAAAATCATGGTAAATATTTTAAACTGAATTAAAAAAACAATAAAAAATATTTTAAATGTAGTTTCGGGTAAATTAATTTTGAAATATTATGCCCCTACTTGTAATGAGTCAAATATAAAATCCTCATTCTGTAAGAGACATATTTCAAAGATTTCTGTATTAATTTTTGTTATGCGAGGTATTAGAACACTGCTTCCGAAAACGAAGACAGGCGATAGATGTCTAATGGCACCTTTGATGATGGGACGGAAAAAAATCAATTCTGATAAAAAAACATAGTTTTAAAGCGCGTTATTAGCATTATTTACGCGGCATCATATAAGTACAGCTAAATGATACATTAGTTTAATGACAAATATATTACTTTACTAAAAAAACCAGCATCAAAACACAAAATTGAAAACAGCTGATAGATCGCACAGGTCAACGAACTGATCAAAGACCGTCAACAGTCGGCCGCGCAGCACTGCGCCTCGGCGTTGAGTCGTGCGTATTCGGTTTAGTGTCTCATGGCCGGTTTTTTTAGTAAAGTAGTGTATCGTTTATGAAACTATCGATTTATTCAGCTGTACTGACACGATCGACTGTAAATAATGCAAATAAAACGTTTTTAAAATCAGGATAGACTTTTTTTTCCCCTTTCATCATCAAAGGTCATTAGAACTATCGCCTGTCTTCGTTTCTGGAAGCCGTCTCCTAATACCTTGTTTATATATATTGACATATAGATAACCACAAATATAAGATTACTTGAATAAAAATATTTAAAAAAGTATAAGTAACGCATAATATTCTAATGTCAGCTATTAAGCAGTAAAAATCCGGTTAGAGTAAGTCCAAGAATGTTGGAGCGTAAACTGTATAACCAAACGAAGAAAAATATGGAATTGATTTTTATACAGTTGCATTTAAACAAAAACTGCTTTAATAGCATAACAAAAAATACTATTTATTTATAATATCTGTAGGAATATACACGTAATTGCAATTTTTTAAAATGGAAATTACATACTGGTTTCGACACATTCCAGAGGTCCTAAAGTAATTCGACCTTGTGCTTCTTCGGTCAAATCCTTTTGCTGCAAGAAAAACATTTCAGTGATTCCCAAACTTCTAGGATCAACTAGAGTGCCTTCATCAGATAGCCATTTGTTTTCGTTGGCATCACAGTTGCAAGACTGTGTTGGGTTTACGCAAGTTGTATTTACACCACAAGGGCAATATCCCCTAAAACAAATACAAATGTATCATGCTTCTATAACAAGAACATCTTATTACTTATAATAAACTATTATTATAAGTAATAAGATATAGAGATATAACTGCAAATGTTAAAACTAAAGAGAGAGAATACACATTATTGTACACCACAAAACAATACGGAAAATATATACAATAACTTAATCAGTTTGCAAATAAATATTAAGTTTAGGTTTTTCTTGAATTTGCATTCTCAATATATCTTGTATTAAAAAAGGTAAGTAGCAGCCAATTAACGTCCCACAGCTGGGCACATGCCCCCTAACTTATATTAGAGAGGGTTTTTAGAGTATAGACCCACCACGCTGCTCCACTGCGGATTGGCAGGCATAGTACACAAGTACTCTCTCTATTCCTTCACTCTCATTGTCAGATGTGACGGGAAACCGACATGACCGGAGAGAGATCAGGCTCAGGACCCACGGCTTAACGTGCTTTCCGAGGCACGGGGGTGGATCACACCGCCAAATTTTTCCTAACTTCGGGCGAATATTGAGAAAATCTTAATGGAAACTCAATATCGATTTCGAATTGGCCCGACCCGGGACTCGAACCCAGAACCCCAAACACGAATATCTTGTATTATTCAGTATTAATCTTGAGTTTTTTGACTATTCTGATATCGGTTTAAATGTATTAAATCTTAGTTCTGTTTATATTATTAAGCTTTACAATTAATGGATATATTATACTATAAAAATCTGTAAAGTTGGCTTACGGACGCTAATTTTATGTGATAAAGTCATTAGAAAATATTGCTGAAAAATTTCATTGTATTGAACAATGGAATGAGGCCGATCGCACCTCTCCTTCGCTTGTTCCAAGTTCTCGCTTGCACGCTCGGCTCAGACGGAACGTGACAATAAGTCTTGGTTTTTGTGCATGCATCCGGCAACCATCGATTTAAAAGATGTTATCACGAAATAAAATGAAACTATTTATCCATCTCCTTAAATTTTTTATTTAATTTTTCGTTTAAAAACGAAATTAATGAACATCGATAAATAGTGATATAGATTACAGGAAATGATCATTAATTGTATCATTATTTCGATATTATGGAAGTGGATATTGTTGACAAATTTACATGACAAGTCATATTTACGATGAAGTTGAAAGTTCTACGTAAGGTCACTTAAGATTTTAAAGTACAAAACCAATAAAAAAGCCATAACTTCAGTATTGGGATATCGACTATATATTAATGTCGCAATTTATTATGTGCGATAAATTTCAATAAAAGGCCGTTTAAATTCGAAAGTCATTTACTAAAACGGTTGGTTGAGGTCGAAATGAATGTGCAAAAAGGAATAATCGAGGGAACAACGAACGTAATGTATTGCGGTTTTAAGGTACCGAGGCAATTTGTTAAACGGCAACCCTTTCGAATTTCCAAAGATTCTATTATAAAAAGGGCTTTGAGCATCTCTTATTATGTTGTAACGAGTTTCAATTTGTGTCTTAGTGTTATTTTACGATTTTTGTAATCAATTGGTTTAATGTTCGTGACTTTAATGAAAGGATTTTAAAAAAATATCATAAATAAAATAGCCTTTCTCTGCAATGCTTTATTCAATGTTATTTTAGACATTTAAACTTTGATAAGCCTGCACACAAACACAGCTACACACACATATGTGAAATTTAGTTCATATTGCGATATAACTGTAATTAATGAATAGTTTTTCTGAGGTACTTCTACAGAAATCATTGGAGGTATAAAATTTTTGAAGTGGAACTTGTTTAGACGGATGACGGTAAAATTTTTACGGATGAAACGCGAGATTAGCGTCAGGAAGATGTGCAGCGTTTTTTATGCTTATTCGTTTGAAGGTTCGGTAGTTTTAATATTTACAAATCACATTTAAAAACAACAAATCGAAGTTTTATGAAAAAAAACAAATTAAATGTGTGGCAAAAGAAAATTATGTCTTGTTTATTATTATAAATTTATACAAATCTAACTGCCTCATTGGTCTAGCGGTTAGCATGTTCGACTACAGACATGAGGTCCTGGGTTCGAGTCCCAGGTGGGGCCAATTCAAAAACCAATATTTAGTTTTCTATTAAGATTTTCTCAATATTTGCCCGAAGTTGGGAAGTTGGCGGTGAGATCCACCCCCGTGCCTCGGAGAGCACGTTAAGCCGTCGGTCCTGCGCCTGATCTCTCTCCGGTCGTGTCGGAATCCCGTCACATCGGACTATGAGAGTGAAGGAATAGAGAGTACACTTGTTGTGTGCTATGCCTGCCAATCCGCAGTGGAGCAGCGTGGTGGGTCTATGCTCTAAAAACCCTCGCTCCTTGGAGTGAGGAGGCCTGTGGCCAGCAGTGGGACGTTAAAGGGCTGCTACTTACTTTTTTTACTTACTTACAAATCTAAAACTTTAGACTTTCGAGACTTAGAGGGGGGAAAAAACGAAGATTTAATGAATTTGATTGTCATTAAAATATTTAAAAAATTGAAAATTAATAAAAATGGTTTATCGAAACCTCAAATGATGAATTTTAAATTAAAATTTCACGTGATTTTTGTTAATATTATACAGCGTAACATGTTTTTGAATTTAAAATTTAGAAAAGAGAATTTATGAAATACTTTTTGTTTATATTTTATGCCAAATAGTATATTAAATTATTAGATGATGAGTGGCAGATTAAAATGCCACGTGTTATTTGTAAATATTAAAACTACCTGATCTACAAACGAATTAGCATAAGTAACGTTGCACATCTTCGTGATGCTAATCACGCATTTCATCTGTAAAAAATTTACCCTTATGCGCCTAAAGAAGTTTCACTTCAAAAAGAGTAATATAGTGTTTTACCTTTTAACGTTCCCGATGTAATCAACCGTGTTGTTGGATGATGATATGAACCACGTAGCACTATGTAACTCTAAAGGTGCCATATTACAGTCGTACTTCATATATTGACGGCAAAATAATGAATGCGATATCAGTTCTTGTAGCATTTCTGCTGTGAATTCACGGTATTTGATTTTGAAACTAAAGTCTTGTCCAAGCGCAGATCTGACGTCCTTAAAAAAATATCAAATCAAATCATATATACTTTATTAAAGAACATACATACATTAGACCAGTCGAATTAGGATTTTGCATTGCACTATTTTGTCAACAGCATTTTTTGTTCGGGAATCTTGGGTAGGGGGGAGGACGGTCAGAAACAGATTAACTTTTCAATAAACCTTATTCAATAACCGCTTATTTTCCATTTTACGTGAAAATATTCAAAGCTGTTTCGATATACCTTTTTATTTAAATCTTTAAAAACGAATTGAAAATAAGAAAGTAAATAAATAGAAAATTACCCCTCCTCCTTTTTTGAGCTAATTCGCTGGTGTACTCGAGCTAAAACGACGATATTAGAGAACGACTTACACTCCAAAGTTACAAAGGTATGTAACATATGTTGAAATTATGATAGATATCTACTAATTGTATTATAGATGAGATAGATTTAAATAAGACTAACCTAGACTATAAAAAAGCAGTAGAATAAACGAATGGCTCTAATGATAATGCGACAAAAAAGGCACCCGACTGAGTCTTTTGTGGGTTCTTCATTGAACAGAGATCGAGGGAACCCTCGTAACTTTAGATTCTAAATCTTTTTTAAATATCATGAATCATCGTACATTAGAAATAATAATATTTAATAATCCGAAATTGCCTACTTCAAAAAAAATTAAGCATAGATAAAATAGTCACCGAATATCCGTTTTGTTTCACTCATATCAAAACTATTCGCGATAGACTCAAATTTAGCAAAGTGACTCCTTTTGTGATTTGAATGGTTACTTAATACGGATTTATCCATATTCCAATAGATTCAGGAATAACGCATGCGACACCGCGGGGTATATCTTGTTTTTTATAAGTATTAAAGAATATTTGAAGGTTATAGCAACAAATTATGACAACAATGGTACACAATCCGAAGATTGCTACCTTGTTTCCCACCTATTAGTATTGTATATCACATGGTATTAACGTTTAAAAACTATGCTGTATAAATGCCTATTGTCACTGCCACAAGTAGAGAGGTATGCAATTAATGATTCGTTTTATTCTTAATGATCATTAAAAATATACTCGAAAACAAGTTCCGTATTAAAAACAAACAAAGTGATCTTAATTATATGTTAGCTATACCCCGCGGTAGCCCGCACCAATATCTTCATAACATTTGCGGGAATCCCCAACATGCTTGTGGTCTGCCCACATAACCTCACAACATTTGTGGCAAGCACCAATATGCTTATAACATGTGTGGGCCGCACCAATATTCTCATAACATTTGTGGGCCGCCAAAATATTCTCATAACATTTTTGGACCGCAATAATAGCATCATAACATTTGTGGCCCGCATCCATATTCTCATAACATTTGTGGGCCCACCAATATGCTTATAAAATTTGTGGCTCGCGCCAATGTCTTAATAACATTTGGGGCAAGCACAAATATGCTTATAACATTTCTGGGCCCCAACAATATGCTTATAACATTTGTGGCTTGCACCAATATCTCCATAACATTAGTGGCAAGCACCAATATGCTTATAAAATTTGTGGGCTGGCACCGATATCCTCATAACATTTGTGGCGAGCACCAACATGCTTAAAACATTTGTGACCCTGCTGTAAGAAGAAATTGCCGACCCCTTATTTAAACAATAAAAAACAATTATCGTAATTTTTCTGTAGAGTTGTGTTGACGTGTAGATGTAATGTAATAAGGTATTACCACTTGACTAGGCAGGTTATGTTCAACGACTGTCGTAGAAGAATCCGCTTCGATTTGAAATTCGCATTTGACATGAGCCGGTGGAAATTTCCCGTTACCGTCTATATCGATAAGATAAACATCGTTTCTAGTATATCCTAGGAGAGCCAATTCTTCACAGGTTTTTCTGAATGTTGCAAAATGACAATTTTCACCTATATATCCTGAAAAACATTGGCAATAATTATCTTTGTTGCAAAATAATATTTTATTTAAATTTAGTATTACATATTTTGAAAGATTGGTTCAATAGAAATAATATTGTAGGGACGATGAGAATGAAATATATCCAACCGAGATTGTTGTGAGTTTTTCTCAAAAAGAATAGTTTACATTTATCCGTGGCTATTATAAATTTCGAGATGACGTCACGCGAGTATAGTTGAATCAAAAATATTGTAATTGTTCAGTGTTAATTTGATTCTAAATATATGTAACGGGATGGTATGTACGTTTTAAATATTTTGTAATGGTTTTTTCAATAAAAATTTGATCCTCATTTGCTTGTACCAATTTTACATGGCACCGATATATGAGGCTATTTTAAGAGTTTTTATTATTTTTGATTAAAGAATGACATTGTAAAGTTCTTTTTATATTAAATTTGCATTAAAGACAGCTATTTATATATATTAAACGCGTTAAAAACTGTGCGCGTTAAACACTTTTATAATAGAGATTAATGGTACGGTTGTATTGTTGACATTATTAAATGGGTGGGATTGGAAGTGTAGTGCGGTGAAGTGGGAGGAGGTAAAGTTCAACAGGTTTTAAAATAAAATTTGTTCCAATGACACCTTTCTAAAAGAATGACATTGCAAAGTTCCCTTAATAGTAAAATTTACATTAAAAATATCTATCAATGCACTAAAATGTATTATTAAACAATTACAATTAAAAAATGAAGAAGAAAAAAAATCACGTTTACAATAGAGACGAATGATACAGCCGTTTTATTGACATTCCGTGGTAGTGGCATTCTCGAAGCTATTCCATATGAAATTCAACAGATTTAAATATACCATTAGTACAAATAACACTTTTGTATTAAACAAGAAAAGTTATTGGGTACCTGTATGTTCGCAGTTGCATATAACCCTATCCTCTCTGATGGAACAAATTCCTCCATGCTCACAAGTATTTGGTCTGGTGCAAGGATCTACGTATCTACAATCGTCTATTGCTACTTCGCCTACCACACGTTCTGTGTTTATAACAAACCTGCGTAAATATAAGTATGTTTTACATTGTGAAAAATGAAGATTGCCTGCGTATTGGTGCGAATACTCGCCTCGTTAGCAGAGGGCTTGGGTTCTATTCCTGTTTAGGTAATTCCTGATGGGAGGCCTAATTAGTGGTTCCCAAGGGCGGGTGTTTACACGGTGGAGGCGATTCGTCCACGCTTAGAAGAATGGCTATCTAGTGAGTACGGATCGCTTTGTTTCAGACCGGTGCAGGTGCTCACTGGACGTGGATATTTCGGTAAGTACTTGTATCAGATAGCACGGCGTGAAGAGTCACCTGTATGCCATCATTGTGGTGCGTCCGTTGATATGGCGGATCACACTGTGGCAGAATGTCCAGCATGGGAATCGTAACGTCATCTCTCACTGCCAAGAATAGTAGGCGCAAAGCTTGGCAGTCAGGTAAGATGTAATACAGTTGCCTCCTTCTGCGAGGCTATCATCTCGTTGGAGGAGGCACTGGAGAGAGAAAGGGAAAGTGCTGCTGATGCACTTTGAAGGAGTAGTCCGGGTGGCAGGACGCGTCGTTTTGAACGCATCTTGCCTCCTCTTTAAGCCATTCTTTGTCGGTTGCATCCGGAAGTATCAGAGCGAATGCGCAAGGGAGCCTCTGACACCTCCAATTCAGGTTTATGGGGGTGTCGCTAGGTTTTACTGGGTATTCTGGCTAATCTAGCGAGTCCCACACTTCCTGCCCTCGTGGTAGGGTTGCGTAAAAGCCATTCCCATCCCACCCCAAGCATCAAAAAAAGACCTTATTGGTGGCTAGTTATCAACCTAGCAAGCACATATCACCAAGTAAAAAAGTCTGGTACGACGCTGTGTAGAATGTAATTACTTCTTACCAAGTTAGTGAGTTTCCACCTTAGACTGTAACTTACCATAAGTCTACCGCTAACTAGGCAGCAATAAAAAAAAAATTTAACTCTTACCTAGGTTCTATCAGTAAACCGTTGATTCTTATATTTCTCATACATCCAATAAGACCTAAGTTAGCTGATTTAAGACCACTCCCAATAACAATCTTGTCCTGCAGCTGAAAGTCTAGGCCTGGTTGTTACAAAAAATCATTATCAGTTTAGAATGTATTCGTATCAGCCAAGGTTAATTGTTATTGCGTTTCCAATGATCACAATATCATTTATATAAATAAATTAAACAATCGTATCAGTTTATGAAGCCGTTACGGTCCATTACAATGACGTTTGCGATATAATATAGGGTCCGTCAATTGACTATTTGAAAACGATGGTTCAAATCTAGTCAATTGATCCTTTAGATATTTTAAATTGTTTTCAGTTGTTTTAATTAATAGTATGCACCGTCAATTATTTATTCACAAATGTTTAATTTAATAAAATATTTAATTTTATATATTTTTTTGCAAACACACACACACAACACATCAAACGATACGTCTTTTTTTATTGAAATAAGGTTAAGATTTATTGAAGTGAAACTTCTTTGGAGCATGAGGGTAAATGCGTGACTAGTGTCACGAAGATGTGCAGCGTCTTTTATGCTAATGTGTTTGAAGGTTAGGTAGTTTTAATATTTACAAATAACATGTGGCATTTTAATTTGCCACTCGTCATTTAATATATTATTTTTCATAAAGTATAAAATAAAAATATTTCATAAATTCTCTTTTCTAAATTGTAAATACAAAAACAAAATTTAATTAATAATTTCTAATATTTTAGATTTCAATAAATTATTTCTATTAATTTTCATCACCTAATATTTTAATGACAATTAAATTCATTAAATTCCTAACAAATCTTCCCTTTTCTCTCTCACTAACACTTGGAAATCTAAAGTTTAAAATTTAAAAATTAATTTGCCATAGAAGTTTCATTTCTAACATATGTACTTTGTACGCACGCACTTTTAATTTTCTATTTTTTTGTGTTGTAATTGAAGAACTTGTTCGTTTTAGAATTAATTTATGTTCTTTCATAAAATGTTTTACTTGATAGTAGAGGGTCAGTCTATTGAATATTTTATAGTGACAGTATAAGACTAATTGGCCATTTATAAATGTTGTAACTAAAGACAATTTCGTCGTCGTCTCAACCGATGGGCGTCCACAGTTGGGCATAAACGTTTTCTAATGATGTCCACATATTTATGGACTTTTTTATATTGGTGCATAAAATGTTTTCTTGATAGCATAGGGTCCGATAATTGATTATTTTAAAATGATATTATAAGACTAATTAGTTGACCATTTATAAATATTGTAATTGAAGTCAATTTGGAATAGAATTATTTTATATTGTTTCATAAAATGTTTTCCTTGACAAAATAGTCTGTCAATTGACTACTTTAAAGTTATAATATAAGACTTGTCAATTGACTATTTATAAATTTTGTTATAAAAGCAAGTTTCTTATAGATTTTCACAATTATTGAATAGCCAACTCAAAAATATATTAATATGATAAACAGATTTGATTACCTAACAATGGTTTCAATATATAATTTGTAGTTACATGTCGAAATACTTATTCAGAGGCAATAATTAAGATGTTACTATCGCTTTGATAGTATCGCATTAAAAATTCACAATATACCCGCAGGTGACTTACCAAACATCTGAGCGTGTTTATTGTGATGGTCTACAGTCAATTTGATACGGCCTTTCCTATAATCTAACTCGACGTTATGCCAGTCATTGCTCACGTTAAATTTCACCGACTTTAGTACGGTTACGTTTTTACCGACATCCGGAACAAGTTCGAATCTTATTTCCTCTTTCACCATTCGTACCTAAATATATAAAATTTTTAGTATTTAGAAGTACAAATATTTATAAATCACACAAACGTACATCTCTCAAAATGTTATTAAATATAAATTATATAATAAATTATATAATAGAGGAATATATATAGCTATCTCTTATTATATATATATCTCTTTCAGACGACTTTATGGCTATAATAATAATAATATATATAATAATAATATTTTGTTAATATATTACTTAAGATACGACGAAACAGCTCCACGAATTTTGACATACACACAGGCAGAGAGATAACTTTTATTGTACATCACAACAATATCGTTATAAAATAATACTCCTAGCGTATCGTTAATTAAACAACAACACCAAAATAAGAATGTCAAAGTAAACAAAAATTCAATTCAATACCTGTAAAATATTTTTTATATTGTTAAAATCGGACATTCCATTCAACATACATAACAAATTCGATATAAGTCGAACTTCAGAGTGTCAAATGTTGTATATAAGGAAGTTCTGAGACAATAAGGTAAAACATAGAAATCTAATATTATAGAAGAAAGTTTAGCATTTTGCATGTTTGATTTTATTTTTAACAATATATAATAATCAAGCTAAAAATTACAGCACCGATTTAAATAAATCCTTCAATACCTGTAGAGTGTTTTTATTATTTTATTGTCGAACATTCTACGTAAATGATGTTACGAATTTAAAAATGTATTAGTCATTCGTTGTAAAGTAAAATTATATGCATGTATATTGATTAGATTATGAATGTAAGTGTGTATCTAGTAATCTGAAAGGAAGTAATTAAAAAATAATTGTAGAGCCACCAGATCTGTATATACGTGGGTGAAACCGCAGGGCATTGGTAGTTATTTATAAAACTGGAAACAGTGTATTTTATTTATCTGAGACCACTTAACAATTCACTTAAGATTAAATAATTCGCAAATTAGCATAAAAACAATACCCGTTTTAAAGTAATATTGCCTTACCTCCCAGTAGCCTTGCCCCGATGTTATCTGGCTGTAAGCCAATACAGCCATATTCTTACTGGTTTTAAAGTCGAATATCAAATTTATACTGTTGCTCTGATTTAAAGGCCACCATATATGTGAAGTGGCGAAAGGATAAGTTATAGGTATCACTTCTATATCAATCTCATCGAACTCCGGATCCAAGACACCTATGTAGTGTACTTTAGGATTGTTTTGCTTTAACTCGTATAATATCGAGACGTCGTTGTAGTAAACGTATTTTAGATTCCCCGCGAAATTATTGAAGGATTTAAGTCCTTTCATTTTGTGTAAATCTGGTCCACCGCATATATAGATTTCTGGGTCGATACAAACGTATTTGGCATCACCGGGTACTTCGTATGTTGCTGTTATATCATCTAGATATACTATAACAGTTTTCTCTTGTATTATCACACTTATGTTATGCCATTGGTTGTTATTAACTTTTAAGCCGAGATAATCTTCAACAGAGCCGTAGCCTAAATCTATTTGGATTGCGACTTTTTCTTGGTGTACAGATAGAGCTATATAGTGATGTTTATCGTCGATCTGTCCGCTCGCGTAAAATAGTGCAGAATCGTCGAAACGAGTCTGAAAGTAATTTATCGCTTGTTGCTAACGAAACCTTTTAGTGGCTGACATTGAGATAGTGGGTCGATATACTATTGTTTTTTTAATTCTATTTTTTGTTGCTTTTAATGTTAGTTTTTTTTTCGTTTAATTTTATATATTTTGTTAATGTTAAATAAAAGGGAATCTATAATAGTTTTTATGTATGTAACTCCATTTATGTGGGTAATCGTGTGATAGTACTGCTTCTAAATGGATTAATGCATGGTTTAGACCAGGAGTGGCCAACAAGTCGATCGCGAAATCAATTTTGGTCAATCGCTCGCAAGTTTCATGAGGGGACGCATTCAATAATTAATGTAAATTTAAACTTTATTTATTATTATAACACATTAAATAAATATTCATGTATGTTTCTGAACTCGCAAGAGTGTACGGAGGTGTAAAAGCACGTGGCGTAAACGTCTCTCTTCTTACCTAAAAAATAAGTCGATCGCGACCGACTCAATTTTAAAATAAAAAGTAGATCTTATGTGCACAAAAATTGGCCACCCCTAGTTTAGACCAGGAGGTGACAACCAGCCAGCGCAAGTATCATTCCACACTACGGCGCAACCCAGGAAGGTAAGAGGAACGGTATATGTGGTTAAAAATGTAGCAATTAGTTTAGTCTAAACAAAAGGGATGAGATGTAATTATATTCTCGTAACATATATGGCCCGCCAATATATTCTCATAACACTTTGAAGTGTTAACGTTCACATGACTTCATTTATACTTCTTGATTTTAATATAATAATTTTGCAGTAATCATTTTAATAAAAGGGGCACTTAACTCTTTTACCAGTGAGGAGTATCCAAAAAATTGTATTTTCTAGAGAAAAAAGTTATTGTCAGCTTATGGTGAAATAGAAACGAAATAGTCATAATAAATAAGAGTGAATGAGGCTATCAAACAGCTGATAATATATGATAATGACTTATATATGATTGATTTTAATTATGCATGTGTATATTACCTTGAAGTGAAGGCTCACTCGCGTATTAGTGGAATGGACGCGATCTTTCCAATCATATACGCGGTAAGACACGTAACTGGACCCGCGCAATGTAAGTATTGTCGCAGCTGAAATATGAGAGAAATTAAAAAAATACCAATTTTCGGAAATAGGTTAATAGAATACTAATTATTTTGGAAATTGTCAATTCTTACTGTTAAACTAAAGAAGTTAGGCATGATTAACGTCTTATAGATCAATGAACGCCGGCTGCTAGCATAAAAAAGCATGACTCATTGTCACATGCCGCCTGAGCCGATCATGCAAGCGAAAGCTCTGATCAAGCGATAGATAGGCGCGACTGGCCTAAGCGTTCGGCTTGTAACGCTCTCTGCCACTTTATCGGCCGATGCGTGTGTTTTCCATTGTTACAAAAATTTTCATCCATGTTTTTTTATAAGGTTATCACGTAAAACTATTCCCCGTAAACCCACTATACGAACAACCGCAATTTTTTGTGCAGAAATGTTTATTCCAGTTTCAAATGTTGTCGAATAATTGTCTTAGACTCCACTGTTCTTAGACTCCACTGTTGACGTGCAAACTCGGAGACAGAAGTTACCACAAAACACACATATAAGAATACGAAGAACTCTAAAAAAGAATATGTAATTGTTTTTTACTTTTTAAAGCACATTATTTAATTTGGAATAGATTGTTTTGAAGGCGGTTCTGTTTTCGTTAAGATTTTTATTTATTTTTTTATTTTTAGTGAATCAGAAGTAAACTAACAAATTTGTCTGAATATGGGTACAACTAATAAACGTGTTACTGATACGATACAGCACCGATTAAATGAAACAACTTTACAAAGTGAAGTTTACATTGGTACCTTCACGCCCGGACTCATTGCCTGTCGGTTACTTTGCCACCCCGCTGCTAAAAGTCGGTAATTGTCGGTAAATCTTTAATACACAAAAAGCAGCAAACTTAATTACTTGACTATAACTACGTTGCGGTAGGTAACCCAAATATCCGGATAGCCTATAAAAGATTCTGCCAAGTATGGTTAATTAGCTCCTAAGAATTGAAGTGTTACTTTGTCAAGGATTCTATGATCAAAACCTAACTAAACTATCATCAAACAATCCTTGAAGTATTTTTCAATAATCATCGAAATCGGTTGGTGCGATCTTGAGTTATTCGTCCATTTGTCGCGCACATGCTTAATGCAAATTTAAGACTTATACGGTTTTCTCATGGATACCATCATTAGAACTGGACCCTTAACCCTTAAGCACCAACTTTCATATAAAAAAAGAATCATCAAGATCGGTTCACCCAGTCGAAATTTATGAGGTAAGAAAACATGCACATCAATTTTTTAACTCCTTCTTCTTTTTTTGAAGTTGGTTAAAAAATGTATTATATTAATAAAGGCCTTATATTGAAGGTCGATATGCTAAGGTAAAACTGTTAATACTTACTGAAAACATCACAAAGTTGTTCTTCATACAATGTCCCGAAACAGTCGCATCTATATCCATTGTATTCGTTAATACATCTGGAGCCTTCGAAACAAAGGTTCTCCATCGTCCTGCATTTATTAATACATCCCTCTTTGACATTTTCATGTTTTGTCGCTATGAGGGGAACAATCGGTAGCAGATCTGATGCTGCTTTTCCCGAGCTCAATACCATATCGCTGATGCATCCAACAAATGACTCTATTATGTATTTTACCCCGTGTAGTTTTTCTTCAGAGCTGAGACCTTAATAAAATCGGTGATTTCATATATATTTTTTTAAGTGTAAAGTGAAAAGTATCCAAAATAATATGCAGAAAATGGTGGAAAAAAAAACGAAAACCCGACTGAGTTTGCTGTGAGTTCTTCTCTGAACAGTGAAGGGGACTTGTAACTTTAGATTCCAAATAGTTATCTAACGTAATTATCAGTCGTACATAAGACATAACTTGCTTGCGATATTTCACTATTCAAAAGAGCTATAAAATCCTAAACAATAGAGAAATTTTGATTTTTTTAAATAACATTTCTGTGACAGAAATGCTAGAATTTAATCGAGTTTTATATATAAGTCTAATTATTAAATATGTAAAAATTTACTATTGGAGTTCTGGATGAATCACAGTAGAATTAATATTCCAAAACGATGGTAGATTCATAGTCAACAGATGATTTGATAATTGAGAACAGCTAAGTTAAGCCTTCTTGAATAAAAATATTTTGACTTTGATAACATTTAATTATACTAAATAAAATGAGAATGCCCTCATAAGAGAGACTTTTATAAGACAACGAACAGAGTTGACAAAAATATTAATATTATTACAAATTGAATATATACAAAGGAATTTACGAAAATTATCTCCATTACTTGTCACTTTCACTTGGAGTTAATGAGTATAAGCGCTAATGTGTGTGAAATAATAATATCCTTTTGTTTCATTAAATTAAAAAGGATCGATGTAATTAAATTACATGCACATTATTCAATCTTACCTCCAATAAGTATAACTGATGTCAAATTGTCAGTTATGCCGTAATTCGTATCGAAACTTAATCCCTGAAAATTAAGAGATATTGAAATTGAATGCAGGATTTCTATATATTCATTATAACATAAAAAAATATTCACAAAATTAATAGTGAAAAGATTTTCTCTTTTAGTACATGTGTTTTCAGCTATTTATTACATTTATTACTTAATATGTATTAGATATAGTAAAGGAAGTTTCTCCACTAAGGCTTTCTGTAAAATTTAAAATGATATTGTTTTAGCTTTTTAGTTTTAATTTTGTACAATTGGCGTATGTATATTAACTAGAACTAGTCTGGTCGGCCAGTGGTCGGAATTCGACCACAATTAATGTAAATTATAAGCTTGAACATTATTAAGTCAGTAACTGTCAAAAACTATGCCTCCTAGTATGTTTTTACTACTTACCTTCAAGTAGACTTCTTCTTTCAGCTGGTCCACTTTAGCTATGAGCCTAGCACCGTGAACATCTATAGTAACAACAACACTATGCCACTGATCTCTATTCAAAGCTCTACCAACTGTCACTGAAGTAAGATGTTTTCCAAATACATGAACAACTGAAAATTTAGATAATTGAACTAATGATGCCAACATATTCTTTGTTATAAAACTCTCGCTAAAGTCAATCTGTTTATATTGTTTTGGCAATATAATAATCTCACACCTATTCTCTATCATAAAATCAATAAAATGTATAAAACAGAAAACCCCACAAACTAGTAATTGAAAGAAAAGGCTAAAACATGGTAAAAACACCTTAATTATAAGGAGTTAGAGGACCGTTTTAATATTCGCATCTAAGTAAAATTATTTAAAAATGTTATCATCCCATTCATTGCATCATCATACATACATTACACTTACGCGCAAACACACAACACAAACACACACACCCATACGCACACACTTTCACGTGACCACACTTGCATACACTAGTTTTTTTTAGACTGTTCAGATTATATTTTATTTTATATCTTTTTCTTTTTTATTACTATTATTTTTACTGTTTGTAAACACTAGTATTTAGTGTCAGTAAGGGAAGGAACTGACTTCTAAATAGCAACTAAATGTAAATAAAGTATCCGAAAATGATAACTCCAGCTGGCAAACACGGATACATATAGCTATTATGGTTTTTAAGAAAAATTGTTTGTTCCAATAAACAAATTTGAAATTGCGGTTTACACGTCTTTTTTTCTGGCGTCGATATGTACGTTGATTTGCTAAAACAACTATACCTGCGAGTTACACAATAACATGGAAGGTTATCAATAATAAATATATGATTCTAGCTTCATATCATATTATATAAATGAACGAGGAAACTGCTGATTACGTGTTAGAGGTAAATTACTAGTGACCTATAAGTTTTTATTCATATTTAATTAGTATCGGTGGCGCCAGGAGTAACCGGTATTTTTTGCCTTCATTTTATAGTCTTATTTTGTCTGTGGCGAGAAATAAACAACTTTAAAACATTGTCAAACATATGATTTCGAAATATTGACAGCTTCGTTGGTGCGAGTGCTCGTAAAAGTTTTGTTTCAGCAGTGGTTAATTACTATAGACACCAGCATATTTAGCGGAACATACCATCTCAGATTGCATCATCCCTCGAGATATTTTGTTATACGTTAGAAATTATTCTTAGATACCTGTTACAGCTCGGGGAGGCATTATACTGGACTTGGCCCGATGCGACGATGCCGAAAGCACGGGTTTGGAATATGTCCTCACCTGTGCATGATGTGCATTACAAGCCCCCCCCCCCCCGCAAGGTACTCATAGCATGTCCTCCCCTGGTTTCTCTCTGTAGAATAACAGCCTCATAGCTCAGTGGTTAGCCTTAAGCCACCCAGTTTCCCTCTAGGATATGATACTGATATCAAACCTTTATTTTATGTTCCGCTGAATATGCCGGTGTATATATATTCTCAGAAGAAGACAGCCAACAGTACGGGAGCACTCAAAGCTGGCTATCACCTAGGCAGTGTGAATGAGCCTTGATGGATGCTGCTCAAGATATCCCTTGTGTGTAAATCGTATGTAGGGTATCGTAGGGTACGTACGTTATTGCGAAAACACATGATTGCTAACTTAGGACCACATGCAACCCGAGTAATTTGATTAGCTTAGTCAGCTTTGAGGATACGATGTCCTTCGAGTTCCGATTTTAATCAAAATAATAATTATTGATACAAATTAATCATGTATGCCCAAACTTACAAATGGAGCGAAACTATATCTCGTTAAACACATTAAGTCGCCGATCATGTGCCTGATTTTTTTACGATGGAATTAGAACTTGCTATGGATGAATGTGACAGAGTGGTGTCCAAGATAAAACAAAAATGGGAGATAAAATCGTAGATGGGACGTCGATATCCGCAGAATAGTAGGTGTAACATGGAGATGGCAAGCTTGCGATCGCTCATTATAGGGGAGGCCTATGCTGGAAAGCAAAACAATCTTCGCGTACCAGTGTCAAGCACAAAATATAGATTACGTAAAATGTACCTATGTAAGGATTGTTAAATAATTATACATACATACATACATACATAGCATCACGCCTCATTCCCATAGGGGTAGGCAGAGACAACATCCTTCCACTTGCCACGATCCTTGCATATCTCCTTCGCTTCTTTCATTCTCATTAAACCTTTCATACAAGTTCGTCGGTTTAGAGTACTCTTGACCTGGCCGTTATTTAAAATGTCCTGGATTTGGTCCAGGAACGTTCGCCTTGGTCTTCCCCTTCCAACTTTCGCATTCACTCTTGACTCATAAATCCTTTTTGTCAGTCTCCTTTCATTCATTCTCTCTACATGCCCAAACCATCTAAGCATACCTTTCTCAATTTTAGTCACTACGTCTTCTTTTATACCACAACGTTCTCTTATCACACTATTTCTTACTCTGTCACTCAGTTTTAATCCACTCATGCTTCTCAACGCTCTCATCTCTACCGCATTTATTTTACTTTTGTGATTCTTCTGCCATACCCAACTTTCACTACCATACATAAGTGTTGGCACCAACACTCCAGCATGCACTGCCAGTCTAGCCCTTTGAGACACCATCTGGCTATTCATAAAAGCATGCAGAGCACCATTTACCATATTCCCTGCATTCACTCTCCTTTCGATATCACTTTCACATGTTCCATCTTTTGTAAATTTAGATCCCAAGTATACAAATTCTTTCACCTCTTCCACTTGTTCCCCATCTATCAAAATATTGCCATTCATCATAGATTCATCTCGTTCAAAAAGCATAACTTTCGTTTTGTTTACATTCACTTTCATTCCTTTCCCTTTCAAAGCTTCATTCATAATATTTAGCATCTCCTGAAGCTCGTTAGCGGATGACGCAAGTATTACTTGATCATCAGCGTAGAGTAAACATTTGATGAGTAATTCATTCATTCTTAACCCATACATACTTTCTTTTAAATCTGTCAAACATTTATCCATGAATAGGTTGAACAGCCATGGTGACGCAACACATCCCTGTCGAACACCTCTTTCGACAGGAAACCACTCCGTGTACGCTCCGTTTATTCTGACACAGGCACTAGAACCCTCATAGAGAGACTTCAATGCTTGGATCAGACAACCGCTCACCCCATACGTAGATAACGTTGACCACAGCTCATTCCTCACCACTCGATCATAGGCCTTTTCTAAATCTACGAACGCGCAATAAACTTTTTGGTGTTTAGCCAAACATTTTTCAGTTATGCACCGTAAAGAAAAGACCTGATCCGTACATCCCATTCCTCTTCTAAATCCCGCTTGCACGTCCCATATTTTCCCATCAGTTTCATTAATCACCCTTTCAATTAATATCTTTGCATACAATTTGCCGACGACACTAAGAAGGCTGATACCGCGGTAATTTTTGCACTCCTGCTGTGACCCTTTTCCTTTATATAGAGGGACAATTACGGCCTTGCTCCAATCTCTTGGGACTTGACCTTTCTCCCAGCATATATTGAAAAGGCAGTACAGCTGAGCTACCACAATCCCGCGGCCAGCCTTCAGCATCTCGACTGACACTCTGTCATACCCAGCAGCCTTACCTGATTTCATACCTTTTATCGCTTTCATGATGTCATCCATACTAATCTCGCTATCACTTGTCTTACATTCATTGCTATCCGCAGAGGCCATATTTACCTCTGCTTCATTTCTTTCAAACAAACTTTCAAAATGATCCTTCCATCTCTTCAATATCCATTCTTCTCCTTTTATTAAACTTCCATCTAAACTTCTGATTTTACAAAGCTCCGAGGAAGTAGATCTCCCTCGGGCAAATTGTATTGATTTCCAGAAAAACTTTTTGTTTGACTGAAAATCATCAGAAAGTCTCCTATCATACATATCACTGTATTCTTCTTTTTTCTTTCTTACAGCTTCTTTCACGATTACTTTCACCCTTTTGTATTCCATTCTTGCCTTTTTTACGTCATCATTCGTTGCCTTTTGCATTCGTTGGTTCGCTTTTGTAGCCAACCAATCGGACCAAGCTTTCTTCTTTTCACACACAGCTGCTTGAACATTTTTGTCCATCCACAAATTCTTCTCTTTCTTACCTTTCCTCCTTTTAGACACGCCACATACATCAATAGCAGCACCAACCACTCCATCTTTAAATTTATTCCATAAACTTTCAATCTCATTTCCTTCGTCTTCACTCTTGAATCGCCCACTCAAATTTTTCAGATATTCTTCTCTAACATCCTCTTCTTGCAATCTCTCCACTTTTATTCGTTCAAGAATGCTCGAGGTTTCCTTCTTTCTATGGCGCCACCGATTAAAAAGACCACCGATTCGGGCAACGACCAGGTAGTGGTCAGTATCGATGTCGACCCCGCGGTATACTCGAGCATCTAGAACTTTCTTCTTCAGTTTTTCGTCCACAATTACAAAATCAATCATACTTCTAGCATTCCCTTCTTCCCTTGTATACACATGAATCCCCTTGTGCTCAAACATAGTGTTTGCCACAAAAAGACTATGTTCCACACATATTCCAAGCAAACTTCGTCCATTTTCATTCACCCGTTTGTCACCAAACATACCAAGAGTCCTTTCATATCCATCACGTTTCACACCTACCCATCCATTAAAATCTCCTAACATAATTATTCGCTCATTCGGTTCACATTCATTCAACGTATCACTCACACTTTCCCAATACTCATCTATTTCTTTTTGGTTATGGATCAATGAAATTATAAAAGTGAGGAAATAAAGAGCGTGTTTGCTTATTGCACTGCAGATAGGTAACTGTTTGATTGTAATTTTATCTAATGGTAAGTGATAATACTGTTTACGATGGAAGAACGCTCACTTGGTAAGGGGTTTCAAGAAACATCTTATGGTTTCTATAAACATCGTACAGGGACCAAACTTTTTGTTAGCGGTAAGCTTCTCACTAAATGGCTTAATGTCCTAAATTTGCCTTAATCTAGAACCCCAGCGACACGAGTATTTGCACCATTGTTCCAGCGAATCCTTAATAAAACATTGATGTCTTGTAAAAATTTTGTTATTACAGACACTCACCTTTGAGCTCGCCCTTCTCAACGATGACGTATAAAGCGTACGGTTGCATTTTAAAAACTGGATTCTTTACATTATGATAAACTAAAAGCCCGTGTGGGAGTCTTGTACGAAACTTAAACGATATTTCCCTGCATAATCTGAAATTGGAAAATATATACCATAATTTATAATTAACAAAAAAAAACCTTCTTTTGCGTAAGAATAAACCGATATTCGACTACAAAAACATAAAATATGGTGTCGTCAAAATCCTATTAATGTCTTTAAAATATTTTAACTTAATTCAATACAAGACTTGATGTCTTTATTGACTGAAATATAAATATAAAATAAATATATAATGACTGACATTTATTTTAATTTTTGAAGGGAAACTTCTTTAGGCGCATGAGGGTATAATTTTTAAGGATGAAACGCGTGATTAGTGTCACAAAGATGTGCCGCGATTTTTATGCTAATTCATTTGCAGGTCAGGAAATTTTTATATTTAATTTTTATATTTAATTTGCCACTCGTCATTTAATAATTTAATAATCTATTTTTATAAAATATAAAATAAAAATATTTGATAAATTCTCTTTCCTAAATTTAAATACAAAATTTAATTAATAATATCTAATATTGACAAAAACACGTGTTATTTTTATTTACCATTCGTCATTAGAGATTTCAACAAACTATTTGTATTAATTTTCGACACTTTATTTTTTTAATGACAATTAAATTCACTTCTGACATGTATACTTTGTCGGTACGCACTTTTAAAGGTTTTAAAGTATTTTTTTAAATTTACTCAGTGGCATTTTTTAATAGATTTTAAATTAATTTAATGACATTTCTTGAACGTCTTATGGGAGTTTGTTGTGGAAACTATTATAATCTATTGAGTTCATACAAATAATTTTATTAAAAATAAAAACAAACTTTAGAATAGATTATGGTAAAAAAACATCTAATTAACAACAGAGTTAAGCTCCTCGTTAGCTGTTAGAATATAAAAACATTCGCGGTTGCATTTCATCTGGAATTTGCATGAAATGTTGTAGACTCAGAACAACTCCGATCCAAAACTGTTTTAAATGCAGACAACTTCTACCGACATTTTCATACATTTGCATTAACTGACCTTAATTGAAACCTCTGAATTATATCTCCGTCGAGTTGTATGTAAGTGTTGTCTTTGGCGAACATGAACGTCTGATGATGGCCAGATTCGGCAAATGTTAGAAATCTGTCACGATCGCTGGGAGGTATTGGAGGTATTACTGTCGCATATGAGGAGGTAGAGATATTTACAGTTGTAGGAGTAGGGGATGTAGGGGCAGGAGGAATTGTCGTGGCTTGTGGAGCTGAAATTAAAAAAACTTCCGTTAATTAATTTTATGCGCTTTTTACGCGTCTATTGTTATCTTTACTCATTGATAACTAGTCACCAGAAAGGTTTTGACCACGTTTACTAAACCATATCTTACAAATACAAAATACTTTATTGCACATAAGTTTACAAACATATACATTCTTATAGTATAATTATTAATGCGCAAAGGTGGCCTTAATATATATATATATATATATATATATATATATATATATATATATATATATATAANTATATATATATATATTAAGGCTACAATTTGATCTATGCTATAAGGTCAAGATTTGTTGACTTATTTATGTACTAATCTTAAATAGCTGAATCTATTTATATTGACAATCCTAAATAATTTAGATTATAAGCAATAAAATAGGCATAAAATATTCTGAAGATAACTTTAACACACAAGGGCTACAAAAGCATAGGCCTGTATATGTACAAATAGAGTCAGTCATTTTTTACTTCATTATATATATCTGCATGAGCCCAAACAAAGGAAGGTCAGGGTTGCAAAAGACCTTTGATTATTCAATTATGTAATACAGTAAATCAGTTGACAAAATATCCCAATAAATTCGATTAAAGATTTGATCTGTATCTGATAAATTTTAGCATAACCTTCTCCTATCCACCAGATTAACGATGTATTTCAAAATCAAAATATGCTTTATTTAATCATGCAATTAACAAGTTTTTTTTAATCGACGCCTGTCTATTGGTTACGAATATGGTAGAGAAGCTTAATTCTGCAAGGAAGACACCGACAAGAAACTCAGTTTAATTATGTATTTATTGAAACTGGATTCTAATCCAAGAATTTTTTTCTTTGAAGAAATTGATATATACACAAATGTTTGCGTACATACATTAAAAACAAGCAAATGGTTAAACCTTCAAAGAAAACGATAACAAGTAACATGAAACGAAAATAGCTCTATAAACCTTGTCAAATATAGTTATTGATACATACAATATTTCATAGGATACAGTCGTATTTACCTTTTTCTTCAGAAGCTAAATCTATAGGTATGCTGGTGTCAATATCAGCTATTCCATATGAAATCAATAAAACAGCTGTAAGTATGCTTCGTCCTTCCCTCAGACCCATCTCGCTTGCTTAAGATCATTTATCTGAAATTAATTTCTTTTGTGTATTAAACGCAGCTTTTTAAAATTACACTTCGTTTATGGTACTGCTAGTGTAATGGTGGAAGTATTCACTTAGCTAGCAGAGGCCCTAGGTTAAATTCAGGATAGGAAAATAAAGACAAAAAAATCCAAAGAGTGATTCGGATCAAAATCAGCAAGTAAAAAGGTAGAATTTATATTTAGAACCCGCGACAACATTGATACATATTAAATCTATGCGTTTACATGAAATTAAAATTCCGATACTATGAAGCTTGAAGAGATAATGTTTATTTAACTTTTATAAAGTAAGTTTTTATAGTCTCAGATTGTAATGTCACTCAGATTCAGAAACTATATGCCAAAATCTTTCGATTTGCGAAAATATTCGTCTAATTGCAAAACAAGTAAATTAAATTTATTATTAACGTATTTCCTGAATGTTTCTCTTATTATGCACATCTATCACAGTCTATCAATCTACACACCAGCTGAATCAACTTTGACGAAAAATTTTGATTAAAATGTCTTTTCAATAACAGAATGAATGACTGAATTGAATTTATATGAATTTTACAACGCAGTTTATGCAATAAAAAGTATTAAGTAGCAGCCTATTCATGTCCTATTGGGTACAGGGCTCCTCACTCAAAGGACAGAAGACTTTTAGAGCATAGACAGCATAATACTGCTGGTACGCGGTTTGGCAAGCTACAGCTTTATGGGTATATAAAATACTTCTAGGATTTGTAGGTTTTCTTCCTCATGATGATGTCCTTCACCGAAAAGCACAATGATGGAAAAAGACGATCAAGCAAATTTTATTTTCATAAAGTTAAACTGAATGGTCCCTGGTGTGTGTTTTGACTCGCGATTTCTCTAAACGGGAATCCACGGGCCTTGCCACTAGGCCAGCATGGGGTTTATGTAGAAACTTAGAATTTTTGAAGATTTAGATCTGTTTTTTTCAGCTGGACCCTTTCAGGATAATGTATGAAAAAAGTTATTTCCAATCATGTTGAAATTTAAGATGACCCCGGATATTCTTTGTTTAAAACATATTAAATTACGCCTTTGCAACAATTTCCTTAAAAATACTATTTGTTGTTAACATGGCTTCAATAAAATGTTATATTTATTAAGCCTTTCTATTTTGAGATAAGGTTCAATTTTATATGCACAGTGTTCGTATAGGGTTTAAAGCGGAAATATGGAATCAGAGTGCACACACACTACATCACTCTAGCTAAATGTAACCAGTTTTATTTGAACCATCTTGGCCTCGTCGTTATAATTAAAGTTTGTAATAGTAAGAGATTTTACGGGAACACCAGAGGTCAGACAAGTCTGGTCATTGCGTGCAGTTAAATTGATTCAAGTGCTACAGCGTCTCCAGATAGTTTTGGTATGACAGGCAATTTGGAAAAAGTTTTATGTTGAATAACAAATTTATCTATATATAAATAATTAAATGTTAAATATATAATGGTGTTTAGAGATGTCTCTCATTTAGTTTTGCGAATAAATTTTCAATATTTTTCGTATTTACGTACGTGTTAGATACATATATTGTAGTATCGTTTGCTGTACATTTTTTGTTATTGATAAAATACGCAATACTCACGGCTAAATAAGTTTCTGGAGAAAAACAACAATAAAACACAATTATAAATTCTACTGACGTTTAAAGATAAAACTACAATTTTTATACAAGTTATATAGTGTATAATAGGCAATACTTATATTTCGCGCCAAATTTATTTGTCCACAGATAAATTTGTCCGCAGATAATATTATTTATAAACGTTCGTATTTCGAATTTAGTTTTTTTTATCGGACAAGGACGCGAGGTACGCGGCCCCCGTCAATCGCGGCGCGCAGGACTTTAACAGGCATAATGACACCTACAATTTGTCCTCGCGGGTCAGACCCTGTTCCCAGACTCGGGTATCGGGCACTAGCGGCGCGATTGAGGAAGCGTGGAAGTATTCATTTAAGCGTTGAAGACAAGACAAATAAAATAATTTTGTATAAGCATCAATTGCTTGTAGTTATTTGTATTTATTTTTATAGTTATACACCCATCTCTACTCTCTGCTAAAACTACTCCTGCAACAAAGATTGTCTGGTTCAGAGCGGAGGTTCTAGCAGCTGTGAGTTAAGGCTGGGCAGTTGCAAGAGCCAGAGGCGCATAACAGGATGCCGAAGAGCTACAAAGGATAAGGTCCCTTTCCAAGAGGGCCTTGATGCGTATGTGGAGAGAGGACCTTGACTCTCCGGAGGCGGGCATTGTTACGGTGGCAGCGATCAGACTCGTCTTAGATGGCTGGCTTTCGAGAGGAAATGGTTCGCTATCCTTTAGATTGGTGCAGCTTCTTACCGGACACGGATGCTTCGGAAAATATCTGCACCAGATTCTGGAGCGCGAGGATTCACCGGCCTGTCTCGAATGTGGTGCATTCGTCGATACGGCGCAACATAAGGTGATGGAGTGCCCAGCTTGGGTGCCACAGCGGCATCTCTTGATGCTCACAGCAGGAAGTGACCTGTCGCTGCCGAGAATAATTACCAGCAATAAAATAAAACAGAAACTTTTATATCGAAATTTCTACGAAAGCGGGATGATTAAAGCGGTGTACCAATTTTGACGATTTTTTCTATCAGATAGCTGATGTTAAAGGGCATACATGACATTCGTGTTTTTTTATTCAAAATCTTTGCAGGAACAGATGATTCATTTATTCCTGATAACCCCGGAAACGGCTAGGCAGACTTTAGTTACCTAGACTACTTTTTTCGAATCGAATGAGAAATTTCTGGTATAAATCATCTGTCTGATTTGTATATAGCGGTAACTGTGACAATAAGCTATACAATAAATAATACATTAAAGATTTTTTGCAAAATTACCGAGGAAACTCCGTGGTTTTTATAATGCTGATTATTGTGTGTTTTTATAATATTTTAAAGAAAAAAAACTGGTTTGGCAGCCGCAGATTGAGGATGGTTTTTTCTACTTAATTATAAACTAATGCTGTTTTAACTAGCCTCGACAGAGTTGCAGAGGCTTGCGTTGATGTTGAATTAGTTATTAATTAGCAAACTAGCACGCTTCGCTGTGCTTTATATACGATTAAAGTCGGAGTTTCTAGTTCCATTTATAAATTTCGAGCTACAGAATCTAAGTTTTTCCTAATAATATTGAACTGGGTTATCTATTAATGAAAGCCCTTTCCACGAGAAAAAAATTACTTTAATGAAAACTCAATATAATTTAAAAAAAAAACATATTTATTTGAATTTTATTCGGCTTCCTCGTATTAGTAGGTATGTGCTCGTATATTGTTTAACTACTAGTTGATTATGCTTCTACAATCTCCTATAGTATCTGTAATAAATGAAAGAAAAATATCTTAAAAAAACCATTAATCATATGCTCATTTACTGTTAAGGTACTTGTAATTGCTATTATGCATTTACACGTATATGATTAACACAATTGGATTGATAATTACATATTGTAATGAAATGTATTGCTTAAATTTCACGCAAAAACCAAAAGGTGCGGGGTGACATTAAATAATGTTTTAAAATCGTTTTTTTTATTTCTTTTTGAGAGTTTTCGTTGCGTACGGTTAGTGTCTCGAAAATAATGTATGTTAAAATCGTTGTCCTATAAAAGTTCTATGAAAACGTCAAAGACAGCATGTATCTATCTTTTAAGCTGGCCTCCCTATAACCCCTTTTATGCAAACAAAACTTTTTTTGGTGCTGCTTAAAATGCTGCTGTTTAATAATGTTTATAAATATTTGCAAATGATAGAAATTGTTAGATGTTATAATAACAATTTTGTTCACAAATGTTGCTATCATTACTTAACATAAATACATGTTATAACATTGCGATAAAATGTTGTTTATAAACATTTTTAAACAGTAGTGTGGCAGCACTATTTCTCTGTCTCTCTTATGAGGTGCAGAGGGAGTTGCGTGGATCAAATAGCATAAAGGAAAATATTATTTGCGACACAGTCTATTTTCTCAATGCACTGCTTGAATGCATCGATAGTAATTAAATCCGCACCGAACAAGACATTTGACACTTCTTTGTTAATTAGCATTGAGAACGAATTGGATACCTTATATTGCGCACTCGCATTTTTTGCCTAACACTTAATTTCAAGGAAGAAAACATTTGATCCAAGTAATTCGTATGAAATGAAATATCTTTGTCGCACGTTTTGACGTATTTATGAACGTTTTTGTAATAGCATAAAATAAAAGCTTCTTGTTATATACTAGTATATATCCGAAATATCGTCTGTTTACAGTGGTACCATAACATTTTATTTTTACGATATCGCATCTCCAATATGTAATTGATATTATAGAGTCCGCCTATATCAGTTCCCAATAAAGTTTAATTTATATTTTACTCATACATTTAAATAGGGGACTTAAAGTAAGGTCTATCAATAAGATATTATTTTACAGTAAGTAAGTAAGTAAAGTAAGTAGCAGCCCATTAACGTCCCACTACCGAGCACAGGCCTCCTCACTCCGAGGAGCGAGGGTTTTTAGAGCATAGACCCACCACGCTACTCCACTGCGGATTGACAGGCATAATAAACAAATGCATTCTCTATTCCTTCACTCTCATATTCCGATGTGACGGGAATCAGACACGACCGGAGAGAGATCAGGCGTAGGACCGACGGCTTAACGTGCTCTCCGAGGCACGGGGGTGGACCACACCACCAAATTTTCCCAACTTCGGGCAAATATTGAGAAAATCTTAAAAAAAAACTCAATGACCTGGGACTCGAACCCAGGACCTCATGTCTGTAGTCAAACATCCTAACCCCTAGACCAATGAGGCATTTTACGGTAGAAATCATAAAACCTATCTGAACTATCTATCTGTAGTTTATAGCAGTCAAACACTGTGACAGGGGTTTATATAATATGTATAGGGGTATATATAGTATACTATACAATGCATTTGTTATAAATAAAATTAAATAATAAAGCCTTTGCTTGTTATATTAACCTTTAAGAAAGATTAATGTTATAATAATCTTAAGATTAGCTAAGACCAGCAAATCCTTTATTGGCAATGGGATTTGCTTTTATAATAAAATCCCAAGCACAATAACGAGACTACCAGATCCAAATTGTAGCATGATAATTAAAAAAATCCTAATTCAGAACGCCTATTACAGTAAGAATGACTATATAAATGACAAACAGGTCTGGACTTAGCTGATGGTGACTGATATTATATTGCAAACACTTTAATGATAATTGTAATATTTTAGTTGTATATGATATAAATTATATCTATATATAACAAGCTGAACCCGCGACTTCGTCTGCGTTAAATGTTTTTTTCATTGGATTGAATGGGTAACATTTTTTATTAATTTAGGCAAATTGCTCTGCAAATAAAAAACATACGTATAAATACTCCAATCAGTTATTTGCTGTGTACTGCAAAGAGCTTATAGTCCTTTTTCAGGCTCTAGGTTATCACTGTACCAAATTTCAATCAATTTTGTAAAATCCAAAATTCCTTAGCTGATCCCTACTCGTCAAAAGGAATAATCCTGCCAAATTTCAAGCCTCTACGCGTTATGGTTCCAGAGATATTGTGATGAGTCAATAGATACCTGGATATCTCTTTTATATATATATATATATATAGAGATAAAGATAGTGATTTGACGTTCATAAGTCCTGTTTTGCAGCCTAAATTAAAAAGGAAATTAATAAAATGTGCTTAACAAGTTTTAAGCTTATCATACATAACCTAAGACAAAAAGTACTCTATATACTTCGAAAAACCTATATATACTCAATTTATAAATGTCTTTTTGTAAATGACATATTGTATCATTTACATTCTTTTTTTTCTTGTTCAGTTTAATTTTGCTTCGTGTTTGTTATTTTTTAGTGGAAACTTTGTGTTGGGGTTGTCTGGGTTTTGTCTACTTAGTTTATTATATTAAACAACTGTTTGTTTACCAATAGAAATATAATAATGAAATTTAGATGGTGCTATTATCAATTAAGATTCATTTTTTTATTTTAAAATATGGAATCGTCTTCCAACCGGTTACCTTTTCATTGTTTTACATCTAAATATGGTTGTTATTTCACGGTATTTAATTACAGTCTTTCTAAGTGTCTATTGACTTTCCGAGCCACTCTTCCGTAATAATCAATTTTGCACACTTTCTTCGTATCGATTAAATATTTTCTTAACAAAATCGCAATTACAAAGGTATGACAAATACTCGTAATAATTGTAATAGGTAAAGCTTTGTTGTTAATTGTCATTTCATCCGTTTGTTCGTCTGGATCATCGGTTCCACTGTTTCAATTTTGTGTAGGGGTTATGAAATACATTTTGGTTTTCTGTATGAACGAAATTTAAGAGAGCAGACCGTGTATCGTTATATATAGTGTGTGTTCATATGTGCGTATAATCAGCTCCAGGTCAGTTAGGTATATACACTGTTTTCATCATCATCGACGGTGAAATGGACACAGATCTCTTACAAGATTTTCACATGATACTCGTACATCCCGTGACGCTGAAGTGAAGTGGTGATAGTCAGGGTACATAGCACAACTAATCGATTACCGTTTTACTATCAGTATATATCCATATATATATAATCATAGTTTAGCGTAAAAACGTAATTTCCTGTAGCGTAAAGAACAGACACATTGAATTTTTTAATTTCTTTTGTTATTAGTCTATCAAACATATAACATAAAGTTGTAATAAATCATGCTTTAATATCCTAACTGTGCTACAACCTATCATAAAAGGCGTTGATAAATTCTTTTAATCCTTAATTCAACGGTGTTACTTGTAGCAAAAAAAAAACTGACAAACATGACTTCGACGTCGGCGCCATTTTCGACGAAAACTGACATTTTGAGTGTTGCCATTATTCAAAATATATTTTCTACTAAATCTCTTATATGTTACCAACACACAAAAATATCACGTATTTTACTCTAAACTAGTTCAATAGATGTTTTTAATTAGTTGTTCATCACACTGGACACTATCGCATTAAAGGTTAAACCAGCACTTATACTTTACATGTAATTACTTTGAAGAGAATGTCTTTCATTTCAATTTAGACGTCAACGTTATTACAACTATTAGACAAGATTGAAGTCACTGGATTGTGTCTATCACAAAGGAAAAAATTTATAACTATATTAAATCAAAAAGAATATTGGTTGCCAACTGCACAAGTAATGCAGTAAGTAATTGCTAGCCAAAATAACGAAGTAGTTGCTCGTTTTTTGTATCAATTAGTTTTTTCGTTTCATAAAAATGAATTTTGTTACATAAGTCTGTCCAAAGTGGCGGAGTCTGTCGTCTAGCGTACATTGATTGGACAATTACCAGTTCTTGAAGTCCATGTTATAATGGTTATATTGAACGATGAAAGGTACAGACGGCACCGATTGCAAGCCAGCAAAAGTTAAATATTTTTGTTCTTACGTAATAGCAATGATACAAAATCGGACGACTGGTTGAGGTAGTGAATGGCAGTGACCATAGCTTTTTACTTGTTTCCAATGTCGTAAATGTACAAAACCTTTTTTTAACGATTGCATATTTACACGGAGCATAAGATTATTGTATTCTTAACAAATATGATTTGTGATGAATAAGATGCTTTATATTTGTTTCATTTTCGCATATTTATGATAGTCTAAAATTTTATAAGAAAAACAAAGGACTATGCCTAATTAATCTTATTGCAGGAAAATTTCATTAAACAAAAAATCGACGTCCTTACTGGCCGATAAAATCGCCGGTAGGGCGAATTTAGGAATGGCATTTGCTAATTTGTTTGAGTCTGATGGGCGGCTTTGGCCGTGGTAAGTTACGACCCTACCAGTAAAGACGTACCGCCAAGCAAGTGATTTGTGTTCCAGTAGTAGAAACCATACGAGGTAAATTACCGCTTATAAAATTAATGCGCTTCCATATTTTTTTGTATCATCACTTACCATCAGGTATGATCTCAGTCAAGCATTTATCGGTCTGCAATAAAATATAAAGTTCATGTTAACTTCTTATACCTGTATATGTAACACTTCAAGTTCACATATATGTGGACTTGTTATAGGAATGGAACAAATTAGATTATTCATGAGTACAATGAAAATTACTTTGTACATTAAGCAATTTTTATATAAGTTAATTAAAAATAAATTTTAAATTAAAATTTTAAAATTAATATTAAAATAAAAAATTTAAAATTAAAATATAAATTTTAAAATAAAAATAAAAATTTTAAAATTTATTTCTTATTTACCATAACCATTCAAAATATCGTGGCATATATCAATTAGGATCTCGTGCTTCTCTAAGAGATAAATTCAAAGAAACATTCATGCTCACAGTACTGTTGCAAATCGTTTTAAATAATATCTTATATATCACATCTTATATAATATTCACTTAAACAACAAAAAAGTGAAATACACAGATTTAATAGAACTTGTAATACCATATTTTAGAGTGAAGAAGATTGACAAATCATTTGTCGGCTTGAGCGTACGCATTTTTATTAAGATACAGCAATCAGTTTTAGATTTGCATCCACATAATTTTAAGAAATTTGTCAAAAACATACTTTTACAAAAGGTATATTATAATGTTGAAGATTGTTTAATCGACAAAAATGTTTTTACTCGACTCCAGTTGCAGAAGCAAAATATTACACACGTTGAATTTCTAGCCGATTTTTCGCGAATTCAACTTTCCGAACCGGTGCTAGATTTGTTACCAACGGACAGACTACTGACGATTCAGAAGTGCTTTTTGAGCCTACTTGAATGAAGAATATTTTGAGTTTTGATTTTGATTAATCACTTATTTATGACTTTGCTTTTTCTATGTCATAAATTTGTTATTATTACTTATTATAATAAAAAAAATAAGTAGCAGCCCATTAACGTCCCACTGCTGGGCACAGGCCTCCTCACTCGTAAGAGAGAGGGTTTTTAGAGCACAGACTCACCACACTACTGTAGTCCGATTTGGTAGGCATAGCACACAAGTGCACTTTCTATTCCTTCACTTTCATAGTCCGTTGTGACGGGAATCCTACACGACCGGAGAGAGATCAAGCGAAGGACAGCTGATTACACCGCCAGCTTCCCAATTTCGGGCAAATATTGAGACAATCTTAATAGAAAACTTAATATTGATTTTTGAATTGGCCCGACCCGGGACTCGAACCCAGGACCTCATGTCTGTAGTCGAACATGCTAACCACTAGACTAGTGAGGCAGTTATTATAATTATTGTATATAAAATACTAAATAAACAAATTTTTTATTTAGATAAAAAACTAATGCCGTGTAACAATGGAAATACGCTTATGTCTGCACATTGACCGGGAGCGGATGCAATGACGACCGGCACCGCTGTGTCCATCCACTGTTACGATCGACCCGAATACTTTACGCACACTATAGACGGACATAAATTTATCTTGACTTATACATTTGGCTTTATTGGGGCCTCACAGTTTCCGAAAACAATGAGTGAACGCACATTCTGCGTCTGCAAGGTTGTTAGAAACTAATTCATATTTATAACTAGCAGACCCGACAGACTTCGTTCCGTCAAAAAGATTTGGAATGTGGCAGGTTTCAGTTTTACGAATGATTTTTGAAATGAAATTACAACAGTGCTAATGATCTATATCTCTTACATATTGTGATTATTCAATTGATTTTGAACTTTGCGCAGCGGTTATACAGTGCAAATTGACTCTTGCTTTGATAACAGTGACTACATTTTAGTTAGAAAACGTTTGTATGGGAAACAGAAAAGGGCTGTTATAGGGTTTTCCCCTGAATTATTCGAACTTTTCTCGTCGTAAAAACCATCCTAGGACTTCAATAAACATTAAAAAAAAGAATTGGCAAAATTGATCCAGGCGTTGTTGAGGTATGCGCTTACCAACACATTTTGCGATTCATTTTTATATTATAGATCACCTACGAGTTACCTTGTATCGAAGATTTAGTTTACGAATTGTACTTTACAATCAAGTAACTACCTATAAATTCATACAAAAAACATTTGTTTCTTTGGTTGATCGAAAAGGGCTATTACTCTGTTGAAGTCTTCCTTTATGGTCCAAATTGATTTTAATGTTATGGTCTTCAATCTGACATGTAATGAAATTCATTAATTTATATTTCATATTCTAATCAAATAAAAATTGTAAACTGTATAAGGTTAAATATGACCTATGATAGACATTTTATGGAAACAAATTGAATTGAATTGAATTTAATTTCAGTTTTTAAGCAAAGAAATGTAACCACATTAATTTGTAAGAATTATACATATCATAAATCTGCTTGTCCGCAGTTTATACTTTTACAACTCATGATTTATAACTCGAATTAAATGGTTTTGAAATTAATCTAATAAACTGTTATTGTAATACACAACATAAAAAACGACTCTATGTATTAATACTTTTATCATTTAGATGAAAACAAGATCAAATTATCTGAATGCCAAAGGAAATGCGACAGTTGCTACTGATCTGATCTGATTAGTTTTACCGAAAGTAATACTTTTCTGATTTATAGAAAATTATAAAAAGTTATTAAGGTGATGGACTCTCGTAATTAGTATCCACAGGATAATTAATTCAATTTCTATTGATACTTTAAATTTGTGTAAAAAATAATTTCCGTTTGACATGATAGTCATCATGGTTTGTGAAAAAGTAATTTTTAATAATTTGCACCCATTTAATTGAACATATGAGATATTTCGGTGCAAGACAGGGCTTTATATAAATAAATTCATATCCTTTTATTTCTTATATACACTTAACCACGACTAAGACGATTATATAGATATGCTATGAAACAATATAATTAAAGTTGTCGTAGAAAAATATAAATCATTAAACTGTAGCAGTGGGCGTTCAACGAACGAATCGTTTAATTGGCCACGAGAACCCACGTGATTAAACTTACTTTACATAAGATACCAAATAATCAAGAAACGAACGTGTTACGTACATTTTGGGACTTTTATAAAGTCATTGGTGAATAACTTGTACTTATTTTAAAAGGTCAAAATGTATGATTTGACAACACAAGTAAAATTACGTTACTATTAAATAAATATTGTGTATTTACTTTGATTTCACTTTTATCTAATAGTGCAGTTTCGTAGGTTGTTTTTATAACAATCTGTTCGTAATCGATTGCTAAGTATGTACTCGTGTAGAGCAGTCACAATAACAAAGTTGAAGAATATTTTACGAGACTTTGGTTTATTGTATGTTTATAAAAATTGATAATCTGTCTGTGAAAAACAACAAAAGCAAGTGCTGCCACCCGCGTATTACTTGAATTGTTCTTAATGTTTTAAAGAATTAAGAAATGTTATATTTAATTAAAAAGATGTTGAGGATTTTATCATTTTTGTAGTGAAACTTCTTTAGGCGCGTGAGGGTAAAATTATTACGGATAAAATACGCTTGATTAGCGTCACGAAGATGGGCAGCGTTTTTTATGCTAATTCATTTGAAGGTTAGGTAGTTTTAATATTTACTAATAAAAATAATTTAATATAAAATTTTTCATAGAATAAAAAATAAAAATATTTCATAAATTCTCTTTTCAAAATTTAAAAACTAAAAATAATTATTTAAAAAACTTAAAATTTAAAAACTAAATAAAAATTACTAAAAAAATATATAAATAAATTAATAATATCTAATATTGTAGAAAACACGTCGCATTTTTATTGAAAGATATCATTTGAGATTTCAATCAATTATTTTCGACACAATATTTTAATGACAATTAAATTCCTAATATATCCTCCTTTTTCCCTACCTCTAAGTCTCGGAAATTTAAAGTTTTAAATTTGCATAAATATAAACGAGACTTAAAAATTTGTTTACCAAAGAAGTTTCACTTCTGACATATGTAAAAAGTTTTTAACTTATTTACACTTAGCCTAGCTTGTAATATTTCTTAAAGACATCTTTACGCAATAGATCCATACATATATGTTGCTTTAATTTATTAATACAAACACTTACTATTTCACCCGTCTAAAATAAATATCCTCTTTTAATTCTATTAATAAATTGAAAAAAATTATAATACACCTGAACTTAAAAAAAACTTCACTGATACCAATTGGAAAGAGACAAAATTGAAAGAAAAGACACAACTTTGGATTGTCATGTTTTTATACCAAAGAAAAACATACAAATGTATTGATAATGTCCTTCTTTTTATGAAGTCGGTTAAAAATATATGAAAATCATATAAGAGTAACTAGCTTAGCACACCGATGTGATCTACATAGTTCCCGATTACGTACAATTGTCAATCTTATCCAACCACTTAGGAGACTAGTTACATTTTTATTTCATGAAAAATAGCATATTAAATGATATAATGACGAGTGGCAAATTAAATTGCCACATGTTATTTATAAATATGAAAACTACTTAACCTTCAAACGAATTAGCATAAAAACACTGCACATCTTCGTGACGCTAATCATGCGTTTCATCCGTAAAAAATTTACCCTCATGCGCCTAAAGAGACTTTTCACTTCAAAAATATCCTAAATACAATTATTTGGTGTAAAATAAAGAGTATTTCCATATATCGTTACTATCACTTAGTAATAAAGGATGAAGTTCCCTCAGTGTAATGAAGCATTTCTGTACACACAGCTGTATAAGCAAGTTTGGTTCTAACAGTACGAAGGGACGTGTCTCCAGCTAAACTAAGAGCGTTAGTTTCAACAAGAACGCATGCTACGTCATTGAATGTGTACATACTTTGTTGTCCTACAATAATTCATAACATCTCAACACCGTATACTCGGACGTTGAAGTTGTTTATAATTATAACTAATGATATGTTTGGCATCAAAATAACTACCAATTTAGCTGTTTTATTGTCTACAGAGATGACAAGAAAGCGTAAGTATTCTAAGTATCAATTTTAATGTTGAATGTGGCCTGCGTGCAAAAAGGGGGACGTTTATGATATCTAGAAAAATACAAGAGTTACTTTTTAAACTGTTTTGTTATATATCGTTCTTATTAAAAAGCCAAGCGAAGCGCGCTTGTTTTCAATCTTTTGCTAATTATACATTAACATAGAAATTGGGGATGAAAAGTAGCCGCAGTTATATCTTATAATATTTGCTACTTGATAATGAAAGTCGCATTAACGTCTGTTCAGTCTTTTCCTAGATGAGAAATGGAATCTATAGATGGATAGAAAACAAGTTCAGCAGTCTCTCTAACCAAAAGGTTGCCTGGAAGAAATAACCACATAGAGATAAGGTTACCTTATCGTGCTGTTTTTATTTTAAGTGTCTTGTCTGTATTTTTCTTCTTGTGTACTACAATAAAAGTGATATGTATCTATCTAACTTAAATTTTGGTTTTGAATTTAGTATCGTCTACATAATCGTTTTGCAAAGGACCTATTAAAATGTTACAAACTTTACTATTGATTAATTGTATGATAATACAATATGCATAATTGTGAATATAAAACCTAACCCATAAACTAACGCTTTGGTGATGACTAGTTTTTATTCAGATTTTTACGATAACGGAAACCTCTAAGGGTACCAGCCTCCCCCAGCCAAGATGGTATTCTAAGTACGATAACGCTACGTCGAAAGACTAGAATACTACAATTTGTTGATGTAATCACGTGACATATCAATATGAAACGTCATTCTCAACAATTTTTTAGTGTTCTTCTGGCGTTAGCGAACTTAGAATGTTATCTCGTCTACAGGCCTTGCTCTAGCCATAGAGAAGCGTGGTCGGGATTAAAGTAATAATATACAGTGATTGTGTGTAATAATATCTAATAAAGAACGACTTTATCTAATAGAAAAGCTGTGCGTTTTATCTTTGTATTCCCATTTCTCATTAACATAAATCATTTTGTATATATACCAATATTTTTCTATGGCAACTGAAAACTATTGTGTCAGGCTAATATTATAATATTTTCTCCTGTCTTTCTAGCTATATATGAAGTCAGGGGGTACACATCTTTGTCTATTTGTCCGATAGTCATAGTATGGTACACGGGTATGCGATCCCGGCTCCCCGAGCTATTACTGAATCTTCTCAGTCTTCCGAGTCAGTAATATCCTACTACCTTATATTTTCCTTTCTCTTCCTTACAAAGTTCCTATCTTTTTGACCCGTTCCCCCCTTTTATTCCATTTTCCTACCCACTTCCTGCCAGTCCAAGGTGTACCGTGCCGAGGGACTCATGGCTAGGGGCATTTGCCTAGTCGCAAGCGGTGGCCCTGGGACCGGGCGAACCCAGAAATAGGCTAGCCTTATTCTGGCATGCGGGGCTCTGCCAGAATGGACCTATGTTCCCTTGCTACTCGTGGGAACGCAATGGTGATATTATTACATTCCAAAAATGGCGGCGATGAGATTCGCAATCCATCACGTCACGTTCCTAATGGGGGCGAAAAGCGGGCTACCGAGAGCCGCTTTGCTACTTTGAATGTAAGAGGAGGAATGAATGAAAAGATTGATGAAGTATGCCAGATGATGCATGATAGGTGCATAGATGTACTCTGCGTGAATGAGACAAAGAGGAAAGGATGTGATACCACGAAACATAGCCCTTACACAGCTTACTGGTCTGGTGTAAGCAGTGATAAGAGAGGCTGTCAGGGAGTTGGTATCATACTTTCCGAAAGAATGGATGATTGTGTGAAAGAAGTGAAATACGTGAGTCCTAGACTCATCTGGATCAGGCTAAAAGTTGGACTTACTCGGATCTTTGTCTTGGGTGCTTATGCTCCGACGGATCTGGGCACCAGAAAGTCCAATAAAGCCCAAAAAGAAATAGATGAGTATTGGGAAAGTGTGAGTGATACGTTGAATGAATGTGAACCGAATGAGCGAATAATTATGTTAGGAGATTTTAATGGATGGGTAGGTGTGAAACGTGATGGATATGAAAGGACTCTTGGTATGTTTGGTGACAAACGGGTGAATGAAAATGGACGAAGTTTGCTTGGAATATGTGTGGAACATAGTCTTTTTGTGGCAAACACTATGTTTGAGCACAAGGGGATTCATGTGTATACAAGGGAAGAAGGGAATGCTAGAAGTATGATTGATTTTGTAATTGTGGACGAAAAACTGAAGAAGAAAGTTCTAGATGCTCGAGTATACCGCGGGGTCGACATCGATACTGACCACTACCTGGTTGTTGCCCGAATCGGTGGTCTTTTTAATCGGTGGCGCCATAGAAAGAAGGAAACCTCGAGCATTCTTGAACGAATAAAAGTGGAGAGATTGCAAGAAGAGGATGTTAGAGAAGAATATCTGAAAAATTTGAGTGGGCGATTCAAGAGTGAAGACGAAGGAAATGAGATTGAAAGTTTATGGAATAAATTTAAAGATGGAGTGGTTGGTGCTGCTATTGATGTATGTGGCGTGTCTAAAAGGAGGAAAGGTAAGAAAGAGAAGAATTTGTGGATGGACAAAAATGTTCAAGCAGCTGTGTGTGAAAAGAAGAAAGCTTGGTCCGATTGGTTGGCTACAAAAGCGAACCAACGAATGCAAAAGGCAACGAATGATGACGTAAAAAAGGCAAGAATGGAATACAAAAGGGTGAAAGTAATCGTGAAAGAAGCTGTAAGAAAGAAAAAAGAAGAATACAGTGATATGTATGATAGGAGACTTTCTGATGATTTTCAGTCAAACAAAAAGTTTTTCTGGAAATCAATACAATTTGCCCGAGGGAGATCTACTTCCTCGGAGCTTTGTAAAATCAGAAGTTTAGATGGAAGTTTAATAAAAGGAGAAGAATGGATATTGAAGAGATGGAAGGATCATTTTGAAAGTTTGTTTGAAAGAAATGAAGCAGAGGTAAATATGGCCTCTGCGGATAGCAATGAATGTAAGACAAGTGATAGCGAGATTAGTATGGATGACATCATGAAAGCGATAAAAGGTATGAAATCAGGTAAGGCTGCTGGGTATGACAGAGTGTCAGTCGAGATGCTGAAGGCTGGCCGCGGGATTGTGGTAGCTCAGCTGTACTGCCTTTTCAATATATGCTGGGAGAAAGGTCAAGTCCCAAGAGATTGGAGCAAGGCCGTAATTGTCCCTCTATATAAAGGAAAAGGGTCACAGCAGGAGTGCAAAAATTACCGCGGTATCAGCCTTCTTAGTGTCGTCGGCAAATTGTATGCAAAGATATTAATTGAAAGGGTGATTAATGAAACTGATGGGAAAATATGGGACGTGCAAGCGGGATTTAGAAGAGGAATGGGATGTACGGATCAGGTCTTTTCTTTACGGTGCATAACTGAAAAATGTTTGGCTAAACACCAAAAAGTTTATTGCGCGTTCGTAGATTTAGAAAAGGCCTATGATCGAGTGGTGAGGAATGAGCTGTGGTCAACGTTATCTACGTATGGGGTGAGCGGTTGTCTGATCCAAGCATTGAAGTCTCTCTATGAGGGTTCTAGTGCCTGTGTCAGAATAAACGGAGCGTACACGGAGTGGTTTCCTGTCGAAAGAGGTGTTCGACAGGGATGTGTTGCGTCACCATGGCTGTTCAACCTTTTCATGGATAAATGTTTGACAGATTTAAAAGAATGTATGTATGGGTTAAGAATGAATGAATTAGTCATCAAATGTTTACTCTACGCTGATGATCAAGTAATACTTGCGTCATCCGCTAACGAGCTTCAGGAGATGCTAAATATTATGAATGAAGCTTTGAAAGGGAAAGGAATGAAAGTGAATGTAAACAAAACGAAAGTTATGCTTTTTGAACGAGATGAATCTATGATGAATGGCAATATTTTGATAGATGGGGAACAAGTGGAAGAGGTGAAAGAATTTGTATACTTGGGATCTAAATTTACAAAAGATGGAACATGTGACAGTGATATCGAAAGGAGAGTGAATGCAGGGAATATGGTAAATGGTGCTCTGCATGCTTTTATGAATAGCCAGATGGTGTCTCAAAGGGCTAGACTGGCAGTGCATGCTGGAGTGTTGGTGCCAACACTTATGTATGGTAGTGAAAGTTGGGTATGGCAGAAGAATCACAAAAGTAAAATAAATGCGGTAGAGATGAGAGCGTTGAGAAGCATGAGTGGATTAAAACTGAGTGACAGAGTGAGAAATAGTGTGATAAGAGAACGTTGTGGTATAAAAGAAGACGTAGTGACTAAAATTGAAAAAGGTATGCTTAGATGGTTTGGGCATGTAGAGAGAATGAATGAAAGGAGACTGACAAAAAGGATTTATGAGTCAAGAGTGAATGCGAAAGTTGGAAGGGGAAGACCGAGGCGAACGTTCCTGGACCAAATCCAGGACATTTTAAATAACGGCCAGGTCAAGAGTACTCTAAAAAGACGAACTTGTATGAAAGGTTTAATGAGATTGAAAGAAGCCAAGGAGATATGCAAGGATCGTGGCAAGCGATATTAAGGGACTAGCTATTTACCGTGATGCCACTCGCAGTTGTCGATCTTATGGGAATATGGTAAAGTTCATACCTAGTAACCATTTACATTGTGAACGGAATCATTGCTAAATATGTACTCAATTTTGGAGCACTTCGGTGGAATGATTTCAAAGCTTATAACGGATATAGATACAAGCAGTTACCCACGGTGTCACCCCTTCTTAATGATCCCGTGGAGATATGGGTAAATTCTTTATTTATCGAATCGATTTGTCAATCTTAACCATTCTCCATTTCACCTAAACACACACAAAAAATGCATTAAAATCAGTCTAGTCGTTTAGGAAGAATTCAGCGACATACATACGTACATAAGAATTGTATATATGTATATATTGATAGTTGTACAGCATAGCTATAGTCTTTTTTTAACTGTATAGCGTAATTGGGTTTGCCCAATGCGGTAAATACCAAGTCTTCATGAAATTTCGACGGTTTTGCTACTTTAACAGTGCGTGGACGCGCTTTGCTCGATTCTATTTTCAGCAGTGTTTTTAAATTACGCAGTTTTTTTACGCTTTTTTTACGCTTCGGTAAGTTGCTGTGTAGAAATCGTCAAAAGGCGTCAGGTTAGCGATCTACATTCTTGACTGTACCATCAGTTATCATCAGTGGGAATTATAATCGAGCACTTAACCTCTCAGTAATAAGAAAATGTCAGCTTCGAGTAGCAACATTAGAAGCGGGAATGAGCTCGTAAAATATCTTATACATCTTTCAGGTGATCTGCATGTGTGTCTGTTTGTTAATTTAAAAATAAATGACATTAATACTTATATTTACGTGATTTATATTCTAAAACAGAACCCAGAAAATATGGAATATTGATTCCTATTAAGTTGCAAAAGGGGCACATGCAACTTTATGACAGAGATATGGCAATTTAAAGTTGTTAAAGTCTCATAAGTTTTGTCAAAATGCATGAAATATATACACGCAATACTTAGTTTACATACATGCTTCGCTATTTTATTTATGATTCTGTTGAATATTATATTGTTTGATGTGATTTGTATTAAAAATAGGTAATGTTTAAAGGAGCCGGTAGCGGATTAATTTATTTATATACCGTAAATTTAGTAAAATAATACAGAATAATGCGGTAACAAATATCGAACTTGCATTTTTCTATTGAATAATTTCTGAAAAACAACATATTACTTTTACTTTATAAAATAATACACTTACTACAAAAAGAACATCATTACACTTTTAAAAAATTAAAAATACTATTTCCAAACCCATAACATACAATCTGAAACACTTCACAAGTTGTGTAGGAACGAGTTTGGATTATCAGTTTTAATTTTCTAATGACATTTTATATTGGATCTTAGGATTTATATATATGACTTTTTTATTTTGTATGATATCTCACGTCGATGTCTTTTTAATTTCATGTTTTATTTAACTTCGAAATTGGTTTCTAACTTTTCTTTATTAGACGCTATTTCATTATCTATAAAGGTCACTTGTCTGCTTCATTGGTCTAGTCACTTTGTTTTGCTACATATATGAGGTTCTGGATTCGAGTCCCGGGTTAGGCGGATTCAAATTTCGATATTGAATTTTCTGTTAAAAAAATCTCAGTATTTGCCTGAAGCTGGGAAGTTGTGTCAGCTCGTACATTTCAGTACTATTCCTGCCAACAGTGGAGCAGCGTGATAGGTCTATCCTCTAAAAACCTTCTCTTCTATGAGCGAGGAGGCCCATGCCCAGCAGCGAGCCTTTAATGGGCTGCTTACTTATGTTACCTTGCAAGCCACACAGACAGGGGTGTTTAGTTTAAATACAGTAAACTGTAAAATAACAGTATAAAGATTGGAACTTAACAAGGCCATGTATTAAAAATAAATACAAGGTAGACAGGTATGAACCTACGTACAAAGAATATGAACGCTTAACCTAGATTTCACGGTAAAAAAATAACACGCCGCGACATGATCTTGCCGTGTCTATGACAAATGACACCGATCAGGTATTTCGTCACCATTTCACCATTAAACGAGGTGCGGCATTCCACATGTCGTTTATGTGCATATATAAATAACATTGAAATATTTTTGACGACCTGTCTTTAAGGTGTTATTTTTATAAATATACACGTAACAATAGGTTCAAAACCCTTACTTGAATAGCCAAGCTTGATCTATACTCATCCTGTAAGTCGATGCGTTTGTCACACACGTACGACCGATTGGAAAATCTGGTTATATTGGTTATTCCTTACAACAATATTTACTATTAATTCTATAAAATAATTGAACATAAATACATGAAACTGGATTCAATTCTAAACATATTTATGATTGCCTTTTCCTCATCTATACATGTAAGAGAACTTTTTATGTAATGCTTGAATTTGTGTGAAGGTAAGTCTTCGATTGATATTTTTATTAATAGATATGCTTGAACCCAGCATATGATTAAGTCTAAGTGGTTTCCTATATTAGAAAGTTATATATTAAGTTATGTTTTACTAATAATTCTTGTCTACCTAAAAATTTCCCAGTTTCTCTCAGGGTGTTATGAATTTCAGGTAGTAAGCTTCAAGAAACATCTTTGGAGCAAGTTGAGGAATATATAAACAATAAGAATATATAAGTAGCAACTTATGGAATATATTTTTTTGTGGTTTCAAATTTCCTTTTCATAAGTTGCTAAATTATACTTAATGCTACAAGCTATTAACGTTTTTATCCATTTCTTATTAATAAAAAGCCATACAAATGTATATGGCATCTCAGGGAATAATAAAGTGAAAGAAAAAAGCGAAACTTTCTTTGTCACCTTAAACATCAACTAATTGTATTGAAAATACGATTTTTTCCCATTAATTGAAATTAAGACTATCAATACCGAGTTAATTGAACGATCCTAAAATTAAAAAAAAAAACAACATATTATAAGCAAGACTTTATAAAGGTGGGGCTATTTTGTTAAATCCAATTCATGACCAGAAAAAAACCTTACTTAAAACATTCATTAGAAAGATCATTGTAATTCACTGTATGTTGTAGGTTTCATAAACAATTTTTTATTTTTAATAACACTACTATAAGTTAAAATTTCACTCACGTACAATTATCGACAACAAAGAAGTAACATATTAATTTATTTTTCATGTCATACATTTGACATTACTAAAAATGCTTGCTGTATCAAGTGATATATATATATTCTAATAATAGTCTTGAATGTATATTTGTATAAATCGAAGAACGAATTTTCGCATATACTGATGAATTCAGGAATAAGGGTCACTGCGACTAATAGCTAGTTATATAATGTTTAAGTAAAAAGTAATTAGCAGGCTAGTAACGTCCCACTGCTCAACCTAGGCCTTCTCACTCATAAGAGAAAGGGGTTTTAGAGCGTAGATCTACAACAACGAGTTGGGAGGCTACGCATAACCCAAAATTACTATCAGGATATGCAGGTGCCTCACGTTGTTTTCCTTTACCGAAAAGTACAACGACGGATTTAAAAGAACATTCAAGCATGTAAGTTTCATTTTATAAAGAGTAACTTAACGGTGCTTGCCCAGGATTCGAACCCGCGATTCTTTGAACAAGTATCCACGTGGTCACCACTGGGATATCATGACTTCTTCTCAATACGAATTTCCAGTTTTGATTATGCATCCTCGAAAGAATTCGTAGGAAGCAACATCAAAATCAAAATATTCTTTATTCAAGTAGGCTAAAAAAGCAATTTTGAATAGTCAGTAGTCTGCGTTGGTAACAAATCTACCACCGGTTCGGAAAATTGCATCCGCTTAGAAGAAACCAGCAAGAAACTCATCGGTTACTTTTTTAAACATAGTTTTCTAGGTTATAAAGTGTAATATTTTGCTTCTGTGTGCAACTGGAATCAAGTTCAAAAATTATTATCGCTCAAAGAATCTTCAAAGTTGTAATATGCCTTTAGTAAAAGTGTGCAAATAGCTTATTAAAGTATTTATACGTATGTCTCTTATTTCGCAGACTAAGTCGCGGGTCCAGCTAGTATAATATATAATATTTTGAATCACTAATATGTACGGTACTAACATGGTACATGAAACCTGTAACAATAGAAAATCAGCATGTTTTCATAAAAAAATCTGGTCATCCGGATTACCACGGGGCTCCAACTTTAGTCCGACGTTATTCGGGATTTTTATTAATGACATGAGTGCTTCAAATATTGCCAATTCCAACTTTACGCGGACGATCTTAAAATGTACCATAAAATAAATAGCATTAATGACTCTTTAAATATGTAGAAAGATATAGATAGGCTTTGTAAATGGTGTAGTAAAAATAATTTAAGATTAAATCATTCAAAATTTTATAGCATTACATTTAGTAGAAAGATTAAGAATGTTGAATTTACATATAATATAAATAGAAACCTCTTAAAATCTTGAAAATTGGAGTTTTTATACCACACATAGTTTATTTACAAAATCTTTTAAATTGTTAAGTTTTATTTTTAGAAATACCAAAGAGTTTAAACTCTCTTCGAGCGAAATAGCTTTATATGACTCTATTAAAAAAAGCAGGCTAGAATACTGCTCAGTCATTTGGAATCCTTACTACCATATTCACAAGGATAGAATAAAAAGATTGCAAAAAAAGTGAGGATATAAAGACATAATATTAAAAAAACACAAATATTACTGAAAGATTTATATCTTAATAAATAGAATATTGGTTAAAAACAATGAGATATTTAAAAAAATCAAATATCTTTACCGACTCCTCCACATCATTTAAACGTAAACTGAAATCGTTTTTGATGAACACCTGATTTTTATCTCATTATATGTAAGTTTTTGAGATTTATTACTATTTAAGTTTAATTATAGATGTAACATATTTGTATTCCATGCCAAGTTAGCCTATAAGTGGGATATTCAATGTATAACTTTATTATATATGTAATATGGTTTAGCACAAGTATAAACATTGTATATAACGTTGGCTGTACAAAAATATCAAAATTTGGAATAAATAACCATGTTATCATCTAAAAGAGAGACGGTGTTGCTTAGTTTTAAATTTGAAGGAGATCACAGATGCGTAGCAGGAACAGTAAAAGATTATTGTTAGTCTGAAAGTTTTCAACTTGTGTACGGGTTACCAAACTTTTACAATCTTAAAGTTTCATTGCGGCAAACATTTTTACAGTTGCCATGCAACAAGAAATTCTGCAAGGAAACCGCTGAGCTTGTTTGCGAAACAGGCGAGCGCGGCGAAGGTGAAGGTATGGCTTCGCGCCAGTCGCTTGGTTGAGAGAGAGGCAGGCACACGACGCTTGCGCGGCTTTACTTCCATTCAATTTATTATCTCGTCGCGCGCGCATGATATTCATTCTAAATTAATTACACAACGTACCCACTTTTCTCTTACACTAAAAAAATAAAGTGACATCTATTGAGGTTCGGACTGTGTGTTTTTGTGTCAGACTTTCCCAGTGTGTGCTTAAAGAAAAATTTTTCTCGTCATTTGACACACATATGACGTGTAACGGTGTGGAGATCTGACGATCTATCGACTCGCTAAAATCTGTGTGTTTGTGTATCTCAGAACAGTGTGCCGGAATTTTTAACGGACTTGCCTAAGCGAAGGTAAGACCGGATGTTTACAGTTATGCTTTATTGTATAACTTGAGAGAAAGCATTCTATTTATACCTAATAACAATTTCATTATCACTTAATAAAGTTAATGTTACCCCAAGTAGATTTAAAAAGTTAATTTATTTTATAAGTTTTCGGTATTTATTATTTCTGTTGAGAAAGTTTAGTGTAGCGCGGTGCCAATGGACCATATTTGCCATGATGAAAGTTTCAATAAAACGCGATAAACGTTGTTACAAGACAAAAACGTTTTAAAACAAGTTTCACACAGCTATTCAACTAAAACGCGTATGTAAGTGTTAAGTCATATTCACAGTTTTGAATATTCATAGGGTACGTTTGAAATTTTCTATGAAAACGTTGGGAGAAAACGGTTTAGGAACAGGTTTGCATCCAGAATAAACAATGTAGCGGGTGAAAAGGTCCCTGACTCATCTCGTAACGTGTGCGTGTCCTAAGTCTTTTGTTCAGAATATATTTACCTTTTAAATAAGTTGAGCCTCATTTTGTAAGCGGACGGCGAACTGCATTTTATTCAATTGAAAATCTAATGGCTGGTTTTATGAAGATTTTCAATTTTAAAACAAGATTTTGTGATAATTTAAAAGCAGTTCAATTGTTTTTAACAGGAAGTCATGACGATATGATAATCTTGTTGTAAAAATTTTTATATTCAACATACAATGTAAACGGTAAAAAAGGCAATTTGAGAATAATTAAAATGTCACAGTGAACGTTATCTATCAGGTATTGTATGAAATGTGCAAATCTAGGGTGAAAATTATAACGAATTATAAAACGTGTAGGTACACACATATATTTTTAAACTTAAAATAATACTGTGATAGAGTTTAGGCATTGATTTTTACTAGACATTGATTGACATTGGACACATATATATACACACTTTAACGGCCACTTCGCCTTTGTTTTTCGCAAAACATAATAGTTGCAAAATATTATGATGCTCTCAACTTTGGGTTACTAAACTTGGGTTCCTTACCTGGGGGTAATTGCTCTCATGGGGGGTAAAAGTTTTATTTCCCAAAGTTAACAATGCGCTGCATGTTTGCCTTAATTAAACTTTCAACTGACGATTGTAAAATAACTCCTAAGTTTTTAGTTTTAGTTATTATATATTTATTGAGTTAAGCCTAGCTTGTAAATGTAGTTTAGAGTAAATATATCTCGATTTTTGATATGTATTAATTATATTTTAATTTTTCACGTGTTTGACCTCATCGTTGGGAGGAGGGGTAAAATCAGTGTCCCTACTTATGTCATAAGAGTAACGGACCTAAAAAAGTTAAGAATTACTGCTCTAAACAATGTAAAATCGAGGTTGATCACATTAATTTTTTTTATATTCTTTTAATTATCATGTACCCTTTAATTTTTATTTCAATAGTATTTAATTGCTACGACTGCTATGTTAAAGGTTGTACAGTAGTATCTTACTATAATTACGCGGAAGTACAGTATATATAAAACACATGTACGTAGGTTTATTCTTATGCATATAAACTGTGATTAGATTTGTATGATTTTATAAGGTAAGATATTAATGTCTCTGTAAAGTCATTTTGAATAGATAATACTTGATTTACGTTTCATAATACAGCAAAAATAAAACCGAACAGTTGCGTGTCCATTTCAAGTTTCTAGGAGTATTTTAATTGACATTGATTAATCGATTTGTCTTTTAAGGAGTGGAATTGAGTTTTTGAACTACACTGAAGTTTCGCCAATTATTCGCATACTTAATGTTAGATAAATTTTGTGTTACATAATGCTTATTAACCTATCTCTTAATGTCGATATACTGAAGGATCATGATTAATTAATTAATGTCCACAAAAATACATATCATATAAGAAAATCAACCTTTGAACTTACGTAAGTTTTAATTAGATTTTGTGTGTTTTTATCATTACCAACTAAAGTGAAACCCGGATAAGTGAACTCTCTTTATGTGAGAAACCGCTGTTATTAATAATTACTATGAGGTCCCGATACTTTTGTACGGATATACCCAGTTACTGGGAATTTTCCTTTGTAATTGAATGTTGATTACTTAAATTTATTTGATGTATACCTTTTATTATTAGGACTTCATACCTTAATAACCTGAATAAGTGAGATGATAGATCGAGTCAAGTTACGACATATTTGTTTACAAATAGTCGAATTCCTTCCAATGCTTTGTTTGTCAGTACGGTTGAAGGGTATGTACCATAAGTATTTGGACCTCTTATAGTGGGATGCTTTATAGTTTATATATAGGATAACTGTCATGTAAACCTGCCTATTTTAAAATCTGGTTGAAAGAAAAGCTTCTATAAGTGTTATATTAAGACAGCTTTGCACGGTTTTGGTTGTATCAAAGTAATATCTTCGTGATTCTAGAATGAAAATTTACATGTTCGCGAACTTTTGTTTGACGGATTGGGTTGAAATAAACAAATAAAATTACGTTTATGATGATTGGGATTCGTCAAAATTGCTTTTTGGGTAATATATGTCATTACTCACATCGTATCAACTTTTATCTTCTCTTTTACTTCCCTAGATAGTAAATTTCAAAAAACTATTGAACATGTCTCTTATAGTTTTTAATTCATACCGTTTCATATACTTTTATCGACAAAAATTGACGAATTTTTATACAAAACTTTAAAAAAAAAATCAAAATTCTTTTATTTCCAAAACTTGTACAGGGTAAATACATAATGAGTTGGTATCTTCTTTTAAGTATAGTAAGACAATACTTCTACCAGAAAACAACGCTATTCCTGGATACATTGTTACTTGCGAGTTATATTTCGTATGTAAAACTAAGAGACTTAAAACTAAATAAAGACATAAAATGAGCAAGACTTAGTTGAAATTAGACTGTGTGTGTGGAGCTGTATGTGTGTGTGTATATGCGCGTGTTGCATTCATATACCATCTAATTACGACTTAATTTATAACAACAATTCAATTTCATTATAATCAAAATCAACCAATTTCTCAAAGATTTTTACAAGAGCGGTAATTTAGACGATATATATTCAATTTTTTCTTAGATAGATTGTAGATATGACTCGATTGATGGAAATACTGGCTCCTGGCAAAGCAAGTTCGGGATATATTTGTTTGTGCTACACTTGGTTTTCTTCTTCTCTGCAGACTGCAATATGTATCTTTTCATCAGTCAGTTTTATAAGAATAAATAGACAATAATTTGTACTTATTTTACCTACAAGAGTATACATTGGTAATCGCTTAAAATAAATATCAAGGACCTTTACGCTTATGTTATTAACGTTAATAATGTTAATAATTGACTTTTAACCTATCATACGTAACACGTTGAGAGGTATTAACATTATTGCAAATGAACAAGTTTGTTTATAGTCGACTTTTAGATTTTATCGCGAATACACTGTTATAAACTTCGGTAATTATATTAAGTAATTGGTAAGTCATTTGCTAAATAAAGTCCCGTCAGAATCGGATTAGTTAGGACAAAAACTTGTCGTATTACCTGTTGATATTTATTTGATATTGTAATCACAAATTTATATTTTATTTATTGTCTCCTAGCAATTTCGTGAACGCGTTAGGAATATTTGGTGGCCTCGATGGCGCGAGTAATCGCTTTGCTAGCCGAGGTCCCGGGTTTGATTCCCGGTTGGGCGACTATAGAAAATTGTAGTTTCTAATTTGTCTGATTATGTACCCTACCAGCAAAGACGTACTACAACGCCGCCTAACAAAGAGATTTGTGTTCCGGTACGATGCTATGTAGAAACCATAAGAGGTATATCGCCTTTTACCAGATTAGCGCTTTTCCATCTTTGACTGTATCCATCATACATCATACTTACCATCACAGTCAAGCGCTAACTTGTCAGAAAAAAAGGAAAAGTCATATTTAGTGATCGCTCACGTCACGAATTGTCGTCTATAATAAGTAGAGCTCGTAATGTCGGAGAATAAGAGTGAACGAGGGAAGCATAAAGCGTGGGCATAGGGTTCTCCGCCGACATCATCGTTAGTGACATCGATAATTCAATTTCCATACTGTGGGCGTTGGTGGGTAATGTTGATGTAATCAAACACTGTATTAATTAACTCAGATTATAATGTCCGATCACTTAATGTTCCCGATAACAATTTACACAAAAACATTAACAATAGCTGGGAACGTGAGAACTACCGAGAGACGCGCACCGCATTGTCACTATTGACTCTGCCCCACGCCGATAGACATATGGCGCCAGCTTTCCACAGACTATTGCACTCCGATATATATATTATTATTATTATTATATTATTATTATATTATTATTATATTTATATATATATATATATATAAATATANCCGATCTAGATATATATATATATATATATATATAAATGTGAGATACATGGAGTATAACTAGGTTACCAACAGACGAACCACACACTGCGAGCGTTGCTTTAAACATTAATCTTTCCATATATCGCTTGATCTTTTTTTCCTTGGTTTAAAGTTGTGCTATATGTAATTGTCTCATTGGTCTACTGGTCAGCCTGTTCGGTTAAAGAGGCGGGGTCTTGGGTTCTCGGAGAGTACGTTATGCCGTCGGTCCTACGCCTGATCTTTCTCCGGTCATATCAGATTGTCTTCCCATTGGACTATGAGAGTGAAGGAATAGAGAGTGCTCTTGTGTGCTGTGCCTGCCAACGCTAAAAAACCCTCTTTCCTAAGTGAGGAGGCCTGGGCCCAGTAGTAGGACGTTAATTAGCTGCTACTTATCTTCTTACCTTCATCTGTGATATGTTTTTTAAATTACTTTGTATTGTAATAATTGTGTTGTTATTGTACACAGTGATTTATTTCTTACAAACAAAAGATTCCACAGCTTACTATTACAGAAAAATATAAAAAATTCAGCGTTATATTTTCGTGCTTGTAATCTTACTAAGAGGAAAATTTATTACGAATCACGGCGTTATGGTCACGATCTTGGAAACCTTATCTAATAAACAAGCATCTAAGAATAATAAAAAATCCCCAGAACGAAGTCAATTCAAATGTTGTATTATAAAATATGCAACACAATTATTAATTTATACTGGTAATCATGGACGTTAATTGGGCATAAAAAATGTTTGATTACTTTTTGAAATATTAATTAATTACTTAAATATAATCTAAACTATTATTATAAAGAGGAAACATTTGTGTTTTTGTTTCCACACAAAAACTACTGGATCGATTTCAAAAATCCACCATTAGGAAGCTGCATTTCTGGCAGTCATAAAAAATAGGGATCCTTAATAAAAATGCATTAATGTAACCCAAGGTGTGAAACAAATCCGTTATCGATGACTGAACAAAAACATGTTTTACAATATTGTTGAAGGTATTAATATAAACAAGAAAGTCCGAGATACCATATGTCCAACTACTGTAGTTATACAACGATAACTACTTTTTACATTTTAAAAGTTAATTAATAGTGCCGAAAATAATCAAAACAAATTATTCATACCCCTAGGAATCATTAATTCCTTGTTCTATTAAAAGATATTCTATCAAAGGTCGTACATTTAAAATACTTTTTAAATTATTAATATAAGATATTCCATTGAAAAGAAACTATACGAATTTAAAAATGTCAGTCTAAGAACAAAGGTCCGACTTAGTAAACTGCCACGAGATTTGTATCTACGTGGATGAAACCGCGGTGCATTGCTAGTTAATGAATAACCGTGAAACGTGGTCGCTGACTGTGGGCCTTATTCGAAAGCTCAGAGTGGGCTATGCTCGGAGTTTCTCTACGCGATCAAATCAGAAATGAGCAGATCCGTAGCAGAACCAAAGTCACCGACATAGCCCTAGGAATCGCGAACCTGAAGTGGCAATGGGCGGGCCACATAGTCCGATGAACCGATGGACGTTGGGGCCGGAAGGTGCTGGCATGGCGACCCCGCACCGGACGACGCAGTGTAGGAAGACCCCCACAAGGAGGACCGACGATATACGGAGGGTCGCCGGTAGCCGGTGGAGCCAGGCGGCACAAGATCGGGCCTTGGGGGCATCATTTCGTGAGACCTATGTCCTGCTGTGGACGTCCATCGGTTGAAGCGACGAATAACCGTACATGTTAAAAATGTACAGCGCCACCTATTGGAGGCTAATGTAAATTGTTTCCTTCTTTACGGGCACGCAGGAACCCTTGTAACTTTAGCTTCTAAGTCGTTCTTTAATATAATCATCAATCGTAAATTGGAAATAATATAATAATACATGGGAAAAAATATCTCTGAAGATTCAAAAGTTCTGTACAATGCTTTTACAGCAATTTTGTGAGTAGGCACATGAGTTAGGAATATTTAAATTCGTAATGAGTTTAATAATTTCGTGTTAGATAGCATAAGCATTTACTTTAATATTTTATCTTACTTGTTTATATTTTAATAGATATTTAATCGCTTAAAATATTTAGAAATGCTATAACAATTTACAGAGAGAGTGATAGTATAAAAAAGTGACAATTTTGTTAACAACAAAACGTTGATTACTGAACTAGGTAACTGTCTTTTAAAAGTAAAAAAAAGGGTAAGTAGCAGCTAATTAACGTCCCACTGCTGGGGCACAGGCCTCCTCACTCATATGTGAGAGGGTTTTTAGAGCATAGACCCACCACGCTGCTCCACTGCGGATTGGCAGGCATGGTACATAAGTGCACTGTCTATTCCTTCACTCTTATAGTCCGACGTGACGGCAATCCGACACTCGCGGAGAGAGATCACGCGCAGGACCGACGGCTTAACGTGCTCTGCGAGGCACGGGCGTGGATCACACCGCTATATTTTTCCCAACTTCGGGCAATTATTAAGAAAATCTTAATAGATAACTCAATATTGATTTCGAATTGGCCCGACCCAGGACTTGAACCCAGGACTTCATTTCTATAGTCGAACATGCTAACCACTAGACCAATGAGGCAGTATAGTCAATGAGGCAACTAGAACTTTTAAAAGTACTTTCTAGAAATTACACAGTATGAAATTGATACTTGTAAGGTATGTTTATTTAGTAAAATTTTGTTAATTTACATAACTTAGCTCTTTCGGTATCAGAGTAACATTCAGACTGGTTGTGGGTTGTAAACAACGTTACAGTTTAATTAGGACACTGTGAGTCAGTCGGAGTGGTAAAAGCGGCTGTGTCACAACAGGTTATATAAAATGCAAGCATTGATATCGTCATAAAATAAGCTGTATAGATAAGCAATTTTATTATAATTTTTATTTAATTACATTAAAAAACCCAGTTTTTATGTGTGTATAATTTATTATACTTTTAGCCTATCAATAATGATGCCTTTCCAATACAAGCCATCATATATTTGATTATTTTATGTAGACATTTTTTTGTTTATGAGTTACAAACAATCTAAGCAAGAAATAACTTACAGAAAAGTTACTTTAAATGTGTTTTATTTGATACTTACTTGTTTATAGATTTATTGATTAGTCTTCTCTAGCTTATTTTTGATAATGGTTATTATTGTTACAATAAAATAGATTACGTACTTCTTTTAATTCAATTTAATTGCTTACTCTTAACATCAATAAAGAAATAATCTTGCTCTTACCAGATTAATGGGCTTTCATCTTAGATTGTATCATCGCTTAACGTTAGATATGATCACAGTCAAATGCTAACCTATCAGTACTAAAAAATACTCTAAAAACCATTTGAACCCCAATCCTGTCTAGATTTAATTTAATTCATGCGAAAAAACGGCACTCTTGAAAATCATTTCATCGGTATGGAATGGGGCCGACAACATTTTAACGAATTATTAAAATAGTTTAAGGTATTATTAAATTACAATAATTTCTATCAAAATTATTAAATTTGCCTTTATATCGATATCATTTAGTTTTGTTTTCAAGAGTACGAAATGTTCAAATGGGACCGCTTATTTTAGGGAATCGATTTCAAGAGTTCGAACTTTTATTAGCATTTTGAATTAATTATATATATATAGGAGCAAAACATATCGTGGCTTAGCAATCTGTAATGCAGGACATAAATGTCAAGAGGGAATATTAGAAATTTCTCAATCCATGGAATCGATTCGCTCTGTACAACACAACATTATAATCGAATCAGAAAACTTGTTCACGGTACTATTATATACATATAGCCTCCCATCACGATAGTAATTCTAAATTCCTCCTGTCGCATGTCTACATACATTATCTCGAGCTTATCGTCTTTTACACACTATAATAACAAAGGGAGCAAGGCATCTTAGGTAAAACAAACATTGTAGATACAAAAGCTTGATAATATGTGTTAACACTAAATGTGACCGATTACAACCTTTGACGGCTTTAACACGAAATATTTTTATAATGTTGATTAAAAGAAGTAATGTTGATCATTATAATTATGTTATGTACATATTTTGCCTAGATGAAAAGGGAATAAAAAAGTTATTCTAAGATTTTATCTCTATATATTTTTATCTATTCGTTTCATGCTTATATCTACACTAAAACTATACAGCATTACAAACAAAGGAATACTCGTTTAAATATAAATAACATATAATGAATATGATAATAGTCTATGATTTCTCCGTACGCTAATAGCTGGGGCATCGCATTTCAGCTGAGTATTTTTAAGAAATATTATCTTTAAATTAGCATTTTACTAAATAGAAAAATAGATCTTATCTCTTCGATGTGTTAGCATTCAGCTAAGACTTTAAATACGTACTTTGCGATATAAAATATTTCATGTATTGCACTCAAGCTTCTGGCGTAGCTAGAAGAAGAAGCCGCCGGATACTTTAGTCCGATATCCCTTAGTGCCTGCAGAACAAAGTCTTCGAACAATGCGTGTTGCCAGTGATGACCTATGGTTCTGAGACGTGGTCGCTGACTATGGGCCTCTTGCGGAAGTTCAGAGTCAATCAGCGTGCGATGGAGAAGGCTATGTTCGGAGTTTCTCTACGTGATAGAATCAGAAATGAAGAGATCCGTAGTAGAACCAGAGTCACCGACAGAGTCATACGAATCGCGAACCTGAAGTGGCAATGGGCGGGGCACATCGTCCGAAGGACCGATGGACGTTTGGGGCCGAAGGTGCTGGAGTGAAGACCCCGCACCGGACGGCGCAGTGTAGGCAGACCCCCGACAACGTGGACGGATGATATAACGAGGGTCGCCGATAGCCGCTGGAGCCAGGCGGCGTAAGATCGGGCCTTGTGGACGTCATTACGTGAGACCTATGTCCTGCAGTGGACGTCCATCGGTTGAAGCGACGACGACGACGATTCAAGCTTAAGGAAATAGAAAAATTAAGTATCGGGTTTATGTAAGGAGAAACTAAGCCTATAATTATATTCATTTATGGATAAATACATCAATTTTTATGTATTTGGTTCGTTATATTTTGTTTAATACCACTTACTTTAACTTACATGACCGCAGTCTTTATAATACTTGCACAAATGTCATGCAAATTCATTAAGTGGGCGAGCTTGTATTTGTTGCTTTTGGTCATTTATAAGGTCATATTATTGCCCAAGGTGGGTTTGTTATTGATGCTATGTGCTTTATTATACTTATCCTTAATACAAATTCAAGACTCACTTTAGAAATGTAAATATTTAGTATACAGAGTAAATGAATATTAGAGAAAAAAAATTACAATATAAAATATAGTCACAACCGAATAGAAATTGAAATCAATCTTTATCTATATAAACTAATAAGCGCCTAAAACAAAGATATTTTATCGATAGTTATCGACTGTAACGACCAATACTTTAAATGTTCTAGGAAAAAAAGTCTTCACTTAAAATGGGTAATTTTTTTACGGATAAAACGTTTATACGAATATGTGCAGCGTTTTTTATGCCAATTCGTTTGATGGTTAGTTAGTTTTAATATTTACAAATAACACGTGCCATTTCAATTTGCCACTCGTCGTTTAATAATTTAATATACTATTTTTCATAAAATATATTAAAAAAAATTTCATAAATTCTCTTTTCTAAACTTTAAATTCAAAAACAAAATTTAATGAATAATTTCTAATATTGACAAAAAACATTTTTATTTACAATTCGCCATTTCAGATTTCACTAAATTATTTGTATTAGTTTTCGACACTGTTGCTATTTTAATGACAATTAAATTCCTAACATATTTTGTTTTTTTTTCTCCTCTGAAGTCTAGGAAATCTAAAGTATTATATTTGTAAAAATATAAACGAGACTTAAAAATTTGTTTGCCAAAGAAGTGTCACTTCTGACATGTGTACTTTTTTCATAATTAGCTTTTGTTTTTTTTCCACATCTTATTTATAAAAAGGTTAACCTTGTTTAACCCATACCCATACTATAAACATACATATGACTATATAATACTAATTATAACAACTATCGGATAAAACGTCCGAAATACATGGTCCCTTTAATGTAATATCCTGTTTTGACTGTATATAATTTAGTTCTAGTGTATTTCGTATATTTATATGTGGTTGTATAAGGAAATTTCGTTTTAATTTACACATACATATAAATAGTGTTGGCGACTGTTAGACAAGGTCAGCCACTGACTAAGGCATCGCAATTTTTATATAAAGATAGTTAAATTAATACAAAGATTTTTATTATACATTCTGCCTTATATTTGGTATTGTTTTATTTTAACACATAAACCATTTTAAAGGTCACGTACAGATAGGAGCTTCTTGACATTTACAACTTTGTCGCGACTTTGTGATTTCTATCTTCAGCATAAACATGAGACAAATTATTTTTAGAAATACATAACTTTACGACCATGTATTTTAAAAAGTTTGGAAGAGTTTTGTTATTGAAAATATGAGATTCGTACCGTAATTCAATGACTATTTTTCTTTCTGAAATAATGTACAATTATAGTTCTTGTTTAAAAAGACAAATTAAATACTTTTATATTTTGAGATAACAGGATTATGTCCTATACACATGTTATTCAAATCTTCAATCGTCAATAAAATATGTTTTTATTGATATCTTAAACTTTTATGGGATGATACTAAACGTTAAAACAGTTTCAAATATCAATTTTAATTCATTATTAATCATATTTGCGACAGAACATACACGGCTGTCTATTGAAAGCTCACGTAAAATATATAAAGTTTTCTTTCTAAGTAATGAGGTTAAGAAGTTCGTGGTATTTAACGATGTTCTTGAAAATATAGTATCACTATAAAAGTATAAGATAAAATTGGAAAGTAGCTGTTAAACAAAACCCAAACCTTTGATCAAACAAATAAAATCTGCGACTGTCTTCGTGTGTGTACTAGGTTTGTCTGCGCAATTCATCAAGATTAAGGGTATTTAATTTGAAAGTGCTAATGACATCTGAAGGCCGTGTAACTTGTTTTGAATATTCATTTGCTACAAACAGATACTGATTTTTTGGTGCGATAAAGGCTATTTAACAAGTTACCAGACAGCTTTGTGGTGCCTCTTGTTTCTTGTTATTCAAAGGGTATACAAACACAAGTAGTTTGTATATATTTTATGTAACTATTTCTTAAATAAAATTTAAATAGCGACTAGTAAGATCACAATTGATCGCTGCGTTTAAGCTAAAGCCCCTTTGACGTAGGATTTGGTGATTGGAACTACCATGCTACATATCTGGGTCTTGGAAAGCTTTTTAAAGAGCAGTCGTCTAAAATAAGCTTTATCATTAATCAGCAGTTTAAATCACGGTTAATACCAAACCTATACGCAATAAAAAAGGAAACAATGAAAACATAATCCAATTAGACCGTTGTGATGAGAACTAACTTGAAATAATCACAAAACCTACGCATGAAAAAAGTATCCCAAAGAAAAACAAATTTTTTTGATTAAGACAAAATTTGAAGTTCAATATAAATTCTTTATTTTTGCATAGTAAGTTAAAAAAAACTATTCATTTGCTTAGTTACGAAACGACATTATTTATAAGATTTTTATTGTGAAGGTACTGACTCCTAAGGTAAGGTATAGTTAAGTAGCAGCCCATTAACGTCCCACTGCTGGGCACAGGCCTCCATACTCAGATGAGAGAGGGTTTTAAGAGCATAGACCCACCACGCTGCTCCACTGCGGACTGGTAGGCATAGTACACAAATGTGCACTTTCTATTTCAACACTATAAGAGCATAGTCCGATGTGACGGGAATCCGTCACGACCGGACAGAGGTTAGGCGCAGGACCGTCGGCTTAACGTGCTCTCCGAGGCGCGGGGGTGGATCACACCACCAAATTTGTCCCAACTTCGGGCAAATAAATATTGAGAAAATCTTAATAGAAAACTCAATATTGATTTCGAATTGGCCCGACCCGGGAAACAAACACAGGACCTCATGTCTCTAGTCGAACATGCTAACCACAAGACCAATGAGGCAGTTAGACCAACGAAACAGTTAAAAACTGACTCCTAAGATATATCTTTTTTTAGGGTTCCGGAACTTTTAGACACAATAATTCCGACGTTACAAATTCGTCGAAAACGTTTAGAAAATGTTATGTACCTATAACTCTGATGAAGTTCCCTTGTTATATTTTGTTCGTAATGCATGATATAGAAATTGTAAGCACATTGTTCCATAACCAGCAAGTTATTTGTATAAAACTAGCGATCTGCACTTCTGAGCCCACATATAATAATTTATTTATTCAGAACACCTTAATTGGAGCAACTTTTCATTGTTACGTTTTGTTCTGTAATGTACATTACGCGCGTTGTTACAAGTAAAAGAATAATGAAGAAGTCGTAAGCTTTTGCCTGTGAAAGTTACTAGAAAATAGAGGAATTGACCAAGTTTTGACGGAGATTAGCGAATGCAAATGTCTATTTGTTTCCGTTAATCCGGGGAACTTTATTTTCCTCTGTAGCACATTTTTTACAATTTATATTTATATATAGATAGTGTAGTTAATTGTAACCTTAAATATACCTTCTGGGTATATTACGGTTTAAAACTTTTGTCTATTTTAAAACTGATTGTTAATCATGTTACAGCATCATATTTAACTTAAGATAACGAAACCCTAGAGTAATTTTTATCAACCAACTCATTTTATAACACAGAATTAAAGCTAATAAACAAAATCAAAATATTCTTTAATCAAGTAGGCTTTATAAGGTCTTTTACACCGTCATATTTTGTTTGGTGGTATATTTACTAGCTGTACAAAAAGTTGATACTAAAACCGTTAAGAAACAGTAGTTAATCGAACTAAAGTTATACAATAAATAAAGTTTAATTTTCTTTGAAACAAAAATAAAGGAGGTTGCCAATTAAAGTTAACTAAAACAAAACAAACAGACATGAGCCGAAGGCAACATAAAAAGAACCTGTCGAATAAAACCTCTCATTAATGAGTCTATAAAGATCGGCAACTAGTTACTCGTTGAAAGATAAGTAAAACGGTTCAAGGATTATTTTTATTGCTGATATGTTAGCGCTTGATTGTAACGTCACTTGATGATATAGTCTAAGATGGTAGCGTTTGGTAAGAGGTATTTTACCTTTCAATAGTTTGTATACAGCATTTCTTTTCTTGGCGCCATATCTTTGGTGGAAGAGTTTAAGCTAGCCACAGCTGAATCCCCCCTTCAATCTAGATTATGATAAGATAGATAACACAATTTTCTTTTCACACGCCCGGAAAGTTCCGTTCCCGTGCAAACGAGGAAAGACAAGTAACTTGTCGTTTTCCCTATAATGTCAGCTATTAATAATTCACCAATAAAACTTCCAAATATAATTATATAGCATGATAATAAATTTATTAAGTCAACGACCCCATTTTAACACATTATTATTTTAATGTTATTTCTGACTTAAACGCAAAATCGCAAATGACTGTAATCAATTATGCGTAAAGGCCGTGGGAGTTAGATGACAATAGTTTATTGTAGAATAAGTGTCAATTATTCAATATTATAAGATTTTTTGCCTATGAAGGAAAACAATTGAGTGAAAATCTGCCCATCTTAGGAGTAATTCTGGGATATTTGTAAACTGATAACCTGCAGTGGAGCAGTTGGTGGGTCAATGCTAAAAAACTCATGGAGGAGTGAGGGGGTATGATCCTCGCAATGGCAAGGTAATAAACTGCTACTTACGTTTGAATTTTCCTTTTTCTATTATCTATAATTATGTTATATTATATATATTTATTTAAATATTTTTAATTAACTCTTTTATATGTTTGTGTAAAACATAAGGTATGTTACAAGTTTTCCGCCGCGTTTGTAGGTTTTCAGTAAATACCTATCAACTAACACATACAAAACTACATTTATTCTCTTTTTTAGCGTATTCGGATGGTATTATACATAGATCATATATCAAACAGGTTAGAGCAAAATAAAAAGTCCGGGTTCAAGTAAATTATTTATTATGGAATGATTGATGATAAAATTTGTTTATTTTCGAATAATGATCCGTATAACATTCCAAAATATCTTGATTTATTGAATTTTTACTTATTAATGTTTTTATTAGCTCGATACGTATATATCGAGATTTTTCAATACTAGTTTTGACAAAAACAACGTTGAAATCACTTGAAAATTGGGGCCTATTTAAGTAATGCTAAATGTAATAATTGCTTATTTATACTTATGAAAAAGATTTTAGCTATAAATTATGAATTTACAGACAATATTTAAGCGCTAACAGAGTGTGGACAAAATAACAGTGAATTAAAATACAATATTGTTTATTTAACATTAATAATAGTGTAGATTCAATATTGTGGATAACAGGTTTTATAGCCGACTTCACTCAGGCTAGCTTCAAGGCTTTCAAATCAGACACGGATATAAAAGTTCCGAGCAAACTTTTTAGTAAAGTTTATATGCTCTTATTTTAATTAGTAATTATTTTATTTATTTATGTAGGGCAAGTTAATTTTCTAAAGCAAAACTCTTGATAGCTGAACTTGTCCACGCTTTATCAAGGTATTTTTTGTTTCTATCGATAAAAAGAAAGAAGGTAATATTACTGTTTATAAGTAATTTCAGATGTCTGTCAGTGACAGTTCCATAACAATTGGAAAAGAAGTTTCAGTAATTCGCGGGAACAAACACACGATAAAATATTCGTATGCTATTTAATTGAAGTTGTTCTACTAGCATTACAAAAAGACATTTCTAATAAATTTATGTATACTCGTATTTATCAAAATTTTGGTGTCACATTTTAATTTTGAATGATGTCGCAATTAAAAATTTAAAAACATCATAATCATCAATTGAAACCAGTTCTAAATGATAGTCAAACAGAGAAACTTCAAAATTAAAATATAACGTACTTTAAAATGCGGTAAACCCTCAAATTTTCGAATCACTGCGCAAACCATTTGAAAAATTAAAATTCATTTTTACTAAACTTTATTTCTTACGTTATTGTTAGTATATTAAATTTTCTGAATTATTACGGTATTCTTAACACTTTTCTATACGGTAAAATCGAATTGTTGGATTCAATTGTGCTTGAATCCACAGGAACGCATTCAAATAAATCATCAGAAAAGGTTTCATACTTAAACATTATATATACTAAGCTGTTCCCGGCGGTATCATCCGCGTAGTTGATCCCATGGAAAATATTTAACGGATCGAATTGTCAATCTAATCCACCCTCGAATACACATGAAGACACACAAACAAATTTAGTAAAGTCGGTCCAACCGTTTAGGAAAAATTCAGTGACCTACACACACACACACACATAAGAATCATATACATATGAATATCCCGACATTTGCAATACTTAGAAAACAATAGAATTTTACCATTTTGAGTACAGCGGAAATGTAAAAAAATACCCGTTAAAAATCAATAAAATACATTGCTTTCTCATAGTTGGTTTTTTGATGCTGATGTCGCTTAATAATAAGTGATGATACAATCTAAGATGATGGTGCGCTGTAGTGTGTAGATGGTAGTTTGTTGATGGCAGCATGTCCTTACTAATACGGTGTTAACAAGACAGCTGTAGGCTTCTTCCAACTTCAGACATAGACAAATAAAATAATAAAGGGATAAATACCCGGTCCGGTATCAAATGGGTTACCTTTGCTAAGAAAGTTTCATCAGAATTAATATTTATAATTCTATATTAAATGCCTACATATAAATATAAAACTAAAACAGATGGTTGCAGATTGTCAAACCTCATTACGGCCTTGCAGCAGCCTCGTGCGTTCACCGCTGCGATTGGTTGAAATTTCCGCTATAAGGTTCTTTATAATACGCGTCATTATTAAATTACAATTTAATTGGGTTTTTTTTGTTTACATTGTTCATTATTTCATTTAATGTTTACTCTTTTGTTAATGGTTCCAATGTCCACTAGTATAGTGTTGTAACACAATATATTTTGTTATTTATGATACTCAACATGTTACCTTTGGTTGTTTATTATAAATTATTGATATTTAAAAAATTGCAGACTTTTTATGCTAAAGATCAAATAGACGGCACATCAATATAATATTTTGGTTAGACATATTTTAATAATGCTTTGCTTTGATTTAGTAGAAAATTTTAAATCTGTACATGGTAATACAAGTTCAGTAAAACAGGCCTCAGAATAAATATTATCTTCTTTTGACCCTAAAATACCAGATGTATGTCAGGAAAAGTAACTTCAATATTGGTGCAGATGTTTCAGATATTAGCCATAACAATGTTTTTTTTTAAAAGTACAAACACGCTTCTGAAATGACAAACAGATTTCGCTTTATGTAAAGAGTGATATATTAACGACTAATTCCTAAATATTTTGCATTATTTGCATCCATTCTAAGAACGATACGCGCGCTGTCTTATGTACTTTAGCACTAATATGTTAGAAGCCTTCACAACATCCTCTAACATTGATTTTCATTTACGATAGAAGCTGAAGATAAAAGATCTTTAGTAAGAATAACATCAGTCTTATACCAAACAACATAAAACAGCAAGCCACTCTATAGTCCTGTTCGGTCGTTTTGTTTTATATATAGTGGAAGTTTTAAGTGCTACTTACTAGAGAAAATCTTGTTATCATTACGAGCGAGTGCTTTAACTGCATTTACGTAGTGATATCTCGTTGATTACGTTTAACGACGTCCGTTTCCTGAAAATGATTAGAACTATTTTTATTTGCGCTATGAATATTTTCTTTGGAAATTTTCTGTATTTCAAGATGGTCTGGTAATCAACACCTATAATTGATTTAAATGCGTATCTTCACAGGCGGTTAACAACCTCAATAAATCTTTTTGTTCTACGGAAATCCACACAACCAATTTTGATGTTTTGGTATACCTTTTGGATTCATCCTAATTTTCTCTTTTGCCTAGTCACCTTTTTTGAAGTACAACTAAGTATTTATTATTATATATGTAAGGTAAAAATGGGTTTATAAAGTGACCTTTGAAGTCATAAATTAATAAAAGTTCAATCATTTGGTTGACATTTCTTTATTTTTGCTTTAATTAGCCGATATCACATTTCTTTTGCGAATAAGATAAAGCGATTTATCTGAATATTGAAACGGGATGCAAAATGTTTTCTAAAAAAAAGTAAAAAAGCTTTCCTTTATTATATTATACACACCGTAGTTATGTAGCAAGTTCGTGCCTAGTTTTACTTCAGAATTTCTAAGAAATGAAGCATTATTCTTCTATCGTGAATATTACTTAAGGATATATTTATATATACGTGCAAATATATGGCGGTGGGCACATTACAAAAACCACAGAATGGTTGTCAGTATATGAAGATTACGATTGCTGCCTCACTATTTCCTTCACTGGAGAAAAACATCAATGTATCACTTAAGATACAACGATGAATTTTAAGCAATATAAGTTTTGTTATAGGGAACGAAGAATCCACATATTTAATAACTAGATTATCAAAGCTTCCATTTCATAGTTATTTAAGCGATAGAAATGTTTGGACTTGATTCCAGTTGCTCACATATTTGCACATTGTAACATACAAAACTATCTTCAAAAGAGAAACAGCTTCGTTTCTTGCCGGTTTCTTTTCAGCGGACTCAACTTCCCGAACCGGTGGTAGATTTGTTACCTACATGAAGAAAGAATATTTTGATTTTGATTTTTTATAAAAAGAATTCAAAATATCTTATCTAAACTTATTTTTAGAGAGATGTCTGCATTGCAGTTTACCACAGCTTTCTTAAAACGTTACAACTGCGTTGCGTGATAAATTCAAGATATAAAAGTTACAATAAAAAACCAAAACAAGAAAAATTTATACGCGGCCCGACCCTAAAGCAACGCAATACACCAGCTCAAGAAAACTGTTAAGCAATAACCGATAGCTCGTGTCTTTGGGTAATTTTAGCGGGTTCTGATTTCAATACTGGCATACTTCTTTTAAAGTAAGCCACTGGCGAAATAAAAACCAATTACTGTCGTTAAATTTACTGTTGTTTATATCAAAATACGCAGTCAATTTATTCGCCATAATTTAATATTAATATTGATAAATTGCGATCTAGATGCAGTCATGGGTAGGGATGCAATTATTAACCATAATATCGATATAATTGTTTCACCGTTATGGTCACCGAATATGGTTAGTTTGAAAAGTATTTTATTAAACTTTGATATATTCGTAGCTACAAATAGTTGTCATAAGACTAAATTTATATATAACATCCAATTTATTTTGCTTTTATTAAGTTATTTTTCGTCAAATTTACATAAATTAGAAACCTGTTGTGAATAAAAGAATATTATCTGATTTACAAATACATACATATATATATTTACTGTTGAAGAAGTTTAAAATATTTTTTGGCAAATTAACAGTTAACGTATCTTGTTAAAAAGATGTTTAATACATTATGATACTTATCTTAAAAATCAAACTCCTCTGGAAATGAGTATATAACTGAACTCGTTGAAAACGGCTAGGCCGATAATGATTAAGTTTTTTTTGTGTATTCAGGTGGATTTAAGGGTGGTAATGATTAAGTTGATAAATAACGATTTTCCTTTGTTTTCACGGGATTAAGTTCTATGCAACTCCGTGACGAGCTACTAATTACGTATTATATTGATAGATTTAGATGCATTACTGTTTTTCACACAGTGTCGACATTATTACATTATCGATAACGCTGTCAGCTTGGCCTAGTAATGATGTAACAAATGTTTAGTGTTTTCATTCGTCAGGTTTGATGGTGTAAAGAACGATTGTTGTAAAAGACAATGGTCAAAATCACTTGCGCGGCGGAATCTCAATAGAGTTTCGAAAGTGACCGTCATTTGTATGGAAATTGTTGTTTTACGTGTTGTGCTACAGACCTCATTACATTCGCTTAACTTTGCACTTGCAGGAGGATATTTGGTGTTTTCCTATATGAATATCAAATTGAACAATTATCGACAAAATTAAAACATCGTTATCTCTTAATAAAGTTTTAATTTAGTTATCACACGGATGCTGGAAAGCACGTGGTAAACCGCAAAATATAAGATAGCAAGACGATATAAATATAATGTCCAAAATTGATAATTTTTATAGATAAATACGGAAGTTATAATTTTTTGAAGTGAAACTACTTTAGGCGCTTGAGGGTAAATTTTTTACGGATGAAACCCGTGATAAGCGTCACAAAGAAGTGAGTTTTTTATGCTAATTCGTTTAAAAGTTAGGTAATTTTAATATTTACAAATTACATGTGGCATTTTAATTTGCCACTCGTCATTTAATAATTTAATATTCTATTTTCTTATAAAATAAAAATATTTCATAAGTTCTCTATTCTAAATTTTAAATTCCAAACCAAAAACAGGTGGCATTTTTATTTACGAGTTGTATTTATTTTCGACACTTTTAATATTTTAAATTCCTAACATATCTCCTTTTTTCTCTCTCTCTATGTCTCGAAATCTAAAGTTTTAGATTTGCATTATATAAATATAAACAAGACCTAAAAATTAGTTTGCGAAAGAAGTTTCACTTTTGACATGTGTACTTCGTACGCATGCACTTAAATTTTTTTTGGGTTACTAAATAATTCTTTTCCGGCGTCTACAAATACATATAGTCGTATGTCTAAAATTCAAAATTATTTGTACCTTTCCCCGTTCAAGATTCAAATCCATCCCACCGATTTGCCCACACCGGTTTCATTAGAACGATAATTAATCACCATATACTAATAGGTGAGGTCACAGTCTAGCGTTACATCGTCAGCAATATAAAATCTATGATCCCTGGTTGTTTTAAGATTTAGGTTCAAATAGCTCAATGCCCTGCCACATTGTTACACTCGTCTGTTTCCTAATGCGCCTACTAAGTTTTTAATGAAAACGTATTGACAATTTTTCATCGCTATTGTATTAATAAACGCATTTTATAAATAAAGAAAGAGAAGTAAATAAAATGAATAAATAGTCTAATTTCGATTTATTCACACAATTTACTAGACTATTTCAGGGCCAAGCGCATACTTATAATTATATCATTCATGCGTAGTTAATTATCCAGTTATGTTACTGATCGTGTGGTAATGAGCATACCAATTTATTCACACATGAATAAATTAATAAAAGGTTCACAAAATATCGTGAATATTCAATTTAAAAGCCAATATTTTGCATTATATTTATAACGTTGTTTTATTAATTATGCTGTGATAAAAATCATATGTTTTACAACTAATTATAATATTACAATTTTTATACGAGTTATATTGCTTTGGCTATCTGACGTTACATATACAGAATCTTTCAAGCCCGCGAAAACTTTGTGATAAAAAGTTGCCAAGTAATACTCTATTCAATCAATCATTTGCATAAGAAATAAAAAACGTGAAAGTCCAATGAAAATCTGTCTACTAACTTAATTAGCAGGAACAAATAGAGAGACATATTGCCAAATAATGTTTGTACTAACTGTTATAATGATACATTACATAGCATCATGCCTCATTCCCATAGGGGTGAGCAGAGACCACGTCCTTCCATTTGCCACGAACCTTGCATATCTCCTTCACTTCTTTCATACAAGTTTGTCGGTTTAGAGTACTCTTGACCTAGCCCTTATTTAAAATATCCTGGATTTGGTCCAGGAACGTTAGCTTTGTTGTTCCTTTTCCAACTTTCCTATTCACCCTTGACTAATAAATCCTTTTTGTCAGTCTCCTTTCATTAATTCTCTCTACGTGTCCGAACCATCTAAGCATACCTTTCGCAATGTTACTCTCTACATCTTCTTATACACCACAACGTTTTCTTATCACACAATTTCTTACTTTGTCAGTCAATTTCAATCCACTCATATTTTACTTTTATGCTTCTTCGGCCATACCCAACTTTCACAACATAAGTGTTGGCCCCAACACTCCTCCATGCACAACCAGTCTGGTCCATTGAGAGACCATCTGGCTATTCATAAAGACGTGTAGAACACCATTTACCATATTCCCTGCATTCACTCTCCTTTCAATATCACTTTCACAAGTATAGCTTAAACGTTAAGTAAAATGTTGTTATGTTAAAATATCAAAACCGACCGACACTTATCTATATATAAAACAAATATATCTGTACTTATTATAAACTTCAATTGACTTCCTAGAACTAACACAATTCTCTCAGTTGTCAAGTCACATAGAAACTAGGTTGAAACCGATCACCGTATTTAATATTAATCAAATAACAGAATTTACATACCGGTTTCAATTGCGTCTAATTGCGGCATCTCATTAAGTAATACATTACACCTTTGACACAAATCTAACATATAGAAAGTTAATTATAACTTTCAAATTTCACTCTGATGTAATCAACCGGTTGCGGTCGGCAATTGCCAAATTAGCGTGGTATACCACTGGCAGATATAAACGCTAATATGCCTAATGCCGTGAATCAAGCGGTCAAAAGCGACAAACAACTGCCAGTCAAACATCACTGATACCAATATATCTCGAATTATAATGTAGACTAGAAATGCCCCGCGGTTCCACCCGCGTAGATACGGATCTCGTGACAGTGGAAAGTGTACTAAGTCCGGTTATAGATTTATTATTGTTAAACGAAAAGTTTTATTTCACTTAGTTTTTAATTACTTCCTTTCAGATTTTTAGATACACACTCACATTCATAATCTAATGAATATAAAGATTTTACTTTACAACGATTATATATCTAACTAAGACATTTTTAAATTTGTAACATAATTTACATTAGTAAATTTAATATACTCTACAGGTAATGACAGACTTTTTAAGTCGATCCAGTAATTTTTAGCTTGATTATTATAAATTAATAATAACTAAAATTCAAAATGCAAACCTTACTTGTATAATATTAGAAAAGAAATATATTTATAGAACTTTATTGTCTTAGAACTTCCCTATACACAATACTTGACACTCTGGAGCTCGACTACATTATTTTTTTAGATTGAGATCTTTTAAATTCGTTATATCTTGAAAATTGAATGTTCGATTTTAATAGTTTTAAAAGTATTTTACAGGTATTGAATCGGTCTTTAATGAAATATCATTTCATAGGATAAGGATTTATACAGAGGTATGAATAATATGGTTTCATTACTGTGGGTACTTTAGTTAACTTTTAAAATGTAAAAAAGTATTTACAGTGGCATAACTACAGTAGTTAGACATATGGTATCGCGAACTTTTTATAGAAGATACGTTCTATAATATTGTAAAACATTTTTTTGTTCTATCTTCAATAGTAATAACGCGATAACAGGTTTTTTGTTTGATATCTTGAGTTACATTAATGCATTTTTCTTAGGGATCCCTTTTTTTTTTGTTTGAGAAAGTAATATGGCCAATGATGCTCAGTGAACATGAGCTTTCTAATCGTAATTTTCTTTTTAAATCGGTCCAGTAGTTTTTGTGTGAAAACGTTACTAAAATACATACATAAATACAAAAGGGGTATATTGCCTCTTAACAGATTAGCGCGCTTCCATCTTAGACTGTATCATCACTTACCATCAGGTGAGATCACAGTCAAGCGCTAATCTGTCAGCAATACATAATTACGTACGAACAAATACACAAATATTTCCTCTTTATAATATTAGTTTAGATTAGCATGTAGTATAGGCGACATTTGGCCTTTTTAATGTCGTATTTGTAGGTAAATAAGATAAACTTGATGGTCTGACGACTTACGTCTACCGTAACGTTATTTTACTGTGAAAATATAACTCTGACAAGAGAAAAACAAACTTAGAGGAAATCTGTAAGTAATTGTTATTCCGTCGTGTAATAAACATTTAAGAAAGAAAGAAACAAACCTTTATTGAAATTGTACAGTTGTGAGCAGAATACACGTAAGCAAAATAATAATGAAAATACAATTTGAAAAGGAGGACTTTTATAATTTTACAACTAAAAGGAAAACTGAATACATGAAGTCTTAAGACGAATCCAAGGACAGTAAAGAATGAAGAAGATTAACAGTTTAGAAAACTACCTCAATTAATAATAATACCTATAATTAACAAAATGGATACAAATGCCTACACTTTTCATATTCCTATAAACGATTACACATTTTTTTTATTTATACTATAATTTAATTATACAGGAACATCAACCACATAATTTTCAAATTCAATTTGTTTGTGTAATGTATTTAAATTTGTGTATACTTTTTGAATCCTTTGAAGCAGTTAAGAAAAGTATGAATTACTCAAAACCTCAGTTGAATCTTATTTTTACCGCAGATACTTAAAGTCAAAGTCAAAGTCAAAATATCTTTATTCAAGTAGGCCTATTACAGCACTTTTGAATCGTCAAATATCGTTTTTTTCTATATATTATTTAAATGAATGACTGATGATAACATAAAAGAACGACTTACAATCTAAAGTTACGAGGGTTCCTTTGCGCCCTGATCTGAGAAGAGCCCACAACAAACTCAGTCGGGTGTACGTTTTTTAATAATTTAATTTAAATAAAATTTTTACCTTATATAGAGCATGTTTATGTGTTGCTTTTTTTCAATCATGGAAGCATCTATTGCACCAATAAATGACGGTAGTAGTTTTGTATCAGATGGCCCAATTGCCCGCTAACGTTATATATAAAGTTATTTTTATAATAAGTTACAATATATTAACATGCTTAATACATTAATAGTAAATGATCTTTATTGTAGAACGCAATTCACTTACGTTGATAACCAAATAAAATCCGTCTTATACCTCATTGAAAAGTCTATGAGGTTTCGCTTCACCTATAACAAATACGCAGAAGTGAAAAACCAACATAAGCACTGCATGTACCTGTTCTGATAGCAACCACATAAGTGACAAATTATTTTAAATCTTACGTGTATTGAAATAAGGAATACATAAACAAGTATGTCTAGTATACGTTTATAGACAAAACAAGGTGTATGTGAAACGGCGTCGCGTGCAACGCAGATTTCTTTTAACATTCAAGGAGAGAACGTTTCTGATGTTGTAAAACTATTCATAAATATCTCTTTTGGATGCGGCCTTGCCAATATACACTTGACCGCTTATGTTTTGTGTATGCAAGCGTTGTAGGATTTCAAAAGTGTTTCACGAGATGTAACTAAACGTGAAAAACAAGTGCACACGTTAAGTATTATATTTCGTAGCTGTTTCAATATTTTTTTCTTGAGTAAGATAATGACATATGTATACATTTCTTGCTGTATAAATAAAAATAATTGTAGAAATGTTTCAATTACATTTGTTGTTTATGAAGACCATGTTATGGATAAAGTTTTAATTTTTTCAAACTGCCTTTTTGGTCGAGTGGTTAGCATTTTTGGACTCAGTCATGGCCAGGCCAATTCAAAAATCGATATTGAGTTTTCTAATAAGATTTTCTCAATATTTGCTCGAAGTTGGCGGTGTGATTCACCTCCGCGCCTCGGAGAGCAGTTAAACCGTCGGTCCTGCCGGAACTCTCTCCGATCGTGTCGAATTCCCGTCACATCGAACTATAAGAGTGAAGGAATAGAGAGTACACTTGTGTACTATGCCTACCAACCTACAGTGAAGCAGTGTGGTAGGTCTATGTTCTAGCAACCCTCTCTCCTAAGAGGCCTATGCCCAGCAATGGGACGTTAATAGGCTGCTACTTACCTTACAAATGTTTAAATATTTTGGAGAAAAAATGTTTTATGAATTTTAGTCTTCTCAACGTATACTTTTATCAAATAGAAGCTTCTTACCCGAATTTTAGTCACGGCTGCCAACCCTAGGTAAAGAATAGTCATTGGCGCAGGAGATATCATAGTTGTATGCGTAAACACACGTGGGAAGCCAAATCTCACATGACTTTAGAGGGTTCAGGCATTAGATAGATGGCTTATCGTGCTTGCTGAGGCAATGATGTAGGGCACACCGCCAACTTCTTTATTTGGAGCAAATGTTTTCAATTACTTATAAGAAAACCCCGTATCAATTCTGAATTGCTCCGATCCTAGCCTCCAACCCGGGACTTCATGATTTGTAGTTGAACACCCTGAGCTCTAGACCAATAAGATAATCGTCGTCGTCGTAGTTTCAACCGATGGATGTCCACTGCTGGACATAGATCTCACGTAATGATGTCCACAAGGCCGATCTTGAGCCGCCTGGCACCAGCAGCAACCGGCGACCCTCTTGATGTCATCGGTCCACTTTGACATCCAGTGGCCACCGTCGGGCCCCAACATCCAAAGGTCCATCGGACTATGTGTGCAACACGCACTGTTCGAAGACTTTGGTCGTCAGGCACTGAGGGATATCTGTCGTAGTTTGCCGAACGCTGCCTATGAGGTATAGGCATTACAAATTATTAGTAAATTTTGCATTAGAAAAGACCCATAAGAATTGACTCTATTGTTTTTTTTTAATTCATTATATCCGATTTCAATTGAAAAGTGACGCATAATAACTATACAATTAGCTTACAATATCTTGTGAGAACGGGAAACATAACTGCTGTTACGTTGTGCAAGCCGTTATCGCTCATGACACAATTGCTGGTTATTAAGTTTTATTATAGTGATTTTTAATTCAATATTTGTAAATATTACGTATTCGTGTTATTATTAATAAGTGGCAATAGATTAATTATAAGCATTCTAATACGTAATTACTTATTTACCAGAAATACTAGACGTCGCCATTAAAGTATTACGATTTTCTTTAAAATAAGACATTGAAAGACAACTTTCAACTATTGTCGAGGTATTTCATTAATCGGTGCAGTACAATTTTTTGCAAAGTTGTATGGAAAAATAAAAAAAATATTTTGTTAACAATTAAATATTTGAACAGAAATAGTCGTCGTCGCTTCAACCAATGGACGTCCACTGCTGGACATAGGTCTCACGTAATGACTTCCACAAGGCCCGATCTTGCGCCGCCTGAGTCCAGCGGCTACCGGCGACCCTATTTATATCATCGGTGCACCTTGTAGGGGATCTGCCCATGCTACGCCGCCCGGTGCGGGGTCGCCACTCCGGCACCTTTGGCCCCCAACGTCCATCGGTCCTTCAGACTATGTGCTCCGCCCATTGCCACTTCAGGTTCGCGATTCGTAAGGCTATTTCGGTGACGTTGGTTCTACTACGGATCTCTTCATTTCTGGTTCGATCGCATAGAGGAACTCCGAGCATAGCCCTCTCCATTGCACGATGAGTGACTCTGAACGTCAGCATAAACTTTCCGCATCCCTCAGTGTGTGAAGACCAAAGTCTTCGAACAGTGCGTGTTGCCAGTGATGACATGCGGTTCTTAGACGTGGTCGCTGACTATGGGTCTCATGCTGAAGTTCAGAACAAAAATAATTTTCCACTTCATGGGTTTCAAATCTGTTATACTAAAGAATCAATACAATACATCTTCCGAGACCTTCGTTTTAACAACTACTGTTGAGATAGACTAATAAGTGAATTGATATTTAGTAAAGCAAACCTACCTAAAAATTAGGAATATCCAGTTTTCGCTGTTCATAGCCTCGTAAATATATGCGTAAAAAGAAATTATTATATGCTAATCTATAGAAATACTTATTAATATGTATTAATAGTATTAAAGATTAAGTTGCATACTACGAAGTTTAATAACTAATAAAATTGTTTTAATTCAAGTTGGGGCTCATAGAAATGATATCATTCTAATTACAAATACAAAGAAAATACAAACAAATATAAAACGAAATTGAATTTCAAACAATTATTGCTTAAAAATAAAACAAATTAAAAATTTTATGTCGCTCTTATGTCGCCTATTAATAAAACAAATAAAGTAAAATTTGAAATAAAGCAGAATCATTCTAAATAATATAAGTTCGCATTCCATATTTATGGCCCTAATGATTATTTAATACGCTTCCAAAATTCACTCATTGCCCTATTCAAGAATAATTTAACCGTTTTCTATTTGTGATGTTCTTATAATGTTATAATCTATCATTACACGCGTCATCATAAATAATTAGAGCTTACGTAACTAGTTCTGTAACCGGTCTCTCACCGCAAATTGTTGTAAATATGCCTAATGATTGCTCAGTCGTTGCCAAACACGGTATATTGTAATTTATTTTTCAACGTTCAGATTACCTTTAGTGGCAATTTGTAAAATGAAACCGTATATATGTTCTTAAAAACATTGCTTATACATGAGAAGTTTATCGTGGTAAAAACTGTGCTAGGCAACCTATAATATATATTCGTATATGCGAAGTTGTGAAGTTTACTTAATTTTTTGTTAAGAAAGATAGATAGAGACCACTTTTATTGTACACTACAAGAAATATACATATAACAAACACTTAAAATAAAAGGCAAACCAGTACAATAAGGTGGTCTTATCGTTATACCGCAATTCCTTGGAGGAATCTTTTGGGTTAGAGACATTAGACAAGTAAAAAGATAAAGCGTGGTGACAGATAACGTAAATATTGAAATACGAGTATATACATATATAAATACAGATGCTTTCATACTAGGTTCTTTTTGAAGATAAAATGTATACTTGTCGTTCTATAAAGAGCGTATTATAATTAATATTCCTTTTAACATTATCCAATCTCATGGTAAATCAATATTATTGATTTTCACGTAACTTATAAAAAATCTGGATAGTAAGTCTTAAATTCGCTTTTATACAAATTTAAAATAAATCTCTCACCTTAAACTTTAATATGAGTCAATAGGTCGAAAGTGTTAACCTTTTTTGTGTATAGTTATAGCTTATCTGTGATTTTATCTGATGGGCAATGATGATAAACCTTAAGAAATGCAGAGGTCACATCTAACGTTCTTAGCTGGTAGAGAGCATCACTCGTTTCAAACAAGTATAAGACTGGATACGTGACTAATATCAAACCGAAAACAAATTAAAGGTAGCGTTAGCGCACAAATAATGAACTAATTAAAATAAAGACACAATATATTGAATATAAGCGCTAAATATATTTACGTTATAATTTTAAATTGCGCCAGAGTCGCCGTCAGCTTTATTAATATGCAATTGATAGGTGTAGAGATAATAAAAACAGCGACATATAATAAATTCCCATTGCAAACATAAACATAGATACGAGGCCGTCAAGCGAATAAAAGAGAAAATGCCGCAAAAACTATCGAGGCCTTCGCACTGGGGCTCAGTCACTCAGATGTGACTGATTGTACTCATTGTATTCATTATCGATTTACTATCTTTCCTGAGTAATCAGTCAAAGTGATCTAAATTTTTTTTAATTTGATAGACTCAGGCTTGAATGAAATTAATAGAAAGCAATAGTGAGATCCTCGTCTACTTGTTGTTGAGGTTATCGTAAATATCCTCGTTTATTAATAGCAGATTGATCATAATGGTTAGCATGTTCGGCCACAGACATGAGGTCCTGGGTCGGGCGAATTCAGAAATGGATATAGAGTTTTCTAATAGAATTTTTTCAATATCTGCACGAACTTGGGAAGTTGCCGGTGTGATCCATGTCTCAGAGAGCACGTTAAGCACCTGCCTCGGACCTGCACCTGACCTCTCTAAGGTCATGTGGGATTCCCGTCACATCGGACCGTCACAGTGGATCGGCGTTGTGGGTCTCTAAAACTCTCTTTCCTTTTTGTGAGGAGGCCTGTTGAAACCCGTTCTTGGCTGACCTCTACTTGGCAAAAAAATTATTTATGCCAAATTTCAAGTCTCTACTTCTTATTGTTCCAGATCGCGATGAGTCAATAGATACCTGGATATCTCTTATATGTATATAGATCTAGAAACCTAATGAATACTTATTTCTTTTTATGAGTTGATTGAAAGTTAATATGTATTAATTTTAAGTCTGTGAATTTAATTTCGACGGCTTTATTGGCACTGTAGTAAGAGTACTTGAGTAGTAGAAGAGCTTGACTAACAGATTTCCCGGGTTCGATTCAGGTAGGGACATTTCGGAAAATTGTATTTTCCTACTTTTCTGAGTATGGATTGGTGGAAAGTTTTGGACGTGTCTACTTACCACCCCTGAGTAAAAGGTAAATTACTTTACCAGATTACTTCTCCCTTAGACTAGAACATCACATACCTTATATCCTTATTATCTTAGCAGCGCATAAAGAGCCAAGTACACAATCCCAAATTTATCATTCAGTGTTTCAAAGATATATTATTTATTACTGTAATAAATTTTATACAAAATATTTTATTTACAGCATCGTCTTTAAGAGTAATATGATTTAAAAAAAAACAATGTTCTAGGTTGATAAAAGGGGCGATATTTTAATTAAAATTACAGCAACGCTAAAACGTCTAAAATGCATGTAAACTATATAGAGATACATTGATACCTTTGTTAAGTAAGGTAAGCTTAGCTGACAATATAATTTTTTCTGTTGCAGGTACATAAAACTGTTGGCAGATGTTAATATACTTAGTCTACTAAGTACTAAAGTAAAGTTCAGCTACGAATGTCTCTCTTCGAAACGGTAAATTGGAACCAGGTCGGTAATTAATTTGTGAATTTAAGCCCAAAATGTATGTTGTAAGATATAAGATTTTTTAAAACTACCGTTAAGATTTTCATTGAAGTAGAAACAACATTTGTAGATGTTTCCATTGCACTAAAGCATGTCATGTCACATACATATTCATGACGAAAGTAACGGTATATAAATATAATATATTCAAATTATTAACAAATATCAAAGTAGTTAACGCTTCTTTCATTTTTACTATTGATGTATATAACCCTTCTTTAAATGCATCTCTTCATTATTTTGCAGCTAAAATTTTCTTTTTTTTTATATTATTTCTTCTACTAAAAAAAGCTTACTATTAGTTTACATTCTTCTTTACTTGATGTTAATATAATATTTTCAATAATTGTGCGTTTTACAATTATTGAAAGTTCACATGAAAGGTTAAAAGATTTATATATTATGAAGTTAAGGAGTTCGTTCTAGATGGCGTATGAATTAAATTTAATTTTATCATGTTTCTTATGGATAAGTAGAAACACTTTTAATATCTGTATATTACGAAAATGGCTTGCTTCACTCTGAAGAAGTGTCTATAAAAGTTAATAGCAAAATCATCAGTTATTTTTTAACTGTAAAAAGAAATTAGTTTAGACAGACATTTTAACGAGTCGATGGAGCAAATCTGTATTTATAATAAAGGAAATTGTGTCTAATACCACTGGTACTAAGAATCATAAGACGTGAAATAGTTACGAAATGCGTTAAAAAATGCAATGCGGTTCGAAATGGTGTTCGGAGTGGAAAATCGTAGATTTCGGTCGGGTCATTGGCTGCTGTGACGAATTGTTGATTATTTTGTATCAAAACGCATACCGACCATTGTTGAGATTATTCCGTTATTAATTTCATATCTCTTTGTAAATTTCTGCATATTTTTGAAGTTAAACTTCGGTAGGTGCATGAGGGTAAAATTTTTACGAATGAAACGCGTGATTAGCGGCCGAAGATGTGCAGCGTTTTTATGCAAATTCGATTGAAGGTGACGTAGTTTTAATATTTACAAATAACATTACAATTTGCTACTCGTCATTTGATCTTATACTATTTTACTTAAAATAAAAATTAAAAAATATTGCATAAATTCTCTTTATTTTAAATTCAAAAACAAAATTTAATTAATAATTTCTAATATTGACAAAAACACTTTGTGTTCTTATCGCGAATTGTAATTCGTCATTTGAGATTTCAATAAATTATTTGTATTAATTTTCGACACTTTTAATATTTTTAATGACAATGAAATTCATTAAATTCGTAACATATTTTCCTTTTCCCCTTGCGCTGTGTGAATTTTATTTGAATGAGACTGAACCACACTAAGCTATGTAACGCTCGATGGAGTAAAACAGGTTCTCATGGATTAAGGGAACGGGAGAATTTTAGCCAGCGAGTCACTGCTATATTGTAATTAACTATTGACCAACAAAACATTATTTTTTATTAATTTTACAAAATTATTATTATATAGGTTCTAAATATTATCACTTTATGAATAGGACATAATATAACTGTTATACATAATAGTTTAAATTTAGTTATAGCAATACTATGTAATAATAGCAACTGACTTCACATATTGCAAGAAATAAATTATATATTAATATTTTTTTTGTTTTTGAGAGGCAGATTCTGAGAGAGTGATAAGAGAATGTTGCAGTGTAAAAGAAGATGTAGTGACAAAAATTGAGAAGGGTATGCTTAGATGGTTAAGACACATAGAGAGAACGAATAAACGGAGACTGAAAAAAAGGATTCATGAGCCAAGAGTGAATGGAAAAGTTGGAAGGGGAACACCAAGCGAACGTTCCTGGACCAAATCCAATACATTTTAAATAAGGTCGATAGTACTCTAAACTTACGAACTTGTATGAAAGAAGCGAAGGAGATATGCAAGGTTCGTGGCAAGTGGAAGGACGTGGTCTCTGCCTACCCCTATGGGAATGAGGCGTGATGCTATGTTCGTATGCAGATTCAGAGATTATCAGGAAAATTTTATTTGCTCAAAATCAGAGGGTAACGATATAACCGGGATTGTTGCATTTAAAATAAATGATGCTTTTAGTGACTTACTCAAACTTACCATTAATTTATATAACCTTGTAATGTATGATTACTTACATCACCTTTAACACAACCACATAAAATATGACGCCATTTCTTTGTTGTAAAGTCAAGGACCTTTGTATTTTAATCGTCCATTTCCAGTTTCTCGAATCGTGTAAAGAATTATTAAGACAGTAGGGTTGCCGATTAATATTGTACACCTCATCGCTATAGTGAGTGAGTTCTATTTTCTTTATTATCTTGTTTGGATATTATAAGCAATAATTTTTTCACTGATATTGGGTTTGAACTCGTTTTTTTTTATTTTTTTTAATTCAATAGTTTGATCTAAATAGTTTTAAAATATGGAGCTCTGCAATAATTGCTAGTTACTTGTAAAATTGTCGTCAAAATCCAACCGTTTCCTTGGGACGTCAATAAAATGAAGTGCTAGCGTACATTACGAGGAAATTAAATAATTATAAACACTTTGATTGCTGGTTTGTAGAACTAACAATAGAAAGCCTCCCAACTTCGTCAGCAATAAAACAAAAAACATTGATATAATGTCACTTCACTCTGGTATTCTTTATGAGATTTGTACTTCTGCAGTCAAGTCGGTCCAATTACTCAATGAATGAGGCTATAATTAATCAGTGGCTGATTTTCGTTAGCGTTGAAATAGATTTAAAAGAGTCAAATATAACAATTCCTGTCGATGGCAACCCTGAAAACGATGTGATATTATCTCTTTACACTTGGATTACGAAATTTTGTAATTCATATAGTCATGCACGTAGTTGTAATCTGCATATAAAATAGTTCTGGGCCCCTGATTCCGTTAACTTTACAGTTTTCATATCTCCAAAATAAGCTTTTGTAGTGAGTCATTTTATTTAATTTCCTTGAAAATATTTGCAATTTCATGAAATATATATTTGAATATTTTAGTAATATCTTGCTGAAGTCTATTAAATGACTAGGTACACAAACTGGCAAATTTACTGCAATACATTCTATTCATCTTCATTGTCCTTAAAAGAAAACAGGTATTGAATAAATTTACCTATAAGTTTTGTATATTATTGTAACCCTGCATTGACATGAAAATGGCGATATTGTTTCCAAAAACATTTTTTTAACTTTATAGGAACCTTGTTTTTTATTATCAAATGATAACTTATCACGATTTATTTTGTAGTATATAAATATTTTTACGATATACATTTATAAAAAAGGTGGCTTATTATTTTGTTTATTATCTTTCTACCTAAACCCAGATCATGTTGACATAAACATGCATGAGTTGACGATTATAAAGATGTTTTGGCGAAACATTAAAATAAAAACAATAACACGGTCTACAAAAAACAAAGGCCATATACCAGATTCGGTTTCATTACGACCGTACCAAGGTTAGTGCCCAGAGATCTTTCTGATAATTCACCGGTTCAGTTTTCAGATCTGCCTGCGGCATAAGAGTCAATGTCATGACACAGTCTTTGGTGCTATTGTTATAATAATGATTGGTCCAATGCTGTTTGGTAAGCTACACATATCTCACAATTTCTCTAGAGATACGCGCGTTTCCTTGCGATATTATATTTTGTCGAAAAGCAAAATTATAGTTCAATTATTTATATGAGGGAGAGTGTTCCAAGGGCTCCTAGTGGGCGTTATAATTACAGGAATTTCAGAATAAGAGCATAGCCATATTGTCCATCGTCACATTATTCTATCAACTCACAATTAAACCGAATTAAGAGCCAATAGGTTAGCTCGCACACGTCTGCACTTCCTTCGACCGGCCCATACCAGTCGCGTCCTGCGGCGTAATATCACTGAATCACGACTGGCCTCTCACATCACTACTCTATTGTGGTGGTTACCCGCACTTATTTCAGAAACACTTAATATTAACAAAAGCATACTCGAATAAAAATGTAAACAATATCAAATAATTATAATTTCACAATCAATAATAAGCGCGCCGTCATATATAATAAACAATAATATTGTAAACCGGCATATAACTGCCTCATTGGTCTAGTGGTTAGCATGTTCGACTACAGACATGAGGTCCTGGGTTTGAGTCCCGGGTCGGGCCAATTCGAAATAGATATTGAGTTTTCTATTAAGATTTTCTCAATATTTGCCCGAAGTTGGGAAGTTGGCGGTGTGATCCACCCCCGTGCCTCGGAGAGCACGTTAAGCCGTCGGTCCTGCGCCTGATCTCTCTCCGGTCGTGTCGGATTCCCGTCACATCGTACAATGAGAGTGAAGGAATAGAGAGTACACTTGTTGTATACTATGCCCGCCAATCCGCAGTGGAGCAGCGTGGTGGGTCTAGGCTCTAAAAACCCTCTCTCGTATGAGTGAGGAGGCCTGTACCCAGCAGTGGGACGTTAATGGGCTGCTACTTACTTTTTTTTACTTGTAAACCGAACAACTTCCTCTGTGTCTTTTCCAACATACTTAACAAAGAAGAAGAAGAAGAGAAGTAAGTATTATGACGAAATTACAACAACAATCAGGCAAATAAGTGTATAAGCGTGTTTAAATTTGCCATCGTTAATGAGATACTTCTTTACCCACCCAAATTCAAATACATAAGTGTTTAAAAGGTTCTTTGTTATATAACGTTTTTTTTATTGCTGATAGTTTAGCGCTTGACGGTGTTCTCACCTAATGGTAAGTGATGATGCTGTCTAAGATGGAAGCGCTCCAATCTGGTAAGAGGCGACATATCTTTTATAGGTTCTCCACACCATCGTATCGGATCACAAAACTTTATTTGGCGATACGGTTTTGCTGGTAAAGTGGTAACTAGCCACAGTCCAATCCTGCCATAAGAGAGAAGTTAGGTTTAAGAAGGTTGTGCTGGATTGCGTAGGAATTGTTTTTTTTATTACTCGTTTATAAAGCGTAACTTAATGCTGCCTGTCCAGAATTAGTAGACGCGATGTTCTGAAGAACCATTTATGCCATATATATTGCTAACGTGGTCTCAGTAGACAGGCACTTTAAATTTATTTATTTATTTGTACCTACAAAATTTTACTGTATATGAGAGTCAACGTTGCCAGGTTTCCGCGCTGGTTCTTGTTTGCTTGACTTTCCACTGGAAGACGTGACAAGTTTTCATTTTGCAAAACAAAGTGGTTGTAACAATAGTTACAAGCCGTTATGTATCTATAGACTTATGTCCAGTTCTCAATGTCTACCACATTGTTCTATTAATATCTGGTCCAGTTTTGAGATCCGGCTGCGGCTTGGGTGTCAATGTCGTGGCTTTTAGATTGCTTTTAAACATTTACTATTAAAAAGTTTCCAATGATATTAATTAATTTGAATTTTAATCTGTCTTCTATATGTAAACTACATCGATCTAGATATTATTAGAAGAAAAATCTCTGAATGATCATTTTCTACGATGTTTTAATAAAGTTGTCAAAAATATTGATTTCTTTTAAAAGCCTTCTGGCCTCATTCGGCACAAGCACGCACAATATTGTTTATATTTTCGTTTATACATGGATATTGTAATATGTGGCTATACTCAATAAACTGAAGTAAATTTTAATGAATAATATAATATTACACGTTACGAAACGTGACATTTATATATATTAGGATAAATCGTGACCCTTTTAAACTGTATCATCACTGACCACAATTCAGAAACAAACAAATCACAAGTCTGTATTATAAAAACAAATTTGTGTATAATATCTAGATTTCAAGTTAGTCAATGCTACAATACGACATAGCAATAACTGGTAAATGAAATATGAGCATAGTTTTCTCCGCTAATTCTCAAGTTCAATTAATATTAGCAAAAACGTTAGTTGTAACTTTCAATTATAGAAGTTTTTAATTACTTGCCTTTCACCGTTAACTGAGCGTAAGCCCTGTCTTAGTTTAAGAGAGATCGAGCAAAACAATAGGCAAACGTGGAAACGACGTGATGTAAGCAATTATCGAAGTGGTCTGAGTGTGGCTCACATCTTCATCTATTTAAGATAAATGCATTTTTGAATATCTTATTTAAAATGTATGGTATGTAACTACAACATATAGTTGTAACATGGGAGTACATATCGTTTTAAATTTCTACATAAGGAATACAGCATTTTTTAATTAATGTAATGTAATTTTAATAGTAATGTTAAGGCCTTTTTTGTTTTTGGACGGTAATTCAATAGTATAGTAATATAGCAGTGTGCATAGCGAACTTAATTTAAATATTAACTCGTTTTTAAGTGTTTATTATTAGTTTTTACTTCGAAATTATTAACAACCAGAAATTACAAACTTTGTCGCAATCATTATTTCTAGATAATAAAGCATAATGCAGTGTTGAGTGAAAAATGATCGTTACGTTTGCAGGAAAGTATTTCTAGTCATATTTCTTAAGGAGAGACGTCTTAATACACCATTAGGCACTTATAGGTAATGAGTTCTGTAATTTGTTATAAACAATATTAGATGGAATTAAAGTTAATACTATAAATATTTATATGACACGAGCGCTTATGACTACATTTATTGATAAATTAAAGACATAAAATACAATAGAAAATTCTCTATATTGTAAACTCAAAAATTAAAAAAAATCAAAATAAATATGAATATTGAGAAGTGCAAATCGCGACCTCTACGCTGAATAGAGCAACCAAGAACAACCAACCAGAACTGCTTAAAGGGACATAAAGAGTAGCAGAGAGAGGTGTTTTGAAGCTATTTAAAGCTATATAAAAATAATAATAGAACTATGTATGAAGTAACTGTATTAATCAAGTTTCTTGGACGGGAAGTAGTCGAATAATTAACGTATTGGTGTCTATGAAAACGTATATGTGTTAGTATATATTTGTACGTATCGGTATATTTATTAATGACGCCACCTTTCCCTTCTTACCTTAAATAATCTCCCTAACCCTATGATTGCTTGGTAGAAATCGCTAATATGCGATAAGGTCACCCAATTGTAATGTTCGCTAAGTTTTATTTCTCTGTATTACTTGTTTTGTGTTTGTTGTGTATAATAAAGAATATCCTATCTATCTACCTAGTCTTGCCTTATTAAAGACAATAGTTTGTATTTTTTATAAAAGAAAAAGCATTTCTGTCGTAAAGAGTAGGCACATCCTATTATTTCACAGCAAACAGACATAAAACTCGAAAGAAAATCCTCTTGATTGGACTGCAGCCACGACGGTCAATCACAAAGAGAGATTGTAAAGTACAAGCGTGCACAAACACAAGTCCATTCTCGCTATGCAAGACTAGAAACCGGCTTAGAAATAACCGGTTTTTAACAAATATAACCGGTATTTTGCTATTTATCCAGTACCAGTAATTATACAATTTGTTTTTGTATTTCATCAGTGTTAAAAGAATGTTATAAAAAGTTTAACAAACCGATTTGGAACCGAAGGACCACTCTATAAAAGGACGTTCTAATGTCTCCGCGTAGGTATAAACAAAACTTTTAAATGTTCATAAATCTTAATATCTGAAGCTCAAATATCTGATCAAAATCCTTTATTTTGAGTCTGTTAAAGATAAAGCAAACCAACAAAAATTTAAATAAAGTCGAGATTTCGTGTCAAAAAGTTTACACATACAGAAATATTGGTATGGGTTCCTAAAGATATAACCATTATGTGACTTGACAGTTATCCCCATTATTACTGTTTTTACTTGAATCGAGAGACTACTAAGAAATCTTCTAATACTTAATCAAATTCACTTCCGACAGTGCTTCCTATAAGAAAATCATCATCAGTCACAAAAACTACATCCATCATTCTCATCTTTGTATCGTCTAACGACCCGTATTATGCTTCACTAATCTGTGTAATAAGATCTCGAAACACTTCACTCGTCACACTTGACTCGGTAGAAATCTCGTCGGGAATTTGACGGCTACTTGATATTCAAAACGGAAACGTGTTTCTGTGCGATCTCTGCATACGAGATTACGTTTATTGTGCCTATTATTGGCTTAAAGTAAAAGTAATACCAACCTATGTTTGATTTATTGGCTTACAAGGTCTTGCTAAGGGCGCGATCAGCTGTCGCGAAGATACTATCTATAATTTAAAAATGAATCGCAAAATGTGTTGGTAAGCGCATAACTCGACAACGCCTGCGTCAATTTTGCCAATTCTTTTTTTAAATGTTTGTTGAAGTCCAAGATGGTTTTCACGACGAGAAAAGTTCGAATAATTGGAGGTGAAACCCCGTAAAAACAGCTCTTTTCTGTTTCCCATACAAACGTTTTCTAACTAAGATGTAGAGTCAATTTGACCTTTATTGCTAGTCAATAAAGTTCATAATAAATTACAAGTACTCACTGTTGTCTAAGCAATGTAGGTGTTTTCCTAACATCAAAGACTCAATTTGCACTTTATTACCGCAGCACAAAGTTCAAAATTAATTGAATAGTCACAATCCGACCAAATCATTTTTTTTGACAGAACGAAGTCTGTCGGGTCTGCTAGTATAATATAAACATCAGTTGCCACCTTTTAGGTATGGTCTATATGACGAACTCTCATAATTGTGAAACTTCAAACAATTCACCTCCTTTCTTTTCAATCCATCATAATGTGTTTCGGTGAAGGAAAACATCGTGAGAAAACCTGCATATTCCAGGAGTGATTCTGGAATATGTGAAAGCTAATCCGCAGTGGAGCAGTATGGTGGGTCTATGATCTAAAACCCTCTCTCCTATGAACAAGGAGGCTTGTACCCAGCAATGGGACGTCAATAGGTTGCTACTTACCTAACCGTTACTATTAGTTTATAGTCTCCCTTTATATATCTAGTTAAAATATTACATCCGGAATAAAGTAGGTACGTTTGTTTTGTTTATAGTTGATGACACTTGATTTTAAAATACTTTTTATATATATTGATTCATTTGTTAAATTCATTTCACGAAAAATTGTGCAGCGCCTTCTATTGACAACTTACGTGGAAGTTTATAAAGGCTTTTTTCTATATAGACATAGGACAACTCCCATGACTTTAATTATATTATTTTATATTATTTTCTTATATACATTTCTGTTCTGCTTATGGTATGGATTGACTACGCCTAAAGTTTTGTGAAGCATTATATGTTTGTTTTCAGTTCTTTATTATAAATAGCACTGTAATAGTTGCATACCGTCGTAGTGCATCAAATAACTGATTTAAATGAAACTCTATTTATGAAAAAACACTTTTTTTCCTGATTGTCACAATAAACAGTCCAGTTCTGGCTGTCTTCTGCCCCGCTGGTTCAATATCTTTTATACTGATTTCTAGATTTTCATTTTGGTTGGTCAATTTGTTGTTTAAATATTGTATTTGACATCTACTTATATATTCTTACGTGTAATCTCAATGATAAATTGCTTTTTTTTTCTGATTTAAATTTTTAATGTTTTTATTGTTTTGCAAAGCAACATGTTGGTAAATATTTAATTCTGCCTGTACCTATTATTATTTTTATTGAAGTAAATAATAGTATTAGTAATAATAAGGGGTCATAAAGTAGTAAGGGTATAAATAACTAATGATACAAGTTCAATGAAACCACTATAACAAGTTTCTATCAGTATTCGAGACAAACTTGTTCCAAACAAATTATGAAATGTTTCATTAAATGACAATAAACATCTCAGAAATGGCGACTCTGACATTGCACAAAATATATATTTTTAATTAAATGCTAAATTAATTTGCGACCTAGATACTAAAAATTTCATAACATATTTGCATAAAATAATATGTTTTTTAAATCGCAGGCCTTGGGACTGTGTTTACTATATAACAAATAATTATTGTTACGAAAACTATAACGTCTATAAGGTTATGAAATTTAAGATGTCCTCAAATAAACCAAACTCAAGTTTTAAATTATTTCGTTTGTAAGACACATTAAAAAGATAGTATTTAATATGTACGTCATAAGAATGTGTACGAAGCTATTGAAACTTTGCCTAGTAAACATTAGCAAAAATAAGGAAAATCGTTATATTTTACTCTGTACCTACACTATGATAAGCAGCATAATCTAAAGGCCAATAACATAAAATGTTAGAGTTTATAGAGTGGCATTTGTATATGGTTTTATATTTTAAACTAGCAGTGCCCTGCTGCTTCCCCCGTGTAAGTTTCGACCCCGTGGGAATATGTGGACTACGTTGAGCTAGTAATACTCCTATGTATGCAGAATTTAAGGTTTTTTAAGGGTGAATCGCTCCAGTAATTTTAAGCTTGATAATAATAAGTATATCGGTAGGTATTATTGGTATCTTTGAAATATGAGCCAACTCACCAGTCGCAGGCCACGTTATAAGGGTCGCTATAATTTTCTTTAGATTAACATTTTTAAATTCATTATACATTTTGAATGGAATGTTCGATTTTAATAATTTAAAACGTATTTTACAGATATTGATACGGTCTTCATTCAAATATTTTTCATTTAATAGGATCAGGATTAATAGGTAGGTATAAATAAAATGGTTAGATTAATGGTGGCACTTTTATTAACTTTTCAAATGTTAAATAGTACTTATAGCGGCTTTTCTACAGTAGTTGGACATAACGTATTGTAGACTCGTCGTTGTCGTCGTCGTCGCTTCAACCGATGGACGTCCACTGCTGGACATAGGTCTCACGTAATGACGTCCACAAGGCCCGGTCTTGTGCCGCCTGGCTCCAGCGGCTACCGGCGACCCTCTTTATGTCGTCGGTCCACCTTGTGGGGGGTCTCCCTACACTGCGCCGCCCGGTGCGGGGTCGCCACTCCAGCACCTTCGGGCCCCAACGTCCATCGGTCCGTCGGACTATGTGCCCCGCCCATTGCCACTTCAGGTTCGCGATTCGTAGGGCTATGCCGGTGATTTTGGTTCTGCTACGGATCTCCTCATTTCTGATGTGATCGCGTAGAGAAACTCCGAGCATATTCTAGACTATTTTGTAGATATTAATACGTTCTATAATATTGTAAAACATTTTTTGTTCTATCCTTTGGTTATATTAACACATTTTTATTAGGGATTCCTTTTTTTGAGAAAGTAATATAGCCAATGTCGCTCAGTGAAAATGCAGCTCAGCTTTCTAATGGTAATTTTTTTTTTAATTATGTCCAGTATTTTTTGTGTGAAAACGTTACATACATATATACAAAAATCTCTACTCGGCAAAACGTATATTCCTACCAACTTTCAAGTCTCTATGCCGTATGATTCCAGAGATATCGCGATGGATACCTGGATATCTCTTTTATATATATATATATATATATATATATATATATATATATATATATATTTAAAGAAAACCGTGGCTTGTGACATTTACAAAAATAGTTTGTAATTCTGCTTTATACAATATAATAAATGATCTCAGAAAAATCATTGCCTTCCACATTTTTATATTAGTTTTATAACAATTACAGGACATGATCTTGCAAGATTTGTGCATGTTACAATGTGTGTGTCCAACGTTTCCTGAACATCTAACTTAACACGTAGTCATGGAATTTTTGACGACAACAGCAGCGAAAGCACGTTTGTCTCAATAGCGGAAAAGGATTCTTAATAACAAAAACGTGTTACAATTCAAGACCTTCACAATTGTAATGAAAAAATATAATTAGCGTGCATTAGAACATGCAGTTACTTAACGCTCTCAAATATTTCCGTATAATAGGGTTACCACGCGACCTATGGTATTTCATTAAAACATTTATACCTGAGTAGTGATTATCATTTTTTTAAATTTCTGCATCTAAATCTTTTTTATATTACATACTTTGTTAAAACTTTCAATTGCAAATTATTTTACTTCTTTTATTAAATTTTTACTTGTAGTGTATGAAATTTGTTGTTAAAGAATTGAAGTTAAATTTACTTGTTTTCTATTTATATACACCTGAAGATATGCAGATTTTTATATTCATTACGATTAACTTACCATAATAAAAAAAATATTCTGACAGTAAAAATTTTCTAGGTTTTGAATAATGCTGAGGCTAATATTGCGTTCTTTCTAAATATGTATTATAAATATGTATGAAGTATTTGTTTGGTAATATTTTTATAACTATTGTAGATGTAAATCTACAAGATTATTTAAAAGTTATTATATAAGATTATTTAAGATTTCAAATTAATAGAAACATACACATTATACACAATCAGGTAACATTATGTTACGTTATATATATTTAAGAATATTTTGATGATCTATAATTAAAGGTCGATTAGTGAAATATTTAATATATCCGGTGTCATTTAAAATGAGGACACTTCCTTAGAAATGTAAACGGATACACGCCCTTCGTTTAAGTCTTCAATCATCTGAACATCTCATTTGTCGTGAGAAAAAGGAAGCTGTCTTGACTTTCACCCACCATTAGCGGTGCCATGTTTATTTTTTCGCTTGTTTGTTTGACAATTGTTTTACGTTACAATATCTTTTTGTTTATTGTCCATATCTGAGTGAAGCTGAGAGAGACTCGTTTGTTATACATATGATATCAATTAATATTAGAACAATAAAATTACAGTATTGCCAATTACAATTACCAACGTTTATTGTTTATGAACTGGTTAATGTTATTCATATATAATTATTAAAAAAAAAATTATATTTCTTAAATCTTTCCGTTCTAATGAAGCATACGCTATAGATGTCAACAGAGCTTCTAAAACTTCCTGCTTGTCTACATTGTGATTGATGCAAATACACTTTACAAGAAATGATCACTACGAGGAAGGAAAATAAAAATTAACATACAAGTACCTTGAAGATTATAGGGATTGCCGTTTAAATCATTTGTTGAAGTAAACAAAATTTCCCATTTACGTGCTTGTAAGTCCTGCTGTTTGCTTCATCGAAAAACCTCCTAAAATAGCTAAAACTCATTATTGTCACGGATATTCTAGTTAAATAATGTTATAAGTATAAGTGTAAAAAGGCTTTTAACACTTTTATATTTGCGTGAACTATTTAGAGGTGCCTTAACGTAACACAAATTAAAGAACATTTATTCATTATTTTCTTATCAATATCATCTCTCTCTCTCAATTTATCGTTTTTATTGTATTATGTATGAATGAGCTGTTATATAAGCGTATACAGTTACTATTTTTTGTGATATGCACTGCACTGCAGATTTTAAACTAGGTATTGCTACTAGCTACTGCTGGTCGTGGTCAAATAAAATGTGCCATGTTACATAGCAGTTTTTATTTGACAAAGTTTCAGCTGCTGCACATAGCATATTTTATTCTGAGGCCATAGTTCCACCACTAGTGGTCATAAGCATGTAGCAGTTCTTTTATATGAGAAACTAGCAGGCCCGACAGACTTCGTTCTGTCAAAAAGATTTGGAATGCGGCAGATTTCAGTTATACGAATGATTTTTAAATGAAATTAAAGCAGTACTCATAATCTAAAGCTCTTACATTTTGTGACCTTTCAATATGGTCGGGTTGTGACTATTCAATTTATTTTGAACTTTATATAGCGATAATAAATTGAAAATTGACTTTTCACGCCTACATTTGTAATTTATTATGAACTTTATTGAATAGCAATAAAGGTCAAATTGACTCTACATTCTAGTTAGAAAACGTTTGTGTAGTAAACATGAAAGGGCTGTTTTTAGGGTTTTCCCCTGTAATTATTCGAACTTTTCTCGCTGTAATAACTATCCTCGGACTTCAACGAACATCTGAAAAAAAAAATTGGCAAAATTGGTCCAGGCGTTGTTGAGTTATGCGCTTACGAACACATCTTGCGATTCATTTTTATAATATAGGTAAGCCAGTGAGATATAAGCTTGGCCAAAATCTTGAAATCTCAAAAAACGGCACGTAGTAGATTTTGGTTTGACAACAACGAAATGTATTTCGCAGTTGCAAAACTATTGTGATCTTATTTCACAGTTTATCTTTGAATTTCTGGTACCATTTAGCATTTTAAAACGTTACGTATGTTTAAAAAAATCATGTATCTTTTTGTTATTCAAACATCACACTACTAGGGAGTCGTGCGTAAAGTGTTTAGTTGTCATCGACATCGCAAGTCGTGCGTAGTATGTAGTATACACGTACAAATAGAAAGCATGTGAAAACGACATGATGCGCGGATTAAATTTGATTAAATAGAGAATGAAAGCGTTTGTATGTAATACTTGGGATGCTTATTTACCTTATTCTCTAACAAATCTAAACAAATTAAAAACATCTGTAAAATAAGCGGGCTTTTACGGCACTTATGAGTTGTGAAATTATTTCATGTTTTATTTCTAATGTTCCGAGGTCTAATATTACTTTGCGTCTAGTTCTGAGTACTTACATAACTACATAATAACAAACTCAGTCAGAATTCCTTTATTAAATAATTTTAATTTATTTAACAAATCAAGAACAATTTAATTAATTTATTAAGTTATATCTCTAGTACACAGCTACGAGTAGTTACCCTTAATTTGCTTATTTTATGTTTCCTGCTAGAGTTTGTAATATCTTTATTTTTATTTTTTATGTTATATGAGGTGCAATCCCTATATTTCTTGAATGTATCAATATTTTTGTAAACGTACAAAAACATCTCCAAAATGTATACTCAGTGTACCGTCATTCCTTTTCACTGGTTTTTCGCCTAAATTATGGTTATTTTACATTTGTATGTGACAAATCTTTTCGTTGACCAAAATGTTAAATATTGATTTTAATTTGGGCCAATCTCCTATAGTATCTCTTTCTAATTTGCCGGAACCTTTCATCACTACCCCTGGTGATGCTGTAAAAGCTAATTTATTAAACAAAAATATTAAAATTTAATTTCTGTTTTACTTCATAAATACATTTTTAAAGTGAAACTTCTTTAGGCGCATGATTTTAACAGATGAAACGCATGATAAGCGTCACGAAGATGTGCAGCGTTTGTTATGCGAATTCGTTTAAAGGTTAGGTAGTTCTTATATTTTGAAATAGCATGTGGCATTTGAATTAGCCTCTCGTCATTTAATATACTATTTTCCATAAAATATAACATAAAATATTTCAAAAATTCTCTAAATTTTAAATTCAAATTCAAAATTTAATTAATAATTTTGATATTGACAAAAAAACACGTGGCGTTTTTATTTACAATTCATCATTTGAGATTACAGTGAATTAATTTACGACACTTTTAATGTCTTAATGACAATTAAATTCATTAAATTCCTAACATTTTTCCTACCCTAATCTAAAGTTTTACATTTGTATAAATATAAACAAGACTTAAAAATGAATTTGTCAATGAAGTTTCATCTGTGACGTGTGTACTTTGTACGCACGCACTTTTAATTTTGTAAATTGGCGCTTTGAATAAATTAACAGACAATTTACTATAACGAATACAACAGAATTTATACATTTTCGAAAAGTTCTTCTGTAAAATAAGTATAGTGATGTTTCCATGGCATTCCAAGTGCTCGACCGTCCGACGTCACGGAGAAACTCGATTCTTGTAAAAACAATACTTCCTCAATAATACTTTGTTGCGGTTATTTTATATAGAATTTAATATAAATTTATTTTGATCACGATATAGATTACCTGGATTTATGAAGTTACTGTTATATTTATTTGGCTAACTGTAAATTACGTCAATCATAAAGGGAAAAGGGGCGGCCCACGAAATATGACGTTGTGTCTCAATGGGGTTAACTATCATAAAATTAGTGTGTTGTAATATGTGAATAGCCCTTGATAATACATTTTCTAAGTAAATTGCGATTTTGTAAAATTCGTTCTAAGCTGAACTCTACTCGACAAAAGGAATATTCCTATCAAAATTCAAATCTCCTCGCCTTATGGTTCCAGAGCTATCGAGATGAGACAATAGTTAATACCCCCGTATTCGTAAAATCCGTTTTTAGCTGACCTCTACATGGTAAAAGGAATACTCCTACCAAATTTCAAATCTTGATGAGTCAATAGATACCTGGATATCTCATAAATAAGATTTTATCCGCTGAGTGTCATGCTGGTATTTTCTCAGTGGAGTCAACTTTCCGAACCGGTTGGTAGATGTGTTACCGACGGACAGACTACTGACGATTCAGTAGTGCTTTTTGAGCCTACTTGAATAATGAATATTTAGATTTTGAAACAAGTATACAAGGTTTTCCAAATTTTTAGTTACTGTTTACTTTCATCGTAAGATTTTAATTTATTTTTTTGTGACTTTTCGTAGTTCTGATAAATAATTATGTCAATATTTGTAAATACTCCTAAGACTAGTAATTCTAGATTGAATTATTTTACATTTAATTCTATACTTCCGTATATAACTAGATATTTCCGTATTCACTGCTGCATTTATATGCTTGGATAAATATAATTTACATATTTGCCTAACTTTAAACTTGCTTCCAAGTATTTTTATAAAAAAATCTGTGAGTAGTAATGACTTTTGTTCAAAATCTAGATAACATTAGTTATGCCTTTGTTTCGGCATATAAAATAAACTCTATATACCTATATATTTCTTGTAGTTAACGTGCTATGTATAAGGAGTGTATGCTATTGGGATTTAATATAATAATAATAATAATAATCATTTATTTCGGACTATTTTTCCATATAGTGTTAGTAACAATTATCTTACATACTATGTTAGTATTAAATATATAACAATTAAAATTATACCTATAAATACAATATGACAATGATTATAATGATCTTAGTGAAAGGAAAAGTTAGTAACAGCCTAATAACTGCTCGTCAGCAGAGAGTGAGTTTGGAGATTAATACTCTTCTCCGTGTAACTATAGATATATCAGATTTTCTATAGAAATACGCATTTTTCATGATGTTTTCCCTAATTTAGCAATATGAGTCCTCTTGCAAAATCACTAAGTACTGTACCAATATTCTAATGGACATGACAGTAAAATACTGTTAAAAGATAAGTATCTAAAAAGTTAACCATCAAGGCTATATTTGCATATTTTTTTCCAGAACTATAGATAATAGAGCCTTAACTTTTAAGGAGATTTTGACAAGGGCTTCTCTGCATAAAGCCCAATTTAAAAGAAAGCAATCTGAAACGATTCCTTAAAAACAATAGAAATTATTTTCACACAAGAACGTTACATATTAATTTTACAATATTACTTATAAATATTGTATGATACAACAGGTACAGGACAACAACATGTTATGAATAAAATTATGTATGTGTGTTTAGTTCGTGTATTTGAAGCTTGTGTAGCCTTTCCCTATATAATAGCTGAAAATTGTCCCACAGAGCAGACAGTGAACACAGATTGCGGTAGGCAATACTAATGAGGCATATGCATATCAGGCATGTCTTTACACTTGAGAATTCCCTTTGTTGCGTTATTTCGGTCTGCTTTGTATTTAGCCCCATTGTTGTCAACACGAAGGTCTGGTTCAAGTAGGAAGAAATAGTAAATAAGGCTACAGTCGCATATGAATTTATTACTTATAAGGATATATTATACCGATGACCCTCTACCTATAAAGAGTCACCTTGCATTTTAAGACTTTTTGTTGTTTTAGATGATTATATCGCTACATAATACCATTGAAATTAAAACTTTATTTGATGGTTAAAAAAGAATTAGTTTTAAATTTATTACAGCAATATATAATTTATATTTAACACACTGTCTAACAAAATTTGGATTTTATACTTGACGTTTTATATGAAACCGTCGATATAAATTGGATAGGATAAAACAAAATCTAAGTACAAAGTATATAACATTTTTGATTGTATGAGAATTGGCATTACTGGCAGAAACGGTTTTATTTTGACTTTTGGAAACCAAGTTTTCGTCAGAAAAAGTTATGACAGTTAAGAATATAAAACAGAATTAACTAGTTATGCTGTCAATATGTAAACTATGCCAGTGGATATACGAGTATATATCATTAGATATCTTTGTTACATTTTTTTGTCATTTACTGTTTAATTCACAGTCTTATCTTTTGCAATAAAAATTTAATAATATTCTGTAATTTTATGGTATACTAGCAATGCCCCGTGGTTTTACCCGCGTAGATACCGATGTCGTGGCAGTGGAAAGTCTACTTACCGACTCCGACTATAGATTTATTTTAGGTAACATAAAAGATATATTTCACTTAGTTTCTAATTACTTCCTTTCAGATTATTAGATAAATTCGTTACGTCATTTACGTAGAATATCCGACATTGGTGTATTGAAAAATTCTTGATTTCGAGGAGGTAATGAAAGATTTTTCTTAATCGCGCTAGTAATTTATAGCTAGATAAAAATAAAAACAGTATAGATATATCGGGGGTATCATTGCTATCCTTAGAATATGAACAATACAGTTTTCTTTAGATTGACCTTTTTAGAATCGTTATATCTTTTGAATGGAATGTTCCATTTAAATATCTTAAAAAGTATTTTACAGATATTGAAGCGGTCTTTAATAAAATATTATTTAATATAATATGGATACTAATGAAGTATGAATAACATGGTTTGGTAATTGTCAGCACTTATATTAACTGTTAAAATATAAAAAAGTAGTTATAGTGGCATAACTACAGTAGTTGGATATATGGTATCCTGGACTTTTTTATAGATATTAATACGTTTTATAATATTGTACAACATTCTTTCGTTCTATCATCAATAGTTTTCTCAGCGCACGCGATAACAGATTTTTTCGTGATCAATTTCTTTACACCTTGGGTTACATTAATGCATTTTTATTAGAGATCTCTACTTTTTTGAGAAAGTAATATAGTCTATGTCGCTCAGCGAAAATTCAGCTTTCTAATGGTGAAAAAAGCTATAAAATCACTCTGGTAGTTTTTCTGTTGAAACGTTACAAACATACATACATACTTACATACAAAAACACAAAGGTTTCCGTTTTATAATATTACTTTAGATATTGGCCAAAGAACTAGATCATAGAGAAATTATTATATATCTGAAAAAACGTTTCATTTTATTCCCGTAGCCAGAATGACTTAACATTCGTAATAACTACAAAGTCATAAATAAGTAGCAAACTATTAACGTCCCATTGCTCCTTATTAGGTTAAGTGCGGGTTGGCAGGTTACACATATCCCAGAATTACTCCAGATAAGCAAGTTTCTTGAAGATGTGTTTTATTGAAAGGCATGACGATGAATTTTAAACAATAATTTCAGATAAGTTTTATTACAAATTAGTTTAGTAGGGATTTGAATGTACAAGTCTAAACATTAAATCTAAGTGTCTATCGATAAGTCATTCCCATGGGAAAATCGTGATTAATATAAATGTTACAAAATCGATTACATATCTTCAGACGCATCTTACGCAATGGTTTGTTAATAACTTAACTGTGATTGTTATAGTTCTTCGATTGGTTAATACAGATAAAATGAGTAAGTGGCGAAACTAACAACGGTGGATAATTTAAGGTGAAATAAATCGAGTGGATATTTGTTTTTTTAGTACAATCTAAAAATTTATATTTATTTAAAGTGTGCATTGTTAATTCCTATCAGTTTTCACACTTCTATGTTCTTATTTTGTTGAAATTTGAAATACTTTTTTGCTTGGCTATTCAAGTTCAAATATATATTTTTAACTTTGTAGCAGATGACACGTAATGTTGATCAAATATAATCCATTAACTGTACAGCACCTATTGAAAGTTCACGTAAAAGATTTAAAGGTACCTTAAGGTCATTTTAAAAAGTACATGCTGAATGGCGTAAGAGATGATTTATTATACATATGATTTAACATTATATTAATATTATAATTATATCATTCTTATTTTAAGTTACATGTTACTTTATTTATTTTATAACAAAACTAACCCCACCATTACAGGCATCTTAATTCTAGATCGTACAAATATGTACATACATTAGCCACATCTGTATTATTGGAACATTGATTTTATTACATACATTAGAGTATAAACGCATCTAGCAAGTGCCTTAGCTTGTCAATACTCGATTAAATGAATAATAATAATAATCCTACATAGATTATTAACCCTATTATTACCCTTGACCCCTAAATTAGGAGTACCCATGTCTTGAGGGTCACCTTCAAACTAGGAGTACCCGCGACTTGGGGGTACATCATCATAAAAATATCATCAAATGAAACAAAATCGTAAAATAAAAACAAAGACAATATACATTATGTTAATAGTTTGAATGAAATGTGTACGTGTGAGCGTGTGTGTGTGTATATGGCTAAAAAATGTATAGTTTTTAGAAGGTTATTAACGTAGTAGAAATATATATAAAATAGTGAAAATAAAAAATATAATAATTGGTAATTTTATAATTATCATTTAATAAAGTATTAAAATCAAAATCATAATATTCTTTATTCAAGTAGGCTCAAAAATCACTTTTGAATCGTCAGTAGCCTGTCCGTTAGTAACAAATCTACCGCCGGTGCGGAAAGTTTATTCCGCTGAAAAGAAACCGTTAAGAAACGCATCGTTATCATTTTAGTGTGGTAAGTAGGTTTTCTGTTTCATCGTAGTTTTGTTGGTGAAGGTATTCGCTTACGGGGTTTTTACAGTCAATAGACTATGGTAAATAAAACCTGATTTATTGATAAGATGCTAAAATAAAAGAAAAATTTAGACGTTTCTTTGAAATACTACTTTTGAGTGACTAATAGGAGTTTAAAATATTATTAACAGTCATCTATCTATATAAGTCCTATGTTTGTCGTACGATACCATGTTATAGTTACAAATGCAAACTAATTTAGATTCACGTGGCGTACTATAGAGTTCAACGCCACGTCGGTAGTCTTATTATAATATACACCTTTAAATTATCCTTATTGTATTAACCATAAGATAAATTTTCAATAACAATACATAAAGAGCTTTGACCTCATCTTTTCAGTATTTGACGGCTTTGCTCTCGTTTTTTTTTATGGGACGAGTAATCGCTTTGTCGGCAGATATCCCGGGATCTATTCCCGGTAAGCCAAATTAAAGAAATTGTAATTATTAATTTATTTATGAATGGACTAGTGGAGTGTTGGCCAAGCAAATGATTTGCAAACAATGTACACAATATTGTACCGGAACGAAATAATTACAAAGTAAATTGCTTCTTATCAGTTTAGTATGATACCAACGTAGGCTTTTTACTATCAGTTCCTTAAGGTGCAGTGTGGGCTGGAGGTTGGAGGTAGGAAAATAGGAGTATAGTATAGGTTGTTTTTAGTTATTACTAGTTTAAGTTATGAATGTATACTAACGTAGTTTTAAGTACTATATTTACTAACACAGGTACCTCTTACCATCGGGTAAAATCAGGGTCAAGCGCTTATCTGGTAGCAATTTACAAAGATATATATTTAAATGCAATAACAAATATATGACGATGGTCATGTAAAACCCTTATTGAAATATTTTTTTATTCTTATAATTATTTATTACTTCAATTTAGGCCAAGAACAGTTAATTACAAAGTTATACAATAATTCAATTTATGATTACAGGTGTTATAGGTATTGTCCGTGTCAACTACTTATCTCTTTCTTTTTAAATCATTATGTGTATTATCTATTTCGCTTCTCGGCAACTGCCGTAAAACATATGTATAGTTTTTTTTGGTATCTTATAATCTGTCAGTGTTTATTAGTGATTATTTGTATTGTGATAGTGTTGATTATATAGGTGATATGAAAAACAATAACAACCCTTGAGGTAAGTTTTAATTTTAAAGATATGAGCTTATAAATACAAGACGCAATATTTCTCTATCTTAAAGTTTATTGCAACATGACGATACACCAGTGTCTTAATGTAATAAACAATAGATAACATTGTACAGTTTAACTATTTGCAAACATAAAAATCATAAGATTTGGTAGTCTTTCAAGAACATTAAGTCCCGAGAGCCACTTACGGGGCAATCAACGCAAAAACGACGTTGCGGGGGCGGGGATGACAAATTACCGGGTTAAAGAAAACACGGCCGGATAGTCGAACGGTTATATATCTGAAGATGTAAATGTTTCTGAATAAACATTATATACTTTACTATTTATATACTTTAGTATTTATTTTGTAGAGCGCGGGAACAGTTAAAATATTTTTCAAGCAAATCTCTCAGGAAATCTATTGGATCATAGTTATTACATATATACTTTGCAATAAGAGTAGAGTAAATTAGCGGGTCATAATAACATATTTATTATACATTTGTTTAGATGATTAAAGCAGGAATAGGGTGGTTGTTTTGTAAGGTCAATAAGTTGATCACATATAGGCCACAGATTTGTAGATAATTCTCTAAAAAATCGTCATTTCCTGGCTACAATTTTATTATGCGTTAAATGCGAACCAATAAAAAAACTACTTTACGGCTGAGCACACTTCCGCTATGCACTTGTCACTGCGTCCGGTTTCAATATACTTATACACCAACAGATTACAGTTACGCAATAGACGGTATCAATTTTATTATGAGATTTTTACATGTTATGTAAATTACGTATACCAATTTCGAAGTATGCTCGTATAATTAAGGCGCAATGAAATATAGGATTACTTTTAGGTAAATTGTTTATAATATCCGCATTTGCGTTTAATAGAAATCAATAATATTATCACCATGACATCAAAAGCATTAATAAAATGCTTACGAACAGTTTTATAATAATTTTTATGACCGAACAAGGAAACAGACTTATTATAGTACAGTGTTAACTTATAATAAAAAGCGTTTTAATATAACGAATATTTTTAACGATTTTTTCAAATTATATCTTTTACATAACGTATTCTATCAATTATTGCCACTTCACCCACATCATTCATAATTTTATTCCACAATCTGTTAGGAGTTTGTGATAGATAGTCATTGTTCTTTGATGTTAATTTTTTTAACCTTTTTAAAACGAATCGTAGTCAAACCTAATATTTATGAAACGTTTACTGTACTTGGTTTATATTAAGTAAATAAATTTATAAAAACAAACTTTATTTTATGTTTTAAATGAAGTTTTTCAATAGTAGGTGCTGTATAACTTTGACAAAATAATATACATTGATTTTCAGTGTCAGGGTAAATAAAAAAGTTTATTATTAACGATTATAAATCTGAACAAAATATACCTTAAAAAAGAGAGAGAATTGAAAAAAGATGGAATAGCTACCACGCTTAAAACGTATATTACCGTGTTTATAGATATATGCAATAGTGAAGACCCTGTATAATTACATATTCTTATACATTATTATTGTAAGTGTCAAAGATAAAAAATGATAAGTTATGGTTTGTTTTCATATAAAACTGGTAAAGTAACAACAATTTCCCCATGATGTTTACCATAAATGCCCTAAGATAACTTGTCACATCTTCATGAATGTCAACTTGATGAATTAAGTAGAGAAGTTAACAATATTCAAATCCTAATCCCGCCTGGACGTATTTAAGTTAAGTATTTACTAATCTCCGTCTTATCACCCAAAGCATTAGGTATAAATTAATTCCTAAACGTTATTCAAAATGGGCGATCGACCTGTCGGATCACCTCTTACTTTCGATATTTTCACTTTCGTTGGAAGGAATATACAAACGTATATGTAATATGTTAGTTAATTTCGTTGTGTATAATGTATGATGATTTATGTGGGCGTTGTGATTTGTTTACAACTCGAGTAACTGCTTTTTGATGAAGGGGCTTTGAACTTTGTAGAGTCAACTTCAATGACTTTCCATGTCATTTTGCAAGGTTCTTTTAACGTTAACTCTTAGTTTCTAAGATTTAGATTACGCTTGTTGATTTGAGTGCACATAAATCAAAAATTCTCTACTCATGTAAGCTTTTACAGCAATTATGTATTATCAAATTTAGTATTTCTGCATATTATTTCGGGCAATATAATATCTCATGATCTTATAATGTTGAATAGCAGATTTAATCGTTACTTATACTTGTGTATGGGACATAGGGTAAGGCTAATTTTGATGAGTTTTTTTATTTGTATAGGTGAATTTATGTTTAAATTACATTGACTATTCCATCCTACTAATATGGAATGGAAACTACGTGTAAGTTTCATGGGTGTAAAGTAAATGATAACAACAAACAACACTGTAATTTTATATTGAAAGGGCTAATTAATAATTTTCTTTTAAAAATAGTTGTTGACCTATACGTTACTGAATACTAGACATTTAAGTATTTAACTAAACTTTTACTTTGTTTCTTTGCAGACATCTAAGTGACTGGGCTGATTGACTATCCAGAATCCGTAAAGTGAGTTATGTTTTCATAATAATATTTTTGTCATTAAAATTGAAATTAGTTTATATAAATAATGGCACAGCTGTCTAAGCTGATTGAAATATAACGTAGAAAATATTTTCTCGAATTTTTTTATAAAAAAAAGTAAGATTTTTACCAAAGATCTCAAGGTTAGTAGAGACGTCGGAATATTTATTATAAAGTTATATTATCACTATCGTATTCCTGTGAAAATTCATCACGGCCAGAGTATCTCCAATTTTAAGAAGTGTGTAGTGGAATATTATTCGTCGCTACCAAAGTGATATTAACATAAAAGATTAACATCGGGATGAATAAATGGAATTATAGGTGTATGTGTTTAGAATATTCTGTATATATGTTTATATTAGGTGTAGCAATTGTATGCCTATTCATTTATACCCACCACTTACCTTCTCTCTCCTTTCTTTGACGGGTTCCCCAACGCCAGGGTTGTCTGGAAGAGATCGCTAAAGAGCGATAAGACCGCCCAATTGCACACTAAAAGTACCTAATACTGAGTAATTATACATCTATTTTTAGCGTGGTGTTCTATCTATCTATCTACATAAGTAGACAGAAAACACTATAAAACTATTTATAAAGTTTTCCAAAATGCCTGTTAGCTCTTTAATCTGCGAATCGATTACGCTATCATTAACGAAATTTGGTAATACATTAAAAAAATAACATTTCTCTACGTTAGGTTAATTATTTTATTTTTGGGTTTATTATTAGTATATAGTTTTATTATTTATAATATATGTCCCAGTAGTTTTCTTAATTTAAGCGCAAGTGAAGATTCTGCTTTTGGAATGTTACTAAGCTGGCAGCAATATTAATTGTATGAGTGACATTCTGTGATTGATTTAAATAAATAAAAAAAACAGGCCTAACATAAACCTAAGCTATCAATAAAAAACCGTTCTTATGACGTTAGAGGCCATTCAATTTTATTGAATTGTAAAGTTTTCTAATAAATCCACTAAAATAAATGTCACTTTATAAATACTATAAATATGTAAGCTGTTTGACTGTAGAAGTATAATTAAGGATGAACTGTAGAATATATATTTGTTTAGTGCAAAATTAGGGAAAGGGAACAGGCTTGATATTTTAGGGAGTTCTAAGGTTTGAAAAAAAAAAGATTGTTAGCTATAGTTTAGTCAGATTTCATTATTGTATTTTAAAAATATATTGATTTATTAAAAATTGGTCATATTAATTTGTTCTGTAACCGATGGGTCATTTGGGTAATTGAGGGTAAAATGTTTACGGATGAAACGCGTTATTAGCGTCACGAAGATGCAGCAGCATTTTTTATGCTAATTCGTTTGAAAGTTAGGTAGTTTTAATATTTAAAAATAACATGTGATATTTTAATTTGCCACTCGTTATTTTATTATTTAATATACTTTTTATAAAACATGAAATAAAAATAATTCATAAACTCTCTTTTTCTAAATCTTTAATCTAAAAACCAAATTTTATTAATAATTTCTAATATTAAAATAAAAAGACGTGACATTTTTCTTTACAATTCGTCATTTAAGATCTCAATAAATTATTTGCATAAATTTTCGTCACTTTTTAATATTTTCATGACAATTAAATTCCTAGCATATCATCCTGTTTCCCTCCAAGTCTAGGAAATCTAATGTTTTACATTTGTATAAATATAAACAAGACTTAAAAGATTATTTTGTCAAAGAAAGTTCACTTCTGACAGGTGTACTTTGTACGCTCGTACTTTTAACTTTATTTTGTAAGGGAAGAGATTTTGCAAGTACATATATATCACTCTGTCGGTCAATCGTATGAGTAATAAAATAAAACAACCTCTACAGAATTAATAAATATGATTACAACAGACTTCAATAAAATCACGCCAATACCGGTCCACGCCATATTGGTTTGCTTCTAAATGTCAAAATACTAAACATAATAACCTTTAACAAATGGACGTCCTTTACATCTCAACTTTGTGTGAGTCATTTTGTGAGTTATTGGCGCTTAGTATAGGAAATTTATATGAGAAAATTGTAAATTGGTCTTTAACGACGTGATTTGAGTAATCAGTATCTACTTTAGACGATGTATGCACATATTAAATTGTATGTGACTTTTCCGGGTTTACTTAAATCAACTCAACTTAAATGTTAATAAAAATTTAAAACGTGGAAAATTTTGCTTACAGTCGTGAAAGTTTAATCGCAGTAAATAAACTTAAATTGTTAAAAATTTATTTTAAAAGTAAGTATAATAAAGAATTAAGTCAATTCCTTTTTCTTCCTACTAAAAGTTAAATGAAATGATTTGGACTTGAGTCGATGAATGAAAAGCATGATTGAGAATTTTAATAAGATATGATATTATATAAAATATTTATATAACTAATAGTAGAAATTTAATACCAAATTTATTTTTATATATTTCTTATAATGCCAGCTAGGGATGTTGGAAATGCAATAAAGTATCGATAAATATCACATCGATATATTTTTTAATTATCAATATCGATATAATATTTTTTTGAAATTTAAGGAGTGGAAGGTTAGCCTGGTATGGACATGTAATGAGAAGGGAGGATAGCCATGTATGTAAGAGGGTTCTAAATATGATGGTAAGCGGCAGGGCCGGGAGAGGGCGACCAAAAAAAGTGTGGATGAATTGTGTGAAAGAGGATATGTGTATTAAGGGTGTGAATGTAGAAATGACAGCGGATAGAGTGAAGTGGCGAAAGGAAACATGCTGTGCCGACCCCACCTAGTGGGATAAGGGCAAGAAAACAACAACAACATTTTTTTGAAATAATATCGATATATCGGGATACAATACGGACGGGCAGTTGAAGTTGAAATTTTTGATAGATTTTCGTATCTTTTCGATACTGGGAATTTTATATCGTTACATCGAGATATCCTAGTATTAAATATCGCACCAAAATATCGATACATTGAAAAAATAATATCGATATATCGAACAACAAGCCTAATGTCAGCTATCTGCCAATAAAAGCCCCATTCAAATAGTATTGGCTTATATTGAGATAAAAGTTTAGTAAATCGCTCTTATTTCTGATAAAAATAATTAATATCTTGAACATTTTATTTATTCAATGTTATTAATAAAAGAAATATGATGCATTTCCATTTTTATTTCTTGTAATAATTTTTTATCATTTTTTTTATCGCATTGTAAGAGATAAATCATTGAAAATAATTCCATTAATCAACCAAAACCGAGCAAAGGTCGTATTATTTTATTTCAAATAATAGCGATGTTGTAAAGATGTCTTTGTTATTTAGACAACCGTGAACTTTTGCATCCTCGTGTTAGTGTGTTAATTTTTATGAAAATGATAAAATAATTATAATAAAAGACCGTTTATAAAATTTGTAAGATGTGTTGAATAAATGACATGATAATAGAGGCTTAATTAATGCTTATTATGCGTTTAGGTATAACAACATTTCTTTATTATGCTCTTATGCTTTTCATTTGGTTATATGTACGCAAATATGTAGATTTTCCACGACGTAATATTTTGACAAATTATAACAAGTTCTGTAAGGGAACTTTAACATTACTTAATACTATATACATTATAAAAACGAATAATAGTCTATGTCCGTTTTTATTCGTAATGCAATAAATAATACGCAGTTGGTTTAAGATATAAACTCATCGCCAGATTCTCAAATTAATCGAAAATGTCTTGATATACAAACTGACTCTTTTCGCCGTGAAGACCGTAGGGTTATGCCCTAATTTCTACGGGATCGGGAACTAGTCATGTAAATGTAAAGCTAGTCCGTTACGAGTATAATTTTATTATTAATCTTTTTCTGGAAACGCTTGCTTATCCTCTTCAAATAAGTTGTGCAACCTCGTAAATTATAGTTAACATTATCTTGGTTTGACGTTTTATTTAAATGGACTCAAGTTATCTTCCTTTTTTATTATAGGATCCCTTGTTGACTCGCTGGCGATGGATTAGACGTAAAAGATTCTTATCTTTTTACCAGAATTTGAGACAGAAAATAAGATTTGTTTATTTATTCCTCATATAAGAGGACCTTTATTAAATTCTGTGATTAATTTCATCTTGCTACATAAGTACTTTACCTTAATTAAACTATGGCACAAAATATTCGCAAAGTTACGCTTAATTATTTATCGTGTTTATTATGTTATGTGCTATGTATTTTTATGTATGTATATATTTAGATTTTTTTAATCTTTTTTTTAATCATTTTTTTAATCTGTGTATTTAGTACGTCGTGTATCTATTAGATATATCTGAAATTATTGGCAAATAACTGTTTTTTAATACTAACCCAACTAGAAAATATGCACTTTTTAATACCATTAAGATTAGAACAGAATGATAACTATATATTTATTTTTGAAGTGAAACTTCCTTACGCACATGAGGGTAATATTTTTACGGATGAAGATATACAGAGTTTTTTATGTTAATTCGTTTGAAGGTCAGGTAGTGTTAAAACGTCCAAAAAACACGGGGCATTTTAATTTGTCACTCCTCAATTAATAGTTTAATATACAATTTTTCATAAAATAAAGATATTTCATAAATTCCCTTTTCTAAATTTAAATTCAAAAACAAAATTTAATTTATAACTTCAAATATTGACAAAAAATACGAGGCATTTATTATTTACAATTTATTGTTTTTACACTTTTATTATTTTAATGACAATTAAATTCCTAACATATCTTCCTTTTTCCCTCGTTCTAAGTCTCGGAAGTGTAAAGGTTTAGATTTGTTTAAATATAAATAAGACTTAAAAAGTAGTTTCAAAGTTCGTCAAAGAATTTTCACTTCCAAAAGTGAAATTTATACGCACGCAGTTTTATCTTTTTATATATTACAGCGTAATGTGTGCGAAAACAATTGTTGTAAGCACCGTACACCTTTATTTTCTTTATTTATTCTATTTAATATGTGAACTTTCACCTTTAAAAATACACATTTCTGTTAGGTGTTACAAAGTTCATAAACTCATATGATAAATTGTAAATGCCGTATATGTAGTAATATTATAACAGGACTTTAAAAATTCATAGAAGCATCTGCGTAAATATAACAGGTATGTAACAGTATGTATGCTTTTTTTAAATTAAAGGATTAAAAAATTATATTTATATTTTTGTCTATTTGACATCTATTAAGTATTCCGTTATTAGCAAAGTGAACTATAGGAATAGGAGTAAATAGGAATTCACAGGAAAACTAAAAACCTAGTCCAACTCAAAGTCTAATTAGAACAGACATTCTCAAATGAACTTAGTGAAGCATATATATAAATATATGTATGTGCTAGTTGTAGTACTCGTATATGCCTTAGTTGCTCGTTCTATCGTCAGCTATCTGTCAAAATCGGTCCAGTCGTTCTAGGGATTAGCTCGAACATATACACATCAAGAGACAAACATTTTAATTGTTTTGTTATATGAACCGTATACGAGTATACCTTCATATAGATTTAGTGAACAGTTAATTTAAATTTCTTTCTACTTCAAGTTTATTCATACATACATACATACATAGCATCACGCCTCATTCCCATAGGGGTAGGCAGAGACAACATCCTTCCACTTGCCACGATCCTTGCATATCTCCTTCGCTTCTTTCAATCTCATTAAACCTTTCATACAAGTTCGTCGGTTTAGAGTACTCTTGACCTGGCCGTTATTTAAAATGTCCTGGATTTGGTCCAGGAACGTTCGCCTTGGTCTTCCCCTTCCAACTTTCGCATTCACTCTTGACTCATAAATCCTTTTTGTCAGTCTCCTTTCATTCATTCTCTCTACATGCCCAAACCATCTAAGCATACCTTTCTCAATTTTAGTCACTACGTCTTCTTTTATACCACAACGTTCTCTTATCACACTATTTCTTACTCTGTCACTCAGTTTTAATCCACTCATGCTTCTCAACGCTCTCATCTCTACCGCATTTATTTTACTTTTGTGATTCTTCTGCCATACCCAACTTTCACTACCATACATAAGTGTTGGCACCAACACTCCAGCATGCACTGCCAGTCTAGCCCTTTGAGACACCATCTGGCTATTCATAAAAGCATGCAGAGCACCATTTACCATATTCCCTGCATTCACTCTCCTTTCGATATCACTTTCACATGTTCCATCTTTTGTAAATTTAGATCCCAAGTATACAAATTCTTTCACCTCTTCCACTTGTTCCCCATCTATCAAAATATTGCCATTCATCATAGATTCATCTCGTTCAAAAAGCATAACTTTCGTTTTGTTTACATTCACTTTCATTCCTTTCCCTTTCAAAGCTTCATTCATAATATTTAGCATCTCCTGAAGCTCGTTAGCGGATGACGCAAGTATTACTTGATCATCAGCGTAGAGTAAACATTTGATGAGTAATTCATTCATTCTTAACCCATACATACTTTCTTTTAAATCTGTCAAACATTTATCCATGAATAGGTTGAACAGCCATGGTGACGCAACACATCCCTGTCGAACACCTCTTTCGACAGGAAACCACTCCGTGTACGCTCCGTTTATTCTGACACAGGCACTAGAACCCTCATAGAGAGACTTCAATGCTTGGATCAGACAACCGCTCACCCCATACGTAGATAACGTTCATTCCTCACCACTCGATCATAGGCCTTTTCTAAATCTACGAACGCGCAATAAACTTTCATTAGTACACATAAAGCTTTTAATTGTATTGCAATGCTCTGAAGTAAATGTTTCGAAGGAAAATAAACTACCCAACGGCTCACAAGTTTTTGTTAAGAAAAATCTGTTAAAATAAACAAAATGACGTGTTTATTTTTCTATAACCGGTCTATCACGGTGAAAATCGAAATTCTCCAGTGTCAGAGTTGTTAGGCAATGTCACACCTGTGACTTTCGCCACAGATTAAATGTCACAAAGAACTCGTAAATTGCTCGTAACGTTACATAAGTTAGAGGTCTCGGCCAGACAGTGACCCGAGTAAATTAGTATCAAAGTTAATAATTAATACATAAAATACTACGTTTATGTAGATTAGCCAAGTTAGACAAATTCTTCAGAAGAAATCATTTTGTTAATAGATTTCTTATTCCCTGGCTAATACCCGCGTTGTGCTCTATCCCGCAAGAATATGAAGAAAACCGTCTTTAGAGAAAGGCTATGTGTAGAATACGTATCATCGTCGTTGTCGTCGCCGTCGCTTCAACCGATGGACGTCCACTGCTGGACATAGGTTTCACGTAATGACCACCACAAGACCCGATCTTGCGCCACCTGGCTCCAGCGGCTACCGGCGACCCTCTTTATATCATCGGTGCACCTTGTGGGGGGTCTGCCTACACTGCGCCGTCCGGTGCGGGGTCGCCACTCCAGAACCTTCGGACCCCAACGTCCATCGGTCCGTCGGACTATGTGCCCCGCCCATTGCCACTTCAGGTTCGCGATTCGTAGGGCTATGTCGGTGACTTTGGTTCTGCTACGGATCTTCTCATTTCTGATTTGATTGCGTAGTGAAACTCCAAGCATAGGCTTCTCCATCGCACGCTGAGTGACTCTGAGCTTTCGAATGGGGCTCACAGTCAGCGACCACGTTTCGGAGCCGTAGGTCATCACTGGCAACACGCACTGTTCGAAGAGCTTTGTTTTCAGGCACTGAGGGATATGGGACGAAAATATCTGGCGTAGTTTCCCAAACCCTGCCCAACCGAGTTGAACTCCTTCTTCTGAGGTCAACCGCAGAATATGTGAAAGTCGCATCAAAATAGATCTAGCCGACAGGATAGACTGACAAACATTTACAAAAAATTATATAAATGCCGTATACATCTTTATGTGCATTTAGTGATGTTAATTGGAAATTACAAATAGATTATTAGATATTATACAAATTTAGGTTTTGGCTATAAATGCGTGTTTCTTGTAATTTAGAAACATTAATTCAGTTAATTCTATTAATCGTCAAAATACCATACTTTTAACTTATTTTTCCGATTGATTCTCTGCGTTTATGAAAAATATAATAGTTATTTTTAGTGTAACCAGTTCAGTAACAAGAGGTGAGATTTGAATTAACCTTTAAAGTTATATTATAGGCATCAGCAGTAACTGTTCAGCGTCAGGTTCATTAGAAACAAATAACACACTTACTCTCAGGGAATAATTAATATTCTATGCGTGTTCTTATTTTTACAAGGCTAACAGAATATTTGTTATATGGTGTTAGTAGTTTACGTTTAACTTTTTCAACGAATATTTTGAGGATTAATAAGAAATTTATGTGCCACCGTAGAAAGTACATATGTCAGAAGTGAAACTTCTTTGGCAAACTAATTTTTAAGTCTTGTTTATGATAAATACAAATCTAAAACTTTAGATTTCTGAGTCTTAGAGAGAGGGAAAGAGGAAGATATGTTAGGAATTTCAACGTCATTAAAATATTAAAAGTGTCGAAAATTAATATAAATAATTTATTGAAATCTCAAATGACGAATTATAAATAAAATTGCCACATGTAATGTGTCAATATTAGAAATTAATAATTAAATTTTGTATTTGAATTTAAAATTTAGAAAAAAGAATTTATGAAATATTTTTTAATTTATGTTTTATGAAAAATAGTATATTAAATTATTAAATGACGAGTAGCAAACTAAAATTTCACGTGTTATTTGTAAATATTGAAGCTGATTCCGCGTTTAATCGGTAACAAAATTACCCTTATGCGCCGAAAGAAGTTTCACCTCAATAATAAAAATGATTTCTCTGCTACAATTACATTAATGAAATGTCGGAGGCTCACTGCGTTTCACGATTATGCTATCTTTTGATATGGGCGTTAAAAGCCTAATGGACTAATACTTGTGCTAACAATCCATTGAAAGATTATGTCAATTAGTATAAAAGTATTATGTATCGGTACCGACAGCCATCGAATAATAAATGAGACCGTGAAATCGATTATTCGCTTCCATTGTTCTAAATTTCTCTTACCGTTATGCGTCTCAGGCTTTTGTAAATTTATGCATAACTACTTTCGACTGCAACTTTGCTGGCTCAGCCTCTTGACTGGCTGCTTGATGAACGACTTCTAAATCATAATTGATACGTGAGACGGATGAATTGTTTACTTTTGACATTAATTATGAGCTTGGTATTTCACTGTAATGTCATCTTAATAGATAAGTGATGTAGGGCATCCGCCTCTGATACTTAGGATTTATGTAGATGATATAAATTGTAGATTTTTATATAGAATCTTGTCCTAATCTATTGGACATTTAGAAAATTTCAGGACATGAGACTTTGGTCCGCAATCACTTTTAATATTCAATTTGAGTTATTTTCATTTTATAGGTTGAGAAAACATGAATCGTTAATAAAATTAATGTAGCACTCTCTTTTTTAATGTAAAGTATTATACAAAAAATCATGTATGTATTTCATGTAATTTACGTACATGTTTAATCATGTACTTGTACACACATTCGTATAAAAACATTCTGATATACTAACGAGTGAAGTCCATTAGTTGGATTTTCCTTCATAGATAAGCCCCTTTTAGACATGAAACATATAACTATATTTTATAATACTGCATTTCGTGGCATTTGCAAAAAATTGTATTATTGATATTAGAGCCTATGACCATCAACGGCCGTCGAATGTAACAATTCGGTTTCGTAATGGTAATACTAATGACATTTTTGATGATGGGGTGGAAAAAAAAACGGTTCTGATTTAAAAAAAATCATTTTTTTTTAGAGCTAAACGAGACGATAACTTCATAAATTCAATACATTCCTTTACTACAAAAAAAACCAGCAATGAAACACAAAGTTAAAAACAGCCGACGTTTGAACGAGCGCGGCCAGGCATTCTTTGATCAGTTCATTGACCTCGAGGGTAAATTAAGTATTTCATTGCTGGTTTTTTTTAGTAAAGTATTCTTTTTTCTAAGAATCTGTCGTTTCAAATAGCTGTACTTACATGTTGAAGCGCAAATAGTGCTAATAAAAAGTTTTTTTTAAATCAGGATCGATTTTATTTCCGTCCCATTATCAAAGGTGTCATTGGTGCTATTGTCTGTCTTCATATTCGTAAGCTGACTCCTAACACCTTGCATACGTACAGGCTTCTATCTCTATATAATTTAATAAGGAAATATAGCCTTCCAATTATTAGTATTATTTTATGATATAAAATTATAGTATTGTTATATGATATAAAATTAGAAATCTTAAGGTTTCCCTTCTATCGTGTCGTCGTCAGTATTGTTTGTTGGTAGTAAAACATAATGGCAGAATTATAGCTATTTTATGATTTTTTTATCTTCAAGACATATATTACGCTTTATAGATGACAAGTAAAGGTCGCATACGTTTTGTTGCAAATGAAATGAAATGGCATATATTTTGTTTATCACAAAACGACATTGGCACGAATTTTTTTTACGGCTTGGTAATTATGTAAAAAGGTCACTTGTATCTTATATTGAAACTCTTGAATTTTTGGTATTAAATAATATAAGTATTTCTATATAAATTAAAAATTTAGTCCTGATTGATTGGTTAAATATTGTATGTTGTAACTAATCATATAAGTAAAATAACTTTTTTTCATATTTCAAAATGTGTTGTTTGCTTTGTGTACGTATATACATTGAACATAGTGTTGTGAGATAACTTTATTTTAACTTTTCATATGTTTGATGACAAAAGGTTATGGCCATTTTTTTCTGTTCTCCATAAGTTTATATCATCATTTACGGGCGTGGACTTATGTTTATTTGTTGTTCTTTATAAAAAAATTAGTATTATAACGAATATTTTATACATATTGTAGATCCTGTTGTTGAGTTGTGTGTGTGTGTGAGAGAGAGAGGTAATACACTTTATTGCACACAAGAAAAAAAGACATACAAACTAAGACTTATAACTGTGATATAAGCATGCAAAGGCGGTCTCATTCTATAATCTCTTCCGAACAACCTTCGTGTGATGAGAAGATGGATAAAGTAAATGAAAGGGCATAACTGTGTCAGAACTTTAAAAGGAGTCTCTGCCAGGCAAACCTTGTTGAAATTAAAACTAGTAATGAAATATAAAGGTACTGTATAAATGAAATAAACTGTAATTAACATACTACGGAATTATTATACCTATGATATATATATATATATATATATATATATATATATATATATATATAAGTTTGTGTGCATATCTCAACATATGCAAGAGAACAAAGTTTAGTGTTTATGTCGTACAATGTTGCGAATTGCTAGTCTTATTGTTTCGAAATATTTCGTTCAAGTTCCCATATAACGTTTTGGCTATTGGACTTACGTTTATATGATGCAGATGGCAGGTTAACACAATATTTGTTCTTTTATTTCGTGGGAATTTCTAATGCAATATTTAAAAATAGTTTTAAGTTGTCTTACAACTTTAACAAAATATGAGACTATTCTATTCGTTTTCAATATCAGTAGCATTTTAATCATTCAATTATTTGATTTTAACGGAACGCGTAATGACCTTTTCTTTTGTGTATAGGTTAGTTCTTGACCTTACTTCGTTGTACTAGACAACCTTTGACTGACTTTTGATATATTTACACAAATCCATTGGTTTGTTAGTTCGAGTACGTGGCTTTTTTAATATGTGGGTTTTGAACAAATCAAAATTGGCCAATACCTATAAAGTTTTAAATGTTCGTGTCGTTATGATAGTTTTGTTTATCAAGCTTTATGTCTGAAAATGGAATGGATAGCACCTAGAATGCGTTTAACGTTTAACAGTAATCGGTCTGAATCTGATATTTATGTGAATCTGTGTGATGTGTCATTTAAAGGTTCAAAAACTTTAGATCTCTTTTCTTTAAATGATGATCATGAGATGAGATCAAATGTCCTCCTGACCTAGAATCCTTCTTAATGAAACAAGAACATATAATATCTTTCATTCCAGATAGCCGTCTACATTTCAAAAAGATTTATTATATCGTTGTTTTGGGTCAATAGCAGGATCCTTGATAGTCTATATTTTTTATGTTAAAACTCATACTGAAAGCAGCAAAACTAACGCCATGACAGTACAAAATGTTATTATGTCAATAATTTTTTTAAACAGCTCTCCCACGAAATGAGCCTTTTTGAATTGTCACTATTCTTTCGAAGCAGCGTTATGTATATTTTTAAGTTTAACGTTACATTAAGTAGTAATCCAACCATCCTACAAACGAAACTGGCAAGAATGGAAATTAGCTATCGATCATAATAATCGATAATTTTAGCGCCGAAACGTGCTGATGCACCTTAGTTTTAGTTTTTATGTATTCGGATTTCACTTCTATTACAAAAGTCATTAGGTTCATTTTAGTAATGTTTAAAATAAATAGAAATAACTTGGCCTGGCCCTTTAGCATCGATGATGAAAACGCGATACGTGAGGCGTCTGGAGGTGAATGATTCCCTCATTATTTTAATAGTGTGTTAGTAAATTGGCGTTTGGCTCGAGCTCGGTTGTTGCTCTTCTCAGCATCCGTTTGAAGATCCGTCTTACGATTATTAAAGTGGCAGACATAACACAGGTACATGTAGGAATTTGCAAGAACATATTTTCCATTTATAGATTTTTATTTTAACTTAATCAATTAATACAACTGGTGGACGTCCGATGTTGGACCGAAGTGTCTTTTAAGTATTTTTATAATTCGTAATCATATGATACCTATAACAGGCAGCTTCCTTATTAGTCAACCTAGTCAGGGGTCAGTTAGGAGTCCACTAACGCAGCGTATGCATAAACGTTTAATTGCAAATCATCAAGGAAGATATAAAATAGATAGATGCAAGGAAGATGTGAGTAATATAATTAATTTAATTGTCATTGAAGTATTAAGTGTCCCAAATTAATACATATAATTTATAGAAATTTATCGAATATGGCAAATTAAAATGCTACATGTTATTTGTAGATATTAAAACTGCCTAACCTGCAAACGACTTAGCATAAAAAACGCTGCACATTTTCGTGACTCTAAAGATGTATAATTCAAGAAATAAGACATTTTTCTCTAATTGTTTTTCAAGCATAATATTTAATCACATAAATTTAGTTTGGACTTTACTTACCTAATAATACGAACGCTAAAAATGACTAATACATGTTTATAGAGATTTGCAAATTTTCAAATCCAATGGAATCGAAATTGATAGAAGCGGCTGGGTTGAATAAAAGTTGCTTCCGTCTAAAAGTAAACTAATTACTTCTAATAGAGATTAATTATGATCTCATTGTCACCTCTTGGTTGCGCTGATCGGTGCGAACCTCTCACTGGACAGCGTTGTAGGCGCGATGCTCTCTAGTGATAGCTCTCTAGTGATAGCTCTCTAGTGAAGTGGCCTCTGTGAGGCGATCATCTCACTGAAGGAGGTCCACGAACGAGTTTACAATGGATGCTCCCTTACACCGCTGGAGGAGGCGGGCTACAATGTAGCGTCTGTTAGCGTATGTCCTTCCGTCGTCGAGAATCCTCAGTGGGACACCAGGGATAAATGCATGGTTCATTCATGGTTGAAGAGGGTTCCGGTGGGTTTTAGTGGATATTGCGAGGCTTTCTTGTTCGCCGAGTCCCACACTCCTGACACACGGTTTCCCGGCGAAAAAAAGAGTTTAATTATGATAACTGATAACGTAAAAAAAGGAACTAATATATGTCTTAAGAAGTTTTTTTGTGCAAGAATAGCAAAGTTTAATTGAACAAAAATTGATAAGAAGCAATCAGTTTCAGCAAACTATAATTCTGACTAAATCATTTACGATAACGGGTTTTTGTTTACAAATGTAACTTTGACAGTATATATGAGACACTTTAGTGTGTATAATTTGCATTTCAGTTGCAGAAATAAATATTGTAAAACCTAAATGTGTCTTTGTCTTTCAATTCCTCGTAATAATTCAAAGAGTATGGTAACAGGAAATAACACTATATTTAATATTCATTTCACGGTCATCGGCAACTTTGTATAAGTTTACAATAAAATTCTAATCAGTTTTCGATTTGGCCGGTTTCTAAATTTACACAACACGATTACAATACATATATTTTACAATGAACAAATTAAAGCTGTTTATTTTATATTAATAGATTTTAAACGTAGATTTTTATTGGTATGTATTATTAAGGTACTTTGGAATTTGTACAAAATATATTTGGCATTTTTTCTGACGGTAAGCGATGTGAAGTTTAGCATTTTTCTAAATGGCCTTTATTAAGCTTGATGGTAATAAATGGAAGTCCTCAGTCGAGGCCTATAGAAATTAAAATGTATAATTTACTAAATTTGCATCATCGGGAATGGATTCGGTCTACTTTTTACCGAAGTGTGTACACGCACTATAACAACAACAATAACATAAGCGAGATAAGCTTGTATTGCCAGCTTAGAACGGATTTTACGAAATTTTTTGAAATGAAAATGCTACCAATTCAAATCTATGAAAAAAACATTTAACGCAGAGGAAGTCGCGGGTTCAGCTTGTACATACATATATATGTATATAGATATGAAAGAGATATCCAGGTAGCTATTGACTCATTACGATATCTCTGGAACCTTAAGGCGTAGAGATAATTTGCCTAAATTAATGAAAATGCTACCCAAAAAACATTCCACGCAGACGTAGTCGCGGCTTCAGCCAGTACTTGTATATATGCATATCTTGTTCAAATTTTCTATCTCTAATAAAATATCTTTTTATTCATTCACTCAAGTATAAATTCTTTTTAATATTAAATTATTTATTTAAATTAATCGTGCGAAGATCGCGCAGTATTAAAGCTCACGTAAAAAGTTTAAAGGTTTCTATCTATATACATACATACATACATAGCATCACGCCTCATTCCCATAGGGGTAGGCAGAGACAACATCCTTCCACTTGCCACGATCCTTGCATATCTCCTTCGCTTCTTTCATTCTCATTAAACCTTTCATACAAGTTCGTCGGTTTAGAGTACTCTTGACCTGGCCGTTATTTAAAATGTCCTGGATTTAGTCCAGGAACGTTCGCCTTGGTCTTCCCCTTCCAACTTTCGCATTCACTCTTGACTCATAAATCCTTTTTGTCAGTCTCCTTTCATTCATTCTCTCCACGTGCCCAAACCATCTAAGCATACCTTTCTCAATTTTAGTCACTACGTCTTCTTTATCTATATAATGAGTTTAAGAGGAGGGTACAGGAACTGATTTTAATATTTTTAATTATGTGTTCAGTTATCGTTACAATATTTTCACTGTCTGCGAGTTATTAAACCAATATAAATGTTGCATAATGTTTCCAATAAAATGAATGCTATTTTACGTAGGCGGCACTCGTGTCAATATTGCGACAGTATCGCCTTCGATTCGTTTATCGTATTCGTTTTAATTGGCCACACTGTGCTAGGATGAAGTATAAAGGGTCCTATAAACGATTTTACCGTATAGAATGGAAAAATAATTCACAACTGTATTTAATATACAAAATCAAAAGCTTTTTTATTCAAGTAGTCTCAAAAAGCACTTTTGAGTCGTCAGTGGTCTATCCGGTGGAAAAAAATCTACCACCGGTTGATTCCACTGAGACTAAACCGATAATAAACTCAACAGTTACTCCTTAAAATATAGGTTTTGTAGGTTACAATGTGTAATATTATGGTCCGTATGCAACTGAACTCAAGCCCCAACTTTTCTCTTACCTAAATAATCTTCAACATTTTAATATGCCTTTTGTAAAAGGACAAAGTCAAAATTCATTGCGGTTTCTTATTAAAAAGGCGTATTCCCATCCCGACAAATGATTTCAGAACCTTCTTCATCCTGAAATATGTCATTACTAGATTGTTTTTATTTCTTGTATTAAAAAGTGGTTTTATATTGTTGGTATATATTTAAAGAGAAGTCTTCGGGGTTAGCAGCGGAGTCTCTGCCGGAGATTCTTAGCACCCCCTGCCCCGCCGTTACCATAACCCCTGCCAGAGCTAGGAATAGCGTGGATGCCGGGGTCTGGGGAACGTTGCTGCCTTGTGTCGTTCGTAATTGGATAATGCTGTAATGATCATGCTTGGCAGGCGGGTTGGTGATCGCAGTGCTGTTTTTAACGCACCGATAACGCAGCTGCCCGTTATCGGTCGGTTATTTAGGTCAGCAAGTAGGAATGGTTATACTGTCGTCAGTAAAAGCGGGGTGTACGCGGGTTGAGACGACGACGACGACGAAGTCCTAGACCTCCTGACATAGGCTTTTATGAAACTTACAAGTACGTCTTAGCGAATTACATGTTAATGACGTAAATAAAATTAACTTTTTAGTATACTACTGTACAATTAATATATAATTAATATGTTCTGTGAAACTTGATTTGTTTTTCTAGAATCTAACATTCTACTTTTAAGAGTGCGGCTACAATTAAATGTTATTCATCACATTTAAGGCTTATTTTGCTTATAAATACACAGTTTTTTTTGTAATGGTGCCATTTTTAATTAAAAAAAAAGAAGTCCTTAATTTATTTTACAGCTATTTTTTCAGTGCAACCTTTAGTGTATTGCTTCTTATATCATTCAATATTTATTCCTTTAAAAAGTAAACGTATTTTTGTTATTAATCGTTTATTAATAAATATAAATAAGAACATAAAGCAAGTAATTTTAAACATTAATTTAAATAAAACACTTGTATTATCGTTTTGGAATTAAATTTTTACTTATGTTGTGTGCACCTTTTTTCATTTAATAATTCATACGGCATAAAAATAAAGCCACGTTCGACTTGCAAATGCTATTTAACATAAAGTCAAGAATGATGCAAAATGTTGTAGGTCAAAGACGTCTAGGTAATTATAGACAAGCTGGATCTAGATTAACTTCACGTTTATTATTAAACATTATTTCAAATGATGAAATTTTTAATTGGCCACACATTTTATGTATTTTACGGAATACCTTTTTAACAGTAATGAGTTTTAGATAACAGTGACGAAGTCTCTGGAGTTTACTATAGTCAATGTCAAAGTCAAAATATCTTTATTCAAGTAGGCCCATTACAGCACTTTTAAATCGTCAAATATCGTTTTTTTCTATATATTATTTAAATGACTGATGATAACATTAAAGAACAACTTAAAATCTAAAGTTACGAGGGTTCCTTCGCGCCCCGATCTGAGAAGAGCCCACAACAAACTCAGTCGGGTGTACGTTTTTTAATAATTTAATTTAAATAAAATTTTTAACTTATATAGAACATGTTTATGTGTTGCTTTTTTTCAATCATGGAAGCATCTATTGCACCAATAAATGACGGTATTAATGTAATAATTACTATAAATATTACAAAAAGGTAAAATTCTTAAGCCTTGAGGATGATAACTATGGCTTATCTTTGATTGCAACAGTTTAACCATTATTTAAATTATTATGTTTGTTAAAAATCAAGCATTACGTACTATTGAAGTGCTGAGTAAATGTATACTTCAACCTTCACGTAGATATCGTGTATAATGATGACCTTATCTTTTTATGTTTAGCCATAAATTCATCATTTGTCGGATGATCTTGTATTTTAATTAACATTATTAATTTGAGGAACTGAAAAATCGAGTAACAGTTTAACGGCTAGAGATCCCAGGTTCAATTTTATTTCCCTACGAATACTAGAAATATATGAATCTATATATGGCTATATACCTATATACGTCTTTAAAAGACAAGTTATTACTTTTTTATATGAGAAAGCAATGTTTACTACTATGGTTATTTATGGCATAAATGGAAAAAATGGGGGTCGCCGATAGCCGCTGGAGCCAGATGGCGCAAGATCGGGCCTTGTGAACGTCATTACGTGAGACCTATGTCCAGCAGTGGACGTCCATCGGTTGAAGCGACGACCACGACGACGATTTCAAATAATTTTCAGCAATTTATAAATTATATCTCGATTTTACGAGCTTTTAGCTGTCTTCACAATGACATTTGGAATTGTATTATATAGATGAATAGAAAATTCAAATACAAATTAGAAACTTCTTTATTCAAGTCAGCTTTTACGGCACTTTTAATCGTCCAGAATATTTTTTTCCAGATATTATTCCAATGTACGAATGATAATTATGACAGAACGACTTAAAATCTAAAGTTACGAGGGAACCTTCGCGCCCTATTCTAAGAAGAGCCCACAACAAACTCAGTCAGAGTGTCATTTTTTTATCAACCAACCAACCATTACAATATCATTATAATTTACTTTATTATCAACAGAGCAATTCATTCATTTCCGGGCTTTTTTTATCGTCCATCTAATCCTTATAAAATCGTACTATAATGTACGATTTTTCAATTAGCTTTTCTTTTATACATTTTTAAAATCAGTGACATCTCTAGAATATTTGCTGGGAGTTAGTTCTAATAAATAATTAAAAATCAATAAAAACTAAATGTAAGCAGTTTAATCATAATCGCGATATAAATAAGTAAAATAGATTGTTTGTAAAAAATGGTCGGACGATTTTTTTTTGGTTTTCTTCCTTAAGTAAATTTTGGAATAGGTTGTAAATAAATTTTCACTCTCCTATCCCCAACTTAAATTTTTAATCGCAATATAAAGTTACTCGGGTTGGACAGTCTTTGTGTATGATACGTAAAAAATGGCTGTAGTACATGTCAATTTAACTTTTCAATGCTATTTCTGTTGACAGTTTTCAAGCCTTATTATTATTTATTAATTTATTAGCATACTTATCTCGTAGAGACTCATGTAAATGGATACTTTTTCAAAACTGATACCCAAAATAGTTGCCGTTGTAAGAACAGTTTACGTAACTACGTTGTCTGTACGGAAAATGTGATTTATGGCAAGGGTATATTTATCATCGCGAACTACAATCGCATTGTAATAAAAATGTATCCAAGGCTGAATCACATTAAAATCTAAATAGTCGTTTAACTCGTAATGTCAGACTTTTTGTGTATTACTGCCACAATTGTGTATTTTCTTGTTTGCGAATGAATATTAATGCTACAGGTAAAAGTCAAGGATGTACCATTAAAAAATGAAAATGTAACAGGTTTATTTGGCATTATAATAAATTTGACTTTCATTCTCGTTGTGACTACAACTCAGTTTTTTCATGGTTTGCAAAATGTGGTATATAAATTTGTTATTTTTACTTCGATTTGAGTGTTTTTAAATTTGGCAATACCACATAATGGGTTGGTAAAAAAAAGATAACATAAATCATTCCATTATTAATTTTAAAGCTTTATATAATAAAGCTCTGTGTTTCATAAAATATTTTCTGTGTCACCTTATTTTTGGGATTGAAATTCAATATAATTGTGGTGAGATTTTTAGGAGATTATTAGTCACTAAAATTAATTACTAACTAGCAGCCCATTCACGTCCCACAGCTGGGCACATGCCTCCTCACTCCGAGGATCGATGGTTTATAGAGTATAGACCCACCACGCTGCTCCACTGCGGATTGACAGGCATAGTACGCAAGTGCACTTTCTATTCCTTCACTCTCATAGTCCGATGTGACGGGAATCCAACACTCGTGGAGAGAAATCGACGGCTTAACGTGCTCTCCGAGGCATGGGGGTGGAGCACACTGCCAACTTCCCAACTTGGGGCAAATATTGAGAAAATCTTAATAGAAAACTCAATTTTGATATTTGAAGTGTCCCGACCCGAGATTTGAACCCAGGACCTCATGTCAGTAGTCGAACATGCTAACCAATAGACCAATGAGGCAGTATTAGGCACGGATGACGTAAAATATCCTTGATTTTTTTAAGTACAACAGTGGAAACTTTTATACATTTAAGTTAGATATGTGTAGTGGCTCTAATTTGTGATGTGTTGCTAATCAAATTGTTTACAGTAATGTCCGTCCGCCAAATGAGGTCTGTATAAATGCCCCTAAAGGATATATTTTGGTCCGAATTGAAACGTCAAATATCGGAAAATTTTAAGACTGAAATGGAAATACATTGTCTATGAAATAGATCATATTCGTTCTAATGTTGGATGCAACTTTGTATCACTAAAGAAAATCTCTACACTAACAAATCGTTCTCAACAAAATGAACTCAATTATACACAACATTTTGTGAAGTTATGACGGACTTAAGAAAGGGCAGGAATAGTGATTATTTATGTATTTATATTAAATTATTCATGAAATTGAACTTTGTAATTGGTCAGGAAGACATGTTATAATACTCTATGTTCTATATATTAATAAAATTTACATGTTTAAGCGAGATATAAATTAAACAAGATCTGTGGTTTCCTAATGTTAAAAACGATTTCTAAAGAATGAAATCTGATAGCTTGAGGTATTTCACGGAGTAATGAAATATTCGACTAGTATTTAGAGCAAATCTGTGCTTCAACGATCGCCAGCAATACTGAAAGACAAGAAGTAAATAAGTAACTGGAGCCAAACGATTTTCTTCCGCAATACGAGGTCGAGCGTGACGAAGACAAATTCTTTTTATTGATTCTATAAATATATATTCTCAAGATGAAGTGACCGAAAAACATCGTCGATTTAAAAACTGTTGACTCATGTGTAACATGCACAAAATCAAATATATCTATAATATCTCTTTGCAGGAAAAGGTTCAAAAAGAACAATATTAAAGGTTGTTCAACATCATACAAACCAATAATTTCCACTACTTCAGAGTTAGTTATATAGATAGTAGGAATTTAAAAAGTCATAATTTTGGATCTAATCGTATAGATCTTTCTTATTTACTAATAATTGTATTAATATACGTTGATTGTAAATTGATCATATTAAGAAAATGTCGTTTTTATATTTAAACTCATTTTACGAGTGAGAATATACCTATTTTGTAAGATAAAACGGTAAAACTGTTAAGCATATTTAAAGATATAGTTCGTAACGTTCATTGCTATAGAATGACTGATCGATCTATCGACTTGGTAATTCATTTGATTTTTAGACCATGAAACAGCTATACAGGCATTAAATTGAAGATTACTGTTTTTAAAGCTGAATACAAAACCACAATTCTAATACCTCTAATCTCTTATGGCAAATTTAATTTACTACGATATAATTCGTAATGCTCTATTTCCACTATCAGTAAAATAAGCGATTCAAATAATGTGGCATCGTTTAAATTTATCTATTTTACGTACTTTCTTTTGGTGTCAAGAATTTATTGTAACTACATTATCTAAATTGTTGGGAATCTTGAAAATATCGCTAGTGTTCCGTTTAAGCAGCGATGGCGCACTAAGCTATGATTATTTTGTAGTTACGATTAATTGCGTGTATTTCGTAGCTAGAAAAACATGTGACGTGACGAAATTTCTTTAAATTTCGATTAGAAATGTTATTACTTAACTAACATATGCCAATCTTCATGGGAGAGATATTCCAATGAGAAGAGTTTGTGAGATGTCTTTTCGTAGCTCCCTCTCTTATGAGTGAAGTCCGTGTGCTTATCCTTAAAAACTACTCCAATTTTATATGCGAATAAGAAAATGGTTAGTAATTTTATCTATACAAATTATATATTTACTGAATAACAGCTATTTACTAAGTGCATAACAAAAAATCAATTTTAATCTTGTTGCTGGACCAATTTAGCTGGCAGCTGATGAGTTAAATAAAAAATTACTTAGGTTCGTTTATTTTAGAAAAAAAAGGAATCTGGAATTACGCGGGTAACACCGTTTGTACACTAGACTTGGTTTTTAAAGTAATTGGGTATTTTAGCCTGTTTTCTTGAGATGTGTTGCCTTTTTTCCATAGCCGATGAATATAGATAATTTTACTGTTTCAAGCGATGTCGTAGTATTTTATGTCGGTAAAGACGGTACAAACAAACAAACAAAACTCAAACTTATCTAAAAGATAAGTTTGTGTTTTGTTATGGCAACAACCTTAACGCACGCCGCGCTGATGAGCTTATCCTTCACGGTCAGAGCTAAAAGCTTATGGAATGTGCTACCGGTCAAAATTTGCCAGTGCCAGAGTATCTCCATCTTCAAACAGCGTGTGGTGGACCACTATCTGTCTTTATCTAATTCTCAGCATCCTTAACGCTTGACATGGGCTTGCATAATGCTTGATGTATGTATATATATTTATTTATTTATGTATATGTATGTATTTATTACATGTATGTAAGTATTTGTATTATAAATGTCTTTATGTATGTACTCGTAGATAATATATGTATGTCTATTTCTATAGTAACACCGCCTAGCTTCTCTCTCTTTTCTTTAACTGTCTCCGTAACTGCAAGGGTTGTCTGGATAAGATCGCTATGTAGCGATAAGACCGCCCAATTGCATACTTAATTTAGTTAATTTTAAGTTATTGTATTTTTCTTTTGTATTACTTCTGTGGTATTCAATAAAGTATACATGTATCTATCTATCTATCTATTTACATTAAATTGGGGTCCATATAATTACAATTATCTTAGAATCGTTTAAAATTGGACCTATTGAAATACTACTTCATACCGAATTGCACATAGTGAGTTGCGAAATGTTTCACGACAAAAATCACGAATCTGACATTTGGATTATTGTAACGGGCGGGGTAAAATTTGGCATTTGTACGCATACCTCTCCAACCATGAGCGTACGTATTCTTAAATATTTATTCGTATTTATGATGAGCCTAGGAATTGTACTCTATATTAAGCCACACAGAATTCAATTTAAGAAAACGTAGCTGATTAGCATGTACTGCAAAATCTTTTGAACGCATTACAACTCTTAAGAGAATTGAAATACAGACAAGCATTGTGTTCGAGTGATGAAAAGTAAAAGTTGTGTTTAGATGCTGATGTATTCTTGTACCCTTTGACGAAAACTACCTTGAAAGGAATATAGGCTTGTAAGGCGCATTAGATTACTTTTAAAGCCATAAATAGCTCGTGTAACATGCTATATGTTTAATCGTAAATGTTTCAGACATAAAGTAGTAATAGGAATAATTCTACCACACTCAAATGGTAAAACATCGCAGCTTAAAATAACATGACTGTCGTAAGCGAAACAATAATAAGCTTGATTATTACTTGATTTTTATATAAATATATATCAATAACATTTAATTTAGGATTAATTGTGATAGCTCTTTTGCGTGTCTTTAATAAATAAAACGAAGAAGATACAATAAATGTTGAAACAGTCTTTAAAGATTGAAACCTTAAACATAAATCTGGGTCAACAGACTATTTTTTCTAAATACAACGATTTCACACATTATTTACTTGTTATACCATCTTAAAGGTAAATAAATATTTTAGGCCTCAAAAGTAGAATTGGCAAACGACAATGAACTTGTATATATATATATATATATTAAAATGAGGTGTCGGGTAATACAGAATTTTTCTATATTTTGTATATGATTTATTTATTTTGTTGTTTGAATAATTTGTGGTAATCATATTTTGTCCACACCTTATTATTGAGTGAGAAAAACAAATACATCGTATAATTATTCATTTTTCATTATTCTGTATGAGTTAATCAAAATATCCCCAATGCAAATTGTTTTCAATCGGTTCTCGTGATGCACTTCGATAAATTACCCCATACATTGATAGCTCTGGTTAAAGATCCATTTGCAACGTTTTATATTCAGTAGTTTTAAAATTATCGCATATTATATAATGCTTCTGAAATTTCTGTTTTGGTTTTAAACTTAAATATTTTCTCTTTTAATTTTTGTCACTATGTTTGTCAGAACATGTTTTTGACTATACCAATTTTGATACTTTTTTTTGCAGATTGATAAAACATTTCATATACGAATATGACTAATGTTAATAAGGAGTTTTAACATAAAAAAATAAATACAAACAATACAAACATTTTATGTGCAAATAATGGAATGCTAAATTGTACATACATTTCAATACAAAGATTGATTGTTATTTTGAATGTTAAAAATTCTTTAGGCACGCTGTGCACTTTATTTTAAAGGTATAGAATGGGATTAAGCCGTCATGCTTGACTTTGTAACGCTCATTCTAGTAAAAGTAGCTATATCGACGACGTGCAAGTTATAGGCAATGCATCTCTGATATATATTTTTGTTCATTGATTGATATGAGAATAATTTTTACACAATACATACATATATAGCATCACGCCTCATTCCCAATGGGGTAGACAGAGACCACGTCCTTCCACTTGCCACGATACTTTCATATCTCCTACGTTTATTTCATTCTCATTAAACCTTTTATACAAGTTGGTCGGTTTAGAGTACTTTTGACCTGGCCCTTATTTAAAATATAGTCAGTCCAGGAACGTACGCCTTGGTGCCCAAACCATCTAAGCAAACCTTTCTCAATTTTAGTCACTACGTCTTCTTTTATATCACAATGTTCTCTTATCACACTATTTCTTACTTTGTTACTCAATTTTAATCCACTCATACTTCTCAACACTCTCATCTCTACCGCATTTTTTTACTATTAAGCTTCTTCTGCCATACTCAACTTTCACTACCATAAATAAGTGTTGATATCAACACTCCTCTATGCACACCATTATAGTTATATATAATGTAACTCCTATTTTTATATGAATATAGTACAAAAATTATTATTAACCTCAACTTGACAAAGTTTTCACTTTTGTTATGTGGCTTAAAGCACACACCTAGTTTTTTTTTAATACAAAGAACAAACGAAGGCTGATTTGTTCCGCTTGCAATGTGACAATACGCTTTTTATGAATTCACATTTATACGGCACTTACACAATCTATTATCGAATAAGTAGTATATTAGGTATTGCCTATTATATTGTGCACCGCGTAAATAAAATTAATTTCAATGGTTACAATACTTATTTAAGGCTAGATTTATATAAAGTCTATAGCATATTTGTAATATCAATATCGCAATTTACACAATTCTAGGTCCGAAATATATTTGTATGACGCATAATATTTTTTTCAAAATCTGCTTTACACGAAATTCTTAATATTTATTTCCAAAATATGATTGGTGATGATTTCAAAGAACTACTTAGAATCTAGTTATAAATGCTCCTTCGTGCCTTGTTCTGAAGAAAGTCCGCAATCAACTCAATCGGGTGTCTTTATTATAATTTTATTTTATTATACATACATACATTCATAGCATCACGCCTCATTCCCATAGGGGTAGGCAGAGACAACATCCTTCCATTGGCCACGATCCTTGCATATCTCCTTCGCTTCTTTCATTCTCATTAAAGGTTTCATACAAGTTCGTCGGTTTAGAGTACTCTTGACTTTCGCTTTCACTCTTGACTCATAAATCCTTTTTGTCAGTCTCCTTTCATTCATTCTCTCTACATGCCCAAGCCATCTAAGCAAACCTTTCTCAATATTAGTCACTACGTCTTCTTTTATACCACAACGTTCTCTTGTCACACTATTTCTTACTCTGTCACTCAGTTTTAATCCACTCATGCTTCTCAACGCTATCATCTCTACCGCATTTATTTTACTTTTGTGATTCTTCTGCCATTAATCACTATGTCGTCTTTTATACTACAAAGTTCTCTTATCACACTATTTCTTACTCTGACATTATAAAAACTTCTTTTTTAATTCCGATTATACCAATCTATTTACTTCCACGCTTTTCTAACGTCTAAATAATACTTCTAATTAAATTATGAGTTCTCAAATCAAAATTTAAAAAAAAATTAGGATTTTTATTATGATAAAAGAGAGAACAGTAAATTCCAAAGAAATATACCAATTTAAGCCATACAAAGCTTGTTTGCGTTCTCAAATTAATAAAACCAAAATTACAAGTGCTTGATATAGCTCAACTAAATGGACTTTAGAATTGTCTAAAAAAATAAGGCAAAATAAGATGTCTTAACAGATTTATCCTTAAAATCTCTTGTTTTATTATGTGTGGTCACGTAAAAGCTAAGAATAAATTAAAATTTTCTGTATATTCCAAGCATCAAATAGATTGAAAAATAAATCTGCGCGATCCTTTACCTTTATTAACTACTTATATATAGAACTTAAATTTCTTTGCTTCTATATATTGAGTTTTAATAAGGACATATAAAAGAAAGGCATGCTCCAGAGATTGATGATTTCTGAGTAACGATAATTAAGATATACTGGTACTTTCGCTTGACATAGTGACCAAGCGTAGATATAATTACGGCTCGCAAAAGCATTTATAGAATTCCATAGCCTTCAGTAAAAACCACATTGGTGCCTACCTTGCTTTCTTCTTAATAATATGTTATAGCATTTTTAGAAAGATGAGGCTATACCAAATATGTAATCACAGTCTTAAACATCGTTTTTATGATTGTGAAAGGTAATCGACCACGCAAAGACTTTAACATTGATATTTGTAGGTAAATTGTTAATTTTGTTCAATACATGCTTACGTATCCTGTATAAGTTTTCAATTGATAACATAACAATTAATTATCAGTTTACTGTTCCTCTCAACAAAGGTTGTCTGGAATAGATCGTTTTAAATGATAAGACAGCGTCCGCGTATTTAATATGTGTTTTTATTGCTGTCAGTTTAGCGGTTGATTGTGATCACACCTGATGGTAAGTGATGATACAGTCTTAGATGGAAGCGCGCTAATCTGGTTAGAGACAATTATACTTAATTTTCTATACAGCTTCGTACTGGAACACAAAGCTCTTGCTTGCTGATAAGGTTTATAACTTATTGGGCACACTAGTTGGAGAGAGGGTTTCTAAAGCATAGACTCACCACGCTGCTCCACTACAGGTTGGCAGGCACAGTACCCAAGTGCACACTCTATTCACTGTCATAATCCAATGTGACGAGAATTGGACACGATCGGAGTGAAATCAGGTGCAAGACCGACGGCTTATCGTGATCTCTGAGTTACGGGAGTGGCCAAGTTCTTAAGTTCGGGAAAATATTAAGAAAATCTTAATAGAACATACAATATTGATGTTTTAATTCGTTCGATCCGGTACTCGAACGCAGAACCTCATGTTTGTCGCCAAACATGCTAACCCTTAGACCGATGAGGCAGTCAGGGTTGTAACTACCATAGCCGAATCCTCCCACCAGTCCAGACAGAAAATGCAAATTACTGAATTCGTTCTACCTTGGATCGAATCCGGGACCTCTGCTACCAGCAAAAATGTAATTCTCTATCTACGTCTAGCCTTATTTGCATTTATTTACTTTGTTGTGTGCAATATAAATATAGTTTTATATATATAAATAAAAATGGAAAATCTGAATGGCTTCGTTTTTCATAATTGCCGTTATTTCATTATTAAGACCAAAAAATGTAATACAAAACTTGCCGCATAACTTCAAGTAACAGCCTTAGACAGTAATGATAATGATGTACGCGATAGTAAAGTCTTCGTGGGAAAGCGTACAGAAACACAAAAGTGTGAAAGATGAAAGCGGGAGCGCATTTTTTCGCAATAGTGATCTCTTATTCCCAGACCTTCACAATAGCGTTATTTATAAATAAAACGAGATTACGACTTCATAATAGTCCGACAGTTGTAAGCATGGGTAACGAAAGTATTGCGCCATCACTCCAACTTGTAGTTGCTGCACTATGACTTAATGGCAAAATTGTTGAGCTTTCGCTCTGTGAAAAAGAATTATTAAACTGAATTTCTTGTGTAGTATACATCATTTTAAAATGATAACTTAATGCCATATTGTTCTTTCTAATTCATAAATATTTGTGATCGTGTAATTAATAAAATATCATATGATTTTTGGATATTGACTTCAAGGAATCCGTGTGCAGAATAAATCTATTAGAGAATGTATTTTACAACAATATTCTAAATCAAAATTTATTTAGGTAGGCTCAAAAAGCACTTTTGAATCGTCAGTAGTCTGTTGTCTGTTGGTAAGAAATCTACCACCGGTTCGGAAAGTTGAATCCGCTGTGCAAGAAACTCAACGGTTACTCTTTTAAAGATAGTTTTGTGTGTTACCATGCTTCTGTGAGGAACTGGAATCAAGTCCAAACATTTCTACTGCTTAAATAATCTTCAACATTATAATATGCCTTTTGTAAAAGGATGTTGTTGACATATTTCTTATAATTATGTGAAGGCCAATCTAAAATTGATTGCGGTAACTTATTAAAAATGCGTATGCTCAAACCGACAAATGATTTCTGAACCTTCTTCACTCTAAAGTATGGCATTACAAGTTTGTTTTTATTTCTTGTATTAAAATTGTGTATTTCACTTTTTTTTTGCTATATAAGTAAATATTATTACCGATATTATTCAATGTATATTGCGACGGTTTTAAAAGATTTGTATCTCCTTTTAAGGTTTTTGTACCAAATGCAATTGTAACACTTATTGTATTATTTTGTATATAAAATATTGATTGTAATGACTTTTTTTAATTTCACTGATTCCACATACACGAGTGAAGAAATAAAAATCGATAAACAGTGTGCACGTTTGTCCGTTTTTCCATTTAGAATCAACAAATATAATAAAAATTTAGACTTCTTTTGTAAGTCTTTTTTGTTCACTGAATATATAATTTCAGTCTCATAAACTACTGTGCATTTATCAAAAACCCGGTGTTTTAATGATAATGGAATTTTGCAATTAAGCTACATAAGCTATATCCAACATACTATAGATAATTAAAACATTCATGAAATCAAAACTGCGCTGCACTATAATAGTGATTGACACAACACATACGTCAATAGACTTTCGCCTGCTTCTATAATTGTTATTTTAATTACTTTGTGACACGTAATAGACCTTGAAAATTTAATAGTTTGAACACTACTGCTTACTGTGGTAATCAAAACCAATAAAATTTTCTTTATACTAATAGTCTTTTATAACGTTGAGTCCGCTTTTACAGTAACTGTTTAGTCATATAATTAAGAATATACATTACGTTAGTAAAGTACGTAAACGGCGTCATTAGTCTAGTGGTTAGTATATTCGACTACAGTCATGAGGTCCTGGGTCGGGCCAATTCAAAATCGCTATTGAGTTTTCTATTAAGATTTTCTCAATATTTGCCCAAGTTGGTGGTGTTCTCCACCCTCGTGCCTCGGAGAGCACGTCAAGCCGTCGGTCCTACGCCTGATCTCTCTCTGGTCGTATCAGATTCCCGTCACAATGCGGACTATGAGAGTGCACTTGTGTATTATGCCTGCTAACCCGCAGTGGGTCAACGTGGTAGGTCTATGCTCTAAAAACCCTCCTCATATGAGTGAGGAGGCCTGTGCCCAGCTGTGTGAATTTAATGGCCTGCTACTTAGTAAAGTAAACTAACTATTAAAAATCGAAAGTTCCTCTTGTAAATTTGTGCTATGTTTGCACAAAAAATTATACATATATTAATTTGTTTTTTTTTTCAATCTACAGTGATTTAGAGGCTTTTGTCAACAAGACACGTTAGCTCCAACGTCACTTCGCTTTAATGGAAATCGCTGATAACCTACAACGATGACATTATAAAATTCGACACCTATTTTTGAAGTTGGACTACTTAGAATGCTCTGCAGAAGACCAACATCAAAACAGTATAGACTTGGCTTTCGCTCCGATTTCTGGTACACTCATTGTTTTATTCAGAGTAATTCATTCTGTCCCAAGCTTTTTTAACCGTTTAAGAAAACTTCGCATCTTTGACACAGGCGAAGTTTCCAAATCCTCCAGCATTTTAAAACATAGCTATATTTTTTATTTGGAGTTTAAAAGGAGATTGAATACTCTTTTATTAATTTGTTTTATGGCCTTTGAATATAGCCCTTTAAGGCCTAATTGCATTCGTAAATGTTTAGATAAAATTTTGACATTCATTTTGATAAAAAAAAGTCTATTATTAGTGTTAAATCAATTTCCAGATTGCAATAGGAGCGATATCCAAACGATATCACTAATGTTATTTATTATTAGACAATATTGACAACACAATAGCAACAATGGCCTCTACATTTCATTCAATATGATAAATTGGTAATTACACAGTATTTAAACTGCTTTTGAATGCACTCAAATTATGATTGAACTGCTGGCCTCGCTGGCAAAACATACCGCTGCTTTGGAAGAATAGTGACACCGCCCTAAACGCTTTTTTTTACAAGAGATATCATATTGACAGTTTTTGATGTCACAGGACTATTTTTGCTGATTAGAATATAAGTCTTTAACACGAGAAAGTATATTCTATTCTGGATTACACTCTGCCCTTAACTAAAGTTTTGAAAATTTCAGATTGCGTGATTATTAATCCACAATAGCAATATTATACGAGTAAAAATTAGCCTCAATCTTTAACGGGACAACTTGCATTTTTTAAAAATCTAAGTCATATAAATAATCAATTAGTATTAGATTTTTTTTCAAAATTTCATAAACGGACTACCAATATAGTGTAGTGTTTGCATATCGTATCGTATCGTATTTTATTTTTTTTTTTTTTATTTTACAGTTACACCAACAAAGTAAACACTAATACAACCACTTAAAGACTAGTTATGACAATTGTGCTAAGTGTCACCTCAATTATAGGTATAAATATATATCTAGAAAAGGGAAGTTTAGGCAACAATTATAGTATGACAGTTTAAAAATAAAAATAAGAAAGTATCAAGTTAGACTAAAGACTAAATTAGAAATTAAACAAAATTTTTAACTGTGAATTTTGCGCCAATTTTACTTTTAAAACTGATGAGGGGGTCTGAGAATATGTCCGTCTCGGTATCGGTGGTAACAGCAACGTTATATTCTTTAGATATTCTATTTAGTGCAGAATAATAAGCCGAGGTTCGTTCGAGCGTATTTTTTTAAAGTTAAGTTATTTTACTAAAGTTCATCCTTATACTTTGTATATTGCAAAGTCCTTTGTCGCTTCTGTCTAATTTTCAATAGAAAAAAAATGAAAAGGAATATATTGCTAAAAATATTGCGACGACCACGACGAGACATCATTTTAGTAAGTGCTAAAGGTGGATACCACCCCTTTTCTGTACTTCAACAAACATCAATACAACCAAATCAATATAACTTCTTGTTTAAACTACACGTCATACAATGCTTTCTTTAAATCTTGAAACGTAATATTCGTAGTTATATTTAAATCATGATTGAAGGTACATGTAATATGATTTTAAAACTCGTATTAAAATCATATTCCAAATTGCTTTTTAGGTATTTATTGACATTTTTAAATACAAGTAATTCTTCGTTCTGAAATGGATAATTTAGAGGTCTTTCTTAATTGTGTATTTAGTCAGTTTATAATATGTAGGCCCTCATCGGTTTCATATCGTTTTCACTTTTCTTTATTACGTAATTATTAGATTATATAAAATTTGTACCCTGGGTGTATTACTTTTAAAATTATGGAAATTTGATATCGTTGTATCTTCAACTTTTGTAACATTAGCTTAGTCGTGAAACCATCAGTCATATTGAAGCGTTAAAATGTAAAAAAATGAATATGAAGACATTGCGATGTAGTAACTGTCACTACGGATTAAAATGCAACAGATGTTTTACACACTTTTAATGTCTCTTTTGAAATTGTCTTCCGGGCAGGTGAACTCGACATCCAGCTGCGGTTTGTTTATTATATATAGGGGTAAAATTTGCGAAGGTAATATTATTCTTTAATCTTCTGGTATAAGTTTTAAAATTGTATGACTTAGGTTAAAGATTCAGTGGTACTCTTTTGTGATAAGATGATAGGGGTCAGTATGTTAAACATATGGCCTGCAAATTGTAAACATATGGTGTTGAATGAAAAATTATATCATCGTGTACATGAATATACAATTTGATGCCTTTAAAAAGTACATTTTTAGATAATTTCAAACATTGATATATCGCCGGAATTATCATTATTAAATTTTAAAGTACTATTTCAAACTGTACGTACGTACAATATATTCCGTCCAAATTAATATTTTGTAAGAAATTCACTTAAGTTTAAATACTTTTTTTAATTTATATTAGATGACACTTGATTTTAATAAGTTATAAGTAGGAATTTACTTTAATTATATCTTTATATTACTTTTTTAAAAACGTTTTAATCAAAGCATTATTTCGGCAGCAAATGAGACGTTTTATAAAATAACTTACGAATTAACTATTGCGCATACTTTTTTATTGTAGTGCAAGCTAAATATTAGTTAAGAAATGTATCTTCTTTACTAAATTTTGATCGAAAAACGTTTTAACAAAGTTTGCGATACAGCACCATTGCGTCTAAAAGGTCGTCTTCACAGCGAAAGTCTTTGTTACACAACTTCCTGCCAACGTAAATAGTATAAAAGGCGATGACAAAGGCAAATGGAAAAAAAACAACAGTAAACACTTAGCGACAAGATAAAATAACTTTATTAGAAGGAAGTGTTTGATCCGTGCATCAAGGTTGACCAGCCTCTCACCCATGCGGCGCACCCAATATAAAACAAACCGGTGTACATTCAACAAAGAATTTATATCTTAAAAAAAAATATTAAACCAGGATTTGGACTTCTGCCTCAATATCCTTCCTAAAATAAAATGCGTCTGCATAGACTAAAATAATTGAATTTGAATAATTTTTAATCATCAAGTAAAGTCCTTGAAACGAATGAATTAAATGTTTCCGTCTCTAACGTTTTTGTTGTGTAAGGTCGATGACGTTGGAATTGTAGGTTAGTAGTTTGATAGAAATATAATTTATACTAATATTATAAACTTGAAGAGTTTGTTTGGTTGAAAGCAACCTTTTATCGAGGAAAGCTATGTATCAAAATCGGTTTTTCCCTTTTCAAAGCTTCCGTTGTATGAACAGTTACATTATCGCAAAAATCATGTTTTACAAACTTTTCCCCCTTTAAAGTACTAAAAAAAGTTCTCGACGGCATATGTCTATCTTTTAAAGTCAATGCAATAACCTCTTTTAGGCTAACATCTATCCCATTGAATACATTACATACGTTGTATGTTGCGTGTAGATTAAACCTGCCTTTAACAGTATTTAATTAAAATGGCTATGTTAAAAGATTTAAAAAGTGGAGGCACAGCGGCTGTCCGGCAGTACGTTTCATCCTGGTTGGCTTCGATCTAGCAGGTTCATTTAGTAGTATATAAATGTGTAAGCGAAACACTGTCGCCTTAATGTAAATGAAATTAAAGTTTTATAGTAGTCTGCCAATGCATCTATTCACTTATACTAAAGAGAAATTTCTCTAGACAGTGAATGTATAATGGATGTCTTCTCCGGTTATCCACAGATCTCCATTGATATGTAAAACCGCAAACTAGGCCGTTCCGACGGCGTACATTTAGTTCAGATAACGGTATTGCTCTTACGTCTGAGTCGACATGGCTCTGGTTTGAAACTGGGACCTGTTGGATGACCCAGCATCTAACAATTTGAAGACCAAAATAAAAATATCCTTCATTCAAGTAGCAAGTTCCTTTTTACTCGTCAAGTCTGCTCGTTTGGACTTAAAATATTGTTTTTCACTTTTCTTATTATATAATTTTTTTGCTGACAGTTTAGCGCTTGACCGTTATTACACCTCAGGGTAAGTGATAACACAGTCCATAATGGTAGCGCACTAATCTGGTAAGAATTAATCAAAGCATCGTACCGGAACACAAATCTCTTTGCTTGGCGGTACGTCTTTGTTGATTTGTTCTAAAATTGATTTAACGATTAAGACAATAAAAGATCTCTCTGTTTATTATGTTTTTGTAAGATTAGTTTAAAATTTTTATTTGTATAATACGTCTCTGTTATGGGAAATTTTATCGTGTGATATGCAGGGTAAAAGAAATTCAGTAAATAATGCTTCGCAATTCTTATCTCGATTTATGTGCGTTATGATCTCAATCTCCTTATGCATTTTATTTTATTACCATGTTGGCCTTTCAAGTTGCAATAAAATACTACATATTATAATAATACGGTGACGTCACTTGGTTATGCAAATAAGAACATTAAAAGTTGAAAAGGACAGTCTCGGAAACATTGTATATTTGAACAAGTTCAACCACTAGTTGATATTTTTAATAAATTCGTAGTACTAGTTCTTACTCTTCCTAAATATATTTTGTTCAATGTTCAAATTTTTAATCCTTTATCAATATTTCTTCTATACCCAAATTCACATTTTTTTAAACCGTTTTTAGCTTCCAACACAAAAGATCTGTTAAAAAATGAAAACCTTAAAAGCAATCAATTACATTTTGTGGCACAGCGTCATTTTGTCGATTTGAATATGAGTTTTTATTATAATCAATAAAATTTAAACTATTCTGGGTAATTCTGTGTAATTCTCATTACTACACTTTTACATTATATTTGTTCTTAATATGTAGTAGTAAGAGTAAGTTACTGAAAATAGATGAGTAAAATAATAAATAATGTTAAAATAAGCAAATTGAAGTTTATTAAGCATGATACATACATAATATAAAAATACAAATAAATATAGAAGTATATTATTAGTATAGGTTAATAAATATAAAAAAATAGATATTCACACTCCGTAAAATATATAAACAAGGAATATTATTAATTATATTGTAAAAGTTATCATTTTACTGTAACAGCATACAGAATATTATTTGTGTTTGTATTTAAAAATTGTTAAGCTTAGCATAATATTACAATTATAAGTATATAGTATAAACTACTTAGTTAAGCATAATCTTCGATCATCATGTCCAAGGAGAAAATTGTGACATAAAAAACAGCGTAATATTAGTTTTTTGAATATTGTAGGTTTTCGTCCAAATCAGTGATTTTGAATAGAGGTACTTAATCTACATGTTATAATTATTTCTTGTAAAACACAGACAACGAAAGTAATTACGAACAGTTTTAACTTCATAACATTTTCATCATTATACATCATGATACGTTACAAAATGTTTATGAATTTAATTTTATAATCTTACCAATTCATTCACGTACATATAAAACACGCTCATCCTACGCTCTAGTAAGTATCAAGTAAAGAAACCAGCTCTGTGAGATACAAAATACGGAAATCTTCGAACACAATACCACACTCACTTTCGACTATTTGTACCCTGTCATTATTTCAAAGCGGTTTAATGCTCCAATGAACACAGATTTGAATAGGACTTTCGTGCCGTATTATGAATATCTGAATATTGTATCGTGGTATATTCGTCTAATGCCATGTCAAAAATGTCAAAGTTTTGTACTACATTGTATAATTTAAGACATTTATTGTTTTATAATGAATATTCACTTAAATGAAACTTCCTACATGCGTGTGTATAATTTCAAGGCAATGGGTCAAGAAGTTGGTGAAGACTATGTTTAAAATTCAATATAAAAGTTATGTTAAATGTCGCTAACAAACAAATTCAAGGCAGATAACATAATGACAGTTCACTGCGTATATATATTAGAAAACTTGTTGTATGTACATAAAAACGTTGGCTCTTTTAATAAAAAGAGTGAATGTGTTAATGTTATAGATATAGATATTGTAATGATAATACTAAAAAAAAAAACAAAATACCCGACTAAGTTTGTTGTGGGCTCTTCTCAAATCAGGACGCGAAGGAACCCTCGTAATTTTAGATTTGAAGTCGTTCTTGAGTACCATCATCAGACGTACATTGTAATTGGAGTGTGAATAAGAAAAAAAAATATTATTTGACGATTCAAAAGTGCTGTAATATGCCTACTTGAATAAAGATATTTTGATTTGATTTGATTTAAGGAGATACTATATATTATAATGTACGGTATTCATAAGATATTTTTATTAACCTTGTGCATGCGGTGTTTACCTTTAAGTAAATTCCTACATTTATATAGACAGTAAGCCCTAGCATATATGTGTCCTCCATATTGGCATTTATTTACTTATTATTTGGGAAACAAACAATTATTATATAACTTAAAGACTACATTACAACTAAATACACAAAAATCAATAATGTATGTTATCAAGCATGTAAGTAGTTTGTTGGTGAACCTTTAATAAATAAATAAATCAATAAATAAATATTGGTAAAGATAATATAAAGCATGTCATAACAAAGAAAGTGTTTTCGTGCAGAAAAACTATATGCATATAATTTTTTTACATGAATGTCTCAGGAACGACTAGACCGATTTTAACGACAATGTCTCTATTAAATACTTTATGTTACAAGGAATAGGGAATTCAAAGCATGTAAGTAGTATCAATCTCTCTCCGGTTGTGTCGTATTCCCGTCACATCGGACTATGAGAGTGAAGGAATAGAGAGTGCACTTGTGTACTATGCCTGCCAATCCGCAGTGGAGCAGCGTGGTGGGTCTATGCTCTAAAAACCCTCGCTCCTCGGAGTGAGGAGGCCTGTGCCCAGCAGTGGGACGTTAAAGGGCTGCTACTTACTAAGTAGTATCACCGAATGAGCCTTAGCCAAGTTAAATGAAAAGATTGAGCAAAAGTTATGAGTATTCTAAGAACGTCTTATTACAAAAGGTAAATTTACCGTATAATTTAAGAAAATTTGTAATTTAAAAACAGGCTTGTATAAAAAAATACTTATTGTTCTAATGAAACTCTAAGAATTACGTTAATTTACGCTTACATAGAGGCCACTGCATTGGGCTTGTGTATGTGTGTATTATGCAATTTTAACACGAGGATTAATTTCTTCAACATCAATCTTACTGTCATCTCAATTGCTCATAAAGACAGTGAATTACGTTATTAATAACTTTTTGTTAGTTAACTTATTCTCATTCTCATAATCTCAACATGAAAGCGAATAAGATTGAATTGCAGATAGGTTAGCAATATATATCTTTTTAATCAGGGTGCCATATTAACCTTAACGTCCTACTGCTGGTGTGCGCCATGATGGGGGAATGTTTAAATACGTGGATTCTTATCAAGAGTCACGGGATCGAATCCTGTGCAAGCACTAAGTACTCTTTGCATATTCTAGGAATAGTTATAGGGTAGGTAATCAGGTAATCCATTAGCCTGCCTTGGGGCATCGTGATGGGTTTATACTTTTAAAACCTCTCGAATAGTGTGACGTTAATAAGCTACTTTGCTAGTTCCACGACCTTCTTTACACTTTTATCAATTTTCAGTGGGGCGGCGCTTGTATTCTTAAAACCTTCTCTCCTGTTAGGGAGTAGTCTTGTGCCACGAAGTGGGAATTTAATAGATTACCTCATTTACCTTGCCTAAGGGCCTCCCCTTCCTAAGTAAGAAGGATGTAGAGGTAATAATCTATGTTGAGCTATTTCACGTATGTAAAATTGGTGGATACGTATTTTTCCTCATACAGCCTTATATTTAAGATAATATTACTCAAATGATTTCTATTTTAAAATATTTCATAATTTACGATTTGCTTGATCAATCATAATATTCTTGTTTCGTGTAAATAATTGACTTAATATATAAGACCTTCATGCCTTTAAGAGATTCATGTACTAAGGACGCTTTCGTTTATAAATGCGAACAGATCATAATCGTTTAATTTTCATAGATTATTAACGTCTGACTAACTTGATTAGACTTGTTAGTTATACTAGGAATATGTTAGTATTAAGATGTGTATTAATAATGTGAGGCAATTTTACCAAGGGCTAATTGCAAAGTGTCATCTTAAAACCTTTTGATAAAGAAAGGTTATCTGATACAGTTGACATACTTGTTCAAGGTTTGTGTTATCTTTTCTATTATAATATAGTACCGTTTATATCACCGTCCTTCAATATTCTTTAATAACGATAGAATATTTGAAAACTGAAAAACTTGGCTTCTAAATCTTGCTTTGTTATATTTATATAATTCTATGTGATTTCTTTATTAAAAACCTACAGGTGTATTTTGTTAGAGAAAAATTATTTATGTTAAAGCTTATGTTCATTCAAGTTAAGGTTATATTGTGTTCGTAATGTTTTGTAGATATCTAAAAAGTTAACATAAATTCAAAATGTCTAAAAGAAGAGAATATATTTGAGTTGGTATATTTTTAGACGTTACTTACAAGTAGTTCGCAGTGAAATCTATTTAAGTTAGTTAAGCTTCTACAATTCCCAAAAAAAGGTCTTAATGGTTGAAAATTTACTGACAAATTGCGATAATAAAATACTGTTTTTAAACAAAATTATAAATTTTATACAAAGGACGGTGTGAACGTTAATGGAAATGCGAAAAACAAGTTAATTAAAGTTCAATCGGCGCCACCTGCACTAGGAACTTACTAAAGGCTAATTAACTGAGTTTTGACGTAAACGAACGAGATGCATGCAATTTTGATGAAAAGAAACTTGAACCGTAGTAATTTCGATGCGCTAAAAGTTGATTTATTTCGCAGTTGGCAGGGTCAATTTTGAGAAAGAAAGTTTTCTGATAAAAAAATAGTAGTAAAAAAATATATATTCTTATTAAAATACTTTTTATACATCTAATCCACTTCAAACTCTTAGTTTTTTTATTCGAGAATAGAGTTGTACCGGGTCATTTATATGAAAACTCAAGTTAAAGATTTAAATGTAATTTCTATGTACCGAGTTTAGGAATTTCATGTTAAATTGGGCTAGTAATGGTAAGGTAAGTAGCTGCTGGGCACAGGCCTCCTCACTCATATGAGCTTTAGAGGGTTTTTAAAGGAAAGGCCCACCACGCTGCTCCACTGTGAATTGGCAGGCATAGTACACAAGTGTACTCTATCTCCTTCACTCTCATAGTCCGACGTGACGGCCATCCGACACGACCGGTAAGAGATCAGGCGCAGGACCGACGGTTTAACGTGCTCTCCGAGGCGCGGGGGTGGATTACACCGGCAATTTTTTCTCAACTTCGGGCAAATATTGAGAAAATTTTAACAGAAAACTCAATATCGATTTCAAATTGGCCTGACCCGGGACTCGAACCCAGGACCTGATCTCTGTAGTCGAACATGCTAACCACTAGACCAAAGAGGCAGTCATACTAGTAATGATAACAAGTAGGATTTGACTTTAAATTATTTTTGTGTTTTGTTTTTAGGGCTTTATGTTCTTTGTTTCATGGAAACATTAAGTTTGATAACGACTAAGGTCATAATCTTTTCTAGTGGATATTAATAAAATCTGATCACTATTCTCGATTAGAAACACATAATGTTAATCATAGCGTTGCTGTTTGTGGCCATCTATTAAGTGGCTACGTTTGTTTGCTATCTATTTATTCAATGTTATGTTATTTATATTTTTATATGGATAACAAACAACCTTCAGTTGCATAACAACGTAAGATTACAAACTAGCGTTATAGTAATTATATTTTGTCCTAAACTACTTAAAATTTACTTATTTTATCTAAATCTAAAGTACAATGACAATACATGTTTATAGATTCGTTAGTTCTTGTAATACCACTTCACTATTTTGTGTCACTGCACTTTCATTAACTCAAAAGGTTTATTTCAGATAAGGTATTTGGATGATATCTAGTAGTTTAACAGCTTCATGATTCACGTGATGCAGTCATTAAACATGCATGAAAAAAGGACAGAAATTATTTACTAGACTCCATTTTTCCTTCGTCTAGATTTGAATTGATTTATCAATGTAGTCCTTTATAGATGCTAGTCAAAAACTTAACATGTTATAAACAAAGGTAGTACCGCAATAGGCTTGAAGTGGTCGATAAGACCTTCATAACTAATTTAAGTGATTGGTTAATAGGTAAAGTTTTCGATCCCTCCACGTAAAGGTTAAGAGTTTTGTTCCACTTTGTTGAAATTCACTGCATTGCAGAAGGTAATAGCTATGTTAACGTTAATTCCTATCATCTACACTTGGCACATGCTAATTGGCATCTAACTGTGGTTATGACACGAGAGTACAAGCTACTTGAATGGATTTAATTTCAAATTAGAGAATTATACAGTAAAGGATCAAGTGCTTTTATTTAATTGCGCAGTCTGTATATATGCATATAATATATATGTTAATGTGATATGTGATGTAGTTGTATACAAAATATGTCTAATATATGTAAGTTCATAGTTTTAAGTACCTATTGTCTGGAGCCAATAAATGCATTTTTATTTATTTATTTATTTATATGTCAATGATGGGCCAACACCATTTAAACTATTAATATACGATTTTAATTTGATGACTTATAATTCTAATATATATGTTGATTTGTAGTATTAAACTAACCTAAAATTTTATCCTCTAGTTTAGTCACATCTTTATTTAAGTCCAAGCTAGTTTTCTAGCCTTGGGTGTTACACTCCTACAAGACAAATTACTAATAAATTTACACAATTAATTCATTATGAAATCCTAATTATAAGTTTTTTCAAAAGAATTACTGTTGAGATTCGTTAGCATGGTTGAAAAACTTGCTTTGTGATGAACAAGCTTGCTATTGTTGATATGATTGTATCTTTTGAATATTCGTAAAACGCCTTTAATGAATCATATATTAAATATATATTTGAATCATATTTTGCTTTCCTTTTCTAAGACTTAATTTAAAGTTCTGAAGTAATTAATTTATAGGAGAATTTTTTCGTGTTCTATCGGTAAAATATTCTAAATGATAAGTTATTTAGACGTTTTTCATAAAGATAAGAAATAAACTTTCCTAAAACTCATATATAAGTAACAAGCTGAAACCGCGACTTCGTCTGCGTGAAATGTTTTTTGGGTAGCATTATCATTAGTTTCGGCAAATTGTTTTACAAATAAGAGACTTACGTAAAAATACTTCAATGAGCTATTTGCTGTGTAACCACCTACACACTCCCTTGTGGGTGGAATTTCGTGAAATCCGTTCTTAGCTGACCTCTCAATAGGAATATTCCTACTAAATTTTAAGTCTCTAGGCCTTATGGTGCCAGAGATATCATGATGAATCAATAGTAAAGACCCCCGCACCCTCCTTGCGGGTGGAATTTCGTAAAATCCGTTCTTAGCTGAACTTTATTCGGCAAAAGGAATATTCCTAACAAATTTCAAGTCTCTAGGCCTTATTGGTCCAGAGATATCGTGATGAGTCAATAGATATCTGGATGTCTCTTTTATATACATAGATAGTCATTCCTGTTTTTTCGTCGATAAAACAATGGTGTTATGGTAGATAACTCTGATATATTAAGAAAGTCCTATTCACTTTAAAGGACACGTGTTAAATATCAGTGAAAGACAAATATAGCATACATAAAAAACTTATTTGAAATAGAGTTGTTACGAAGTTTTGGCATTAGAGGGTGCCATGCAATGGCGTGGGGTAAATTTTATGGGACTTTTATGATAATATTGAAAGGGTGAACATGTGTTATACTCAACCTTCAAAATATTTACAGATTTGTGTCAAGTTTTATGTAAGAAAGCATATATATTTGCAGTAACATTAAACCGTAAGAAATATATATGCTTTATTTAAAATAACTATCGGTTTTTATTTTGTGTTTTAAAATTTCAGATTCTTTTGTTATCCTTACACATTAGTAAATTTTTTCATAACTTTAATTGAAAATAATTATAAGTCGATTTTTTATAGCAAATTATTTTGAAATTGGTTTTTAGTAAGTACACTAAGTACAATTTAGTTCATAAGATATTTGACACTAAACTAATTTAATTGTTTATGCACGAGGAGTTCACTTTTAAATGAGTCCACATTTTTTGTAAGTGATTTGAATTCTTATTTATGCAAAAATTATGCGTGTATTCCCTGATATACCAATAAAAAATAAATAGCAAAAAAACCATAGGAGTTTTACTTACTACTTAGTCTCTTGAAAACTGCTGCTGTAAGAAATTATGTGAACGCGATTGCGCTTTCAGTTTTTTATTACTTAAACGCATTGATTTTCCCGTTCCTGTGTAAAATCAGTACAAAAAGCAGCCTTTCTCAACGTCTATTCATCCATTTAATGGTAAGAAAAGATTTGCAATTTTCAAATATTTGACAGTACTATGGCATGCATCAACATTGACTGAAATAATAAAAAAACGAGAACATTATTGTAATTTTATTTACACTTGTGTTACATAAATCACTTCAATCAATTTTAATAATTATACAATATATAACAAAAAAATATGACCTAGATTTATAAATGGATATCGTCATCAAAATTACAAAAAACCTTAAAATATCTAAAGTGAAGTTTGAAGTTTAATGAGTTTATGTAGCAGAAGTTATATCTTAAGTTACATGAAATTATTCGTTTGGTTTTAAACGAAGTTATTCAAAGTTGATTTATAGACTACAAGACGGCGAAGAAATACAAACGGTATGAACATTACGAAAATTGGGAAATCATATTAAAGTCACGCCATAAATGTACAAATTGTTTTGTAATGCGACAGTTGCTGTTGTCATCTGTAGCATTTACAGAAATGCGTGGGATTTATACATTTACTTCTCTCGTCAGAAGTATTAATAATATATTCATATTTGTTAACACTTTCTTGGCGTGTAGCTTTCTAAAAGTTATATCAAGGAAAACTAGTACAATTTAAAATAAGTAATATTAAAAACTTCAATTCCTACTTTAAACTGTGTCAGCAGTAAGTGTCATCCACTACAGTTAAAAAGTGTAAGTTTTGTAAAAGTAGCGACGGTGGCTACGTATAAAGAGTCAAGTTTTTTTTTTATTGGCTGACAGTTTAGCGCTTGACTGTGCTCTCACCTGATTGTAAGTGATGGTACAGTCTAAGAAGGAAGCGCGCTAATCTGGTAAGAGGCGACATATCCCTTACGGTTTCTACACATCATCGTACCGAAACACAAATCTCTTTGTTTTGGCGGTACGTCATTTGCATGGTAGGGTGGTAACTAGCCACGGTCGAAGCCTCCCACCAGACCAGACTCAGACAAATTACAAAATACAATTTCCTAAATTCGTCCTATCGGGGATCGAACCCGGAACCTCTGCTAGCGAGGCCGTCAATTATAATATACTAAGTGTTATAAGACAGTGTTTTAAAGATATTTATTACTGTATCTTTTGTACTAATGCTATGTTTTTAAGCACATTTTAATAGCTATGTGGTTAGAAAAAACGTCGTCGTTTTTTTGATAAATGTGGTGACATCATCAAAATTACAAAAACATCACAATATCAGAAATGCTTGTTGACCTTTTATTCGTAGGGACATTTCCTATATAGCAATTTAAAATATATACATATATAGAAATAGTGTGAATTAGTAGTAAAAAATTGAAACAAATGTTGTTGTTTTACATTCCATTTTTAATTAGTTGATTAGCTGACTTTGCGAATTATCTGAAGGCCTCGTTGGAATAATGGTGCTTGCATTCATTTTATCAGCAGGGGTTCCGTGTTCGTTTTATAAAATTAATTTAGAAAATCTCATTTTCTAAGTTGTCTTGATCTGGATTTATGGGAGGCTTTAGTCGGGACTAGAACCATCCTACTGTACGAAGACACCCCCATGCTAAAGGTTTCCTATGACATAACAGCAGAATATAATCCAAAAATCTCCAATTGCCTATTGATCGCCAAAAGACTGTAACGATAAATCATAAAACTTCACTTTTGGATAATACTTTTGTCTTGTCGTTGTCACATAACTTAATCTGATGTTTTGTCAAAGATAAAATTTCAGAAAGAGATTGCTCAGATATTCGACCTACTTTCTGAGGTTTGTATAACGTAATCCACCCACAGGCAAACCTAAATTGACTCTTAAACAATTGTTTCACTTTACAAAATAAGTTATCGATAATAAAAAAATATGTCAACGAAATTGAGTAATCGCATAAATATTGTATTAATCAGAATGATTTATTTAAATAGAGTAAGGTTTCATATATTTAATAATGCGATACAAGCCATGATAGCGTAGTGGTAAGGTGGCCTGGATTCTCATTCAAAGAATGCGCAGTTTCGATTCCTGGTCAAAGAACACTAAATTTCTCTAAAAAAAAAAAGAAACTTGCGTACTTGATTGTACTTTTAAGTCCGTTATTGTGATTTTTGATAAAGAAAAACTTAGTGAGGAAACCTACATATTCCGGGAGCAATACTAGGGTATGTGGTGCCGCATAGGAGCGTGGTGGGTTTTTACTCTAAGAACTCCCTCTCCTGTGAGTGAAGAGGCCTATGGCCGTCAGTGGGATTATAGTATTTCAATTTCGTGCAAAGATATTTAATTAAATAATACGATTTCCTTATTCCTTATTATAAGCACAGTGCTAGAAATTTGGACATAGAATTAGAACGTTGTGGTATAAAAGAAGATGTAGTGACTAAAATTGAGTAAGGTATGGATTGGGCAGATAGAGAGAATGAGTCAAAGGAGACCCACAAAAAGGATGTATGAGTCAAGAGCGAATGGAAAAATTGGAAGGGGAAGACCAAGGCGATCGTTCCTGGAGCAAATCCAGGTCATTATAAATAAGGGCCAGGTCAAGGGTGCTCTAAACCAACAAACATGTATTAGAGGTTTAATGCGAACGAAAGAAGCGAAGGAGATATGCAAGGATCGTCGCAAGTGGAAGGACGTGATCTCTACCTATCCCTATGAGAATGAGGGGTGATGATGTATCTATTTAAGTAATTACAATGTTGATGCTTAACAAATCTTATAAGGCAATAAAACCTATTCGAGCTTAAATTCTCTAGAAACATTTATGACCTCTTCTGATATAAAAAATAGCTACTTGTCCTTATAAATATTTATGCTTTTATGGCCTTTGTGTAAGTGGGACCACAAATAGATTGTACGCTTATGCACAACTTTTATGTGATCGTGTAAATACTGCCACTGTATTTTTATCGTTGTGATTGCGTGCTTCCTTTTTCTGGGACCAATGTTTATACGTTGACGTCGCGTGCTGTTTTACATGCCGTTTGCATATTTAACTTTAATAAAAAAATGATATTTGGTACTTATTCTTTTTTATTGACAGAAGGACGAAATTGCAAAACGATTTAGAGGTCAAATGACCGGGAGCTATTCACGATTTTTGATAATGTTTTTGTCATGTATGATTTAAATTTTAGCATTCATAATTAATATTATATTTAATGTGTCTACTCTAGTATATAATTATCAGTTAATGGAATATAAATGCACAATAAATAAGGTCAAACCGCTCAATAATCAGAAGTAGTACATAAACAGACATATTTCCGAAAATCTTTTCAGATTTATAAAGCTGTGCAATAACTTGGTGTTAAATATTATGTATTTCGGTTTTTTAGTTACTGTATTTCAGTAATAACATAAAGAACTCTGTATTTATTTACCCAGCTATAGTAATTTTGAAGTTATTATTCACGTACAACTTATATTTCTTTAACACCACCTCGTTATTCCTGATATGATTAAAAATGCTTTATTTCTTGTAACAGTTATATCATGAAAAAGTGTTTTAACAGGATAATCGTTTAATGATAACGAAAATCAATTAGCGACTGGAATAAATTTAAGTAAACTCATTAGTTGATAGACAGCATTAATGTTAAGACTTGTTTGCCGTCAGTATTATTTTGACCTACTAAATTAATTAAAAGTAGTTTCGATTACAGTAAAGCCGTTATATCATCTAGTTAGAAGTGTCTTTAAATAACTTGTATATCAAGATGTCTACTTTAAAAGTGATTCGGAATAAATTTAGATTAGCTTGACTTCTACATCTTTTCCTATCTACTCCTTATTATAAAAAACCAATTTGTGTTAACTAACAACTTTTGTTGCCTGCACTATTTAAATGTATGCAATTTAGCACTATTTCTCTCAAAACAACAGCACCATGAGGCAGCACGGGAATCTGTACACACAATTGTTCAGTTCATTAAAGTTACCTCGTAATGTATAACAATTCTTAATATTGCGCAATATTTTTAATAATTTTAAGTGTTGCCACTATATTGCTCGATAATTCACAATGTTTTTAGAACTATCAATGCTGCCTCCTAATAATTTATAGTCTAACATCCAGATTAAAGAGACTTAAGGGTCCCTGTTTCATATACTAAATATAGTATAAAATTCATCGTTCTGTTTTCGTTCGAGAAAAGATATCGTAAAGAAACCTGAATATCCCGGGACCAACTTTGGATGTGTTTAGTCTGGCCTAGCCATAGTGTGGCAACGTGGTGGGTCAATGGTTTAAAAACTTCCTTCCTTTGAGTTAAGGTGTATGTACTCAGCAGTGGCACGTAATAGGCTGCAAGTAAGCTTTGTATAAAATCAACTATACTTTTAATTAGCAACCGGCCTATAAGATTCAAAGATGTCACAATAACATTCAACTTCTTAAACTTCATTACGTAATACAGTATTAATTGCAGTGGTAAATATTTGTACGCATCTTATAATAGACAATATAAATGACATCACCTCGTGAAATGACTGTGATTTGTTTGTATAGAAATTTAGATTTTGTTAAATTGTATGCGGAAGTTTCACATTAATTAGACATTGTGTTACAATTCAAAAAAGATTGCTGGTATTGTTTTTATATCAATTCCTACTAGTAAATCCCTTTAAATGTCTTGTTAACGTATTCAATAGCTAATAAAATTATTTATTTTCTTCGCTGAAGTATAAATTCAGTTTTTTGAACTCGTAGTAGATGGTACTTGATGTTAATAAAGTTTTTTCTAATATTATTTCATTAATTAAATTTATTTTTCAAAATTTGTAATGCGTCTTGCATAAAAAACTTACGTAAAAGGCTTGAATGTTTCGTTTTATTTCGCGAGTACAAGAATTGACTTTAAGTTTTTTATATTATTTACTTAATTTCAAATCAAACATATTATATAATTTTTTCAAAAAAGTTATTATATAATTAAGGGTTTCAATATTTGATATCTAACATGGCAACTTTATTTCCACGCGTTTCCTTAACAAATCTCTTGTGTTTCATAGTTCGTCAATTGGTAATTTTGTAAATGTAATTTAAAAAATACTAAGCTTTTAGATAAAGTGGAATTGATATAGCAAAGATAAAATATAGAAAGTCTAGTACAATTCTTAATCTTTGAATCTCACGTTTGACATTATTTAAAATGGCGTGCTCTTATTAAGCCGAAATCACTTCTTAACCTCGATGCAACGTTAAGATTTCTCTTCTCTTTATTTTATCATTACAGATATCATTTTCTTTGACTATAATACCATGAGATACTTTTGGATAAAGCCCAAAATTTCTACATTGCCCGATCTTGTACTGTTTGTTAGTCTGTATTTCCAATACTCTACTAACTATATGCAAATATTGTTTATAACATGGAGTTACAGAGACCAATTTACATCAGAAGATGTCTTAATATTTTACATACAGAAAACCGTAAAATAACAAGGCTTTTTATCGTTTAGGAATTAATACAATCTCTGTTAACATAGATATTTTATTGTTAAAGACGAAATCCTGGAATTTGAATGTCATTCCGTAAGGATTACTTTCACAATTCAGTATAATGTTTGGAGAAACGTTTGGAGAAAAGTAGTTCCTATACCGTTTGATCTACTGTACTATTGGACAACTTTAGTAAAAGCACAGTTCTAGATGTAAACTTCCTATGAAATTAGACCTTGGCTGTAATAAGCGCTTCCATTATATCAAGGGTTCCCAATTGCATTGATCTATTCTGTTCATTTTGACCTGAGGCGTGTTAACAGTTTTGACAGCACCTGTTTCAATACAACCAATGCAGTTTTCTAATTGCAATTTCATTACTTTACGCACCTACTTTAGATACTATCTATATAACCAAAATAATACCTGACTAACACTTGCAAAAACAATAAGGGTTCCGACATATTTATGGTATTCATACACCCGTGTTTACAAAAATACATAAATTCTAATATTTATGACCTAGACTTGTAGGTAGAGCTTATTTTGTACTGTCCAATGTTGATAATCAAATTTTCCTATATTTAAAGCTGTTCTAACATTCGAATCCAATTGTTGCTATGATAGCAATATAATAAAATCAATCGGATAGAGTTCACTGAAAAAATCATATAGGCTACAAAAATAAATAAGATAAAATACATGGATAAAAAAAATTATTTCGCCAGTATGTATACATTATTCGTAAACTTAAAAGATAGTGATTGCGTAGTAGGCCAAATAGATTTAGTTGTGAAATCAGAGCGAACGTGTCTACGTAAGGCCTCCAAACAAATGGTTTGTGTTTTGTGGTTTTTATATGCTCAGTGGTTTTATTGGTACTAAAAATATTATGTTGAATGTTCGTGAGAAACGTTTGTACATCGCTAGCTGACAACTATTTCAGAGACGTACTCTACGAATGTATATATGCACGTAACATAGCCTTCGTTAAGATTCTGGATATAACGAATTTGAAGTTAATTTTGGTAATAAAAACCAAAATAACAATTGATGTATTGAGTTAGTTGATGTAACTATCAATCAATAACTGATTGATAAATATCCTTTACTACATTTTTCTACAATTTACATATTTATGTAAAGGGTTTAGTCAATTATATCACAACGATATGTATTTTAAATGGTAATATTATTTTCATGTTAGATAATATATAGTCTAGTTTCGAAACACTTTGACGCGATACGTGAGTAAAAGCTATTTACAGAGAAGAAATTTCAATATATTTCATATTAATGTTCAAGATATGTTAAAGTGAAGCTTGAAAAGTTCACTTTTATAAAGATTGTCTTTATAAAAGTTCACTATTATAAAGACAATCTTAACGGACTACTTACGTGCTTGATTGTTATTTCCAATCCACCATTGCGCTTTTCAGAGAAGGAAAGCACAGTGAGGAAAACAGCGTGGTGTGTTTATGTTTTAAAACCCTGTCTCATGTGAGTGGAGGCCTTTGCACAGAAGTAGGATGCTAATAGGCTGCGACTTACCTTTACCATTTTAAACGTTTAAAATTTGATTGGGTCACTCTGGAAAATTCTTTAAAGTAAACTTTTTTACAGTAAAACGTTGTAACTATTCTTTACACTTATTATTTTTTTCAAAAGACCACCAACAAATTAATTCATTTACCTTTTTTCTTTTACAGGTTAACTATACACACGTTGCCAAGAGACAACATTGGACTTTAAAGGTGAGCCTACAAGTCCTTATTGTTTAAGTATTATTGGTGTACTTTGATCTCATTTGATAGGATGCGATTCCTGGCAAGGCAAATTCCGAAAATCGTATTTTCTGATTTGTCTAGGTTTGGACTTGTGAAAGACTTCAGTCGTAGAACAGAAATCATTAAGTAAATTACCGGTTACCAATAAGCTACCATCTTATAAGTACTTACCATCAGTTAAGATCACAGTCAAGTGATTACTTGTTAGTAATAAAAAATGCGTCCTGTATTATGACGTTATCTTTGTGTTGTATCGGAAAGCAACTAACCACTTGACGGTATTTCTTTGGTGTTGTAGCGGAATTTAGTGAAGGTCGAGGTCTTCGATAAGGTCAGATCTGCACAAATAATAAACAATGTCGCTAATCAGTACAAATACGAAATAAACTCGCCAATATTTTTATAATTGTTCTATTGGTAAACAATTTAGTTTTTTATATATTAAAACATATATAGACTGTAATTATTTAAAATTCAAAATCGTTATAATAGCTTAAAAGATTTGCACAAAAATAATTATACATAAAAATAATTTAAAAAACTTTAGGATAATATGTAATCTATTATAGAAACAAAATATGAATATAGTGTCTAAAACTGATATTTCTTGTAGATAAATACGTAAGTTATAATTTTTTTGAATGCTCTTTAATTATTAAGCATAATTTTGGATATACGGGTTACTAGGTGTTGGCTTTTCAGCGTCGATATTTTGTTCAAACTGGCTGAATTACAGCACAATTTTGTAATTTTGTATGAAGAATAATAATTATAAATTCAATGTAAGTTAAAGACAAAATAAAATCAATATCAAAACATTTATACTTTGTTATTACGGAAAGGCAGTTTTTGAAATGAAAAAGCAGTTTATTTTTTAAATTATAAAATTTGAGACATGTTCTCTTGATTGTATTGTGAATTTCGTACTATATAGAAATCCCAAATATTTATGGAGGGCTTTAGCTATTACAATGAACGTAACAGAAACAGACCTGCATACGCAGAATAATTGATTATTGTTTCTCTGTTTAGCCTACATGTGAAACGGACCGCATTACACTTAATGTGTGGACGCAACCCATTTGCTTTTAACACAAACTGTTTGTTCACTCCATGTTTAAGTGAGATTAAAGCATTTAGTGAGGGAATTCATTGATCCAAATATTCGACTTGACTTGATCCAAATATTGGACTGTTTGTTTTCTGACTTAAATTAAATCCGCTTTCCTACTGGTTCGTTCTATTCAATAAAATCTTCAAATTCTATTACATATATATATGGCTGCCTTGGATGATTAATCACACTATCCAAAAATTTGATTAAGGACACAACAGAATCCAGGATTGTATATATGTTTTTGTGTAAAAAACTCATTTCCAAATTGGCGAAAATGATTCACAAAATATCATTGTGTTCCAAATGATACTCTGTAATAACAAGTTTTTTCAAGCTCTGTCACTATTTTTTGAAAAACAGTTACATATACTTGATTTTAAATTAGTAAAAGGATACTAAAGCCCGACTACAGGACCTAGGTGAGAACTTAGAGCTTAACTCCATCAGTGCTTTGTCCTGGACCCAAGGCCTATTGACGGCCTTGTTGGCGGAATGGTGCGAGTTCTTGCTTGCTATGTCAGCAATAAAAAAAGGCTCCTTACTTTCAGTGGAAAGTTCTGAGCTTAAATCTACCACCACTACGACAAACAGATACTGAATCTCTCATACGTATAACGTACGTAAAATACAATAGGTCAGTAAGTCATCACCTTAACTACTCCTTTTTCTGGCTACTTTCATACTTGAGTTTGATAGTTTACTAGTTACTTAATGCTATTGTTGATGAAAGATAATTCATTAAATAAGCAAATATTCATCGTGCCGTTATGCACTGTCGCGTCGTGTGGCTAATAGATGAAATTCTCAGAGTTCTTATCTAGCTATTAATGTAATTGCTCAATTTGCGCCATATTAGGCTAAACAACTACAAGAGTTATATTTAGTTTCAAAATTATCCAATTATTATTGAATTATTCCTAAAGAAGTATATAAAAAATAATGTCTAATGCTCATCAATGTAATAGTTTTACTGACAATGTATAGCAATTTGTTTCAACGTACTAAAACCCATTTTGTTTATTTCTGTCTAGTTGTTATGGCTATTTACATAGAAAAAACTTAGCAAAGAATGAATTACTGTACCTTTATTGTTTTTGTAATAATTCTCTATAAAAGAATACCCAGAGTTTGTTGGGGATTCTGTTCAAAATAGGGTGCGAAGGAAATATACTGTTATAATCAAATTCAAGAAAAAGTTTTGTGTTTTAAAAAACAAGTAAGTAGGTAGCATCCCATTTAACGTCCCAATGCTGGGCACAGGCCTCCTCACTCATATGAGAGAGGGTTTTTAGAGCATAGACCCACCACGCTGCTCCATTGCGGATTGGCAGGCATAGTACACAAGTGAACTCTCTATCCCTTCACTCTCATAGTCCGATGTGACGGTATTCCGACACAACCGGAGAGAGATCGGGCGCAGGACCGACGGCGTAACGTGCTCTCCGAGGCACGGGGGTGGATCACTCCGCCAACTTCCCAACTTCGGGCAAATATTAAGAAAATATTAATAGAAGTCTCGATATCCATTTTTGAATGGCCCGACCCGGGACCTGAACCCAGGACCTCACGTCTATAGTTGAACATGCTACCACTAGACCAATGAGGCATGTGTTTTAATATTTTGATGCAATTGCAGCGTGTTGCCATTTTATTTAAGTTTAAATAGTTCTAAAGATGTCCAGGTCGGAGTTTGGGATTCCCATTAATTATCATCCTAAGAGATAATATCAAAATCCTTATATATCAAAATGGTTGGTAACACAAATCCTTACATATTATAATAAAACGAAGCTCCCAGCCATGATGTCTCCTCCTGTCCGACTGTTCACGATAAATTTAAAAGTGCTTTACAAATTTTCTTACTAATTAAATAATAGATAGAGCAATTCATGAGGAAGGTTTTGTTAAGGATTTTATGTAAACATGTAAAAATTTAACGAAAGTCGTTGGACGTGTGGAAATAAAGACATCTGGAAGTTCTTTTTACTGTCATTGCGAAGCCAAGACATCTTGTTAATTAAAAAAAAAATTCTCAATATAAAACGTTCTTGGAAAACGACTCCCTAAGTTATTCAACTGGAATCCTTACTTAAGCGAGTCCCTTATAGATAATCGATAATTTATTGAGCATTGCAGATATATCATCTTATATATATTAATGTAGATAGTATTCATATGCTGCTAGGTCTTGACATAGTTTTCATATAAAACATATCATGTAACAGAAACGGTCAGTGACGAATAAGGCACGACGTCAACGCCCTACTCGCTACTAGTAGTTCACGTTAATTAAGTACAGACGGAGAGAGATTCGATGTATGGCACAAGAATTTTGTCTTCTCATTTTATTTTCATACAATTACATGTATTCAATATACGTCCCACAACAATTATATATATATATATATATATATATATATATATATATATATGTCTTTTTCTATAGTAACACCGCCTACCTTCTCTCTCTTTTCTTTGACTGTCTCCCTAAACGCAAGGATTGTCTGGAAGAGATCGCTATGTAGCGATAAGACCGCCCAATGGCACACTAACTTCATACGAATTATCATAAAATCGCTGCGTATCTTCGCGACGCTAATCACGCGTTTCATCCGTAAAAAAGTTAAACTCATGCGCCTAAAGAATAATTCACAATATGCGTAGTAAACCATTAGACTGCTTTTATGATTCGAAAACACAATCATTTTGAAATAAGTAATATGAAAAAGAATTAAGTCAATTCCTGCACTATCTAGGACGAACTTCGAAAGACGCTGTACTCATATCAAATGTCATCCAAATACAAGTCTTTGAATTCAGTGGATGGATAAAAAAACCTTTTATTAGAAAAAAAAATTACAAGATGAACCTGTATGGGGCGAGTGTATACTAATCGTAGAAATTGAACAATTTCTGTTTACTTTTCGTGGTAAAAGCTAATACAAATGTATATAACTCTTATGAATTGGACTAAACAGTTTTTTTGCCCGTATGCACCGGCCAGGTTAACGGTGATCACTAATAGCGTAGACTGCCGCGAGGGACTATTAACTGACCCATAACTGCTTCTGATAACTTAAACCTGAGTAAGTTTTTGCACTGTATCTTGGAATAGAGCACTTCTCATCGTATAGGTCAGTAAAAACTTCATCTGTATCTTCATAAATGTAATTCTTCAGTCCTTGAATATGTATATCCACTCCAGAATGGTTTGGCCGATTTAAATGAATGAATTATTTTGTGTATATTCAGATGGGTTCAAGAATGGTTTAGATTGACAATTCGATAAGAATTTCCCCATATTTTGAAGTAAACTTGTTAAGTGTATGTTAGAATCTTGAAAATTGTCTTTCATCAAAAGATTTTTACATATTAAAGAGAAGAAAGAATTATACACCGAAAAAACACTTAAAATTGATGTTTTATAATGGTAGTGAAATATTTTTGTTATACTTCTTTTGGCGTGTTAGGGAAAAATGATGTGAGTAAATTTTTACGAAGTCCACACCGTCGTAAAAAACCGACACCCTGAAGTTAGATGTAGTCAACATTTGAGGGTTTTTTAATACGTTATTATTATATAATACCCTAACTATTTTATTATATTACTCGTTAGATAAATTGTGACATTGAAAATATTCGTGATATTCTTATCAAAATTATAACTTTCAGACTCAACTATAGAAAACAGATCATAAAATATTTATCTCCAATGAAAGTTAGTATACGTTTATTATTTTAGAATCTTTGGCCTTTGCCTTGCATTGAGTGAACGAGTGATGGATGTATTTGATTTGACAAGCAACAAAAACTACGGCATGGATTTATGGTTAAAATTTCGAAGATACTAACAGTTGCTTATATATTATTTTGCATGTTTTTTATGCAATCAAGTGTGTATTTCATTAAATAATCGCGCTAAAAGTTGTGCTATCCAACGAAAATGACTGATAAATTAAAAATTCCGAGACAATGTTTTTGCATATCATTGTTTGAACAGATTTTTATCTTATTATGTCAAAGAAGTATAACTTCTAAAGCGTGTATATAAGTTCTGTAGTAATTTTCAAAAACTAAAAACAAATCATTTATTTTATATGGTGATTCCTATCGTACATATCTATTACTATTAGTTCATAATGTTTGTTTTACATTGACGCCTATATTGAATGCTACTAAATTATTTGCATAGAGGAAAAAGAATAACGTACTAAATATCCACTACACACGAATCCGTGATGTGTGAACGTCACAGTCTAGTTGTGTTGGTAATTAGACTCGTTGCGTCACGTTGTGTCAGATTGTGGGATCAGATAAGGTACCAAAACATCCAAAGGTGCTAATAATTTATGTAAAGAGGATTATTGTCTGAAACTATTACGATAAAAGAGCAGAGTCTCTCTGTTGGGCATATCTAATAAGAAAGCGAGTCTTTAGAGCATAGATACACAGATCTCTTAACAATACACATATTCCTTTACTGAATTACTCGCATAAGTTTGTCAGAAAGATCATATTGGTGTCTGTCCAGGTTTTGGAGTCGCATTTCTTAAAAGGATTCAAGTCTCTATCCATTGGACCATTATGGCCCGCAAATGCAATGTATATTTTATATTGTAGGTGGAGGTTAGTAGAAACCATATATTTATATTACTACCCACAAAATGAGAAGAAGTCGATAAAATTGTATATACAAAATTTAATTCATTTGGAAAGATAGAATTAAGAAAAATTGTTCGTTGACGTTTATTCTGTCTGTCTCTGTCGGGCTGACGTTTATTCTGTCTGTCTCTGTCAGGCTGACGTTTATTCTGTCTGTCTCTGTCGGGCTGACGTTTATTCTGTCTGTCTCTGTCGGGCTGACGTTTATTCTGTTTATCTCTGTCGGGCTGACGTTTATTCTGTCTATCTCTGTCGGGCCGACGTATATGTCTGTCTGTCTGGCTGCCCCTGTCTGTCTCTCTGTCTGTCTGCCTCTGTCTATTTGTCTGTCTGCCTCTGTCTGACTTTAAAAATGTTTTCGATTGAAATGCCTTAAGGAGCTGAAACTTGTGATAGGGATTTAAAAAAAATATTGTTTATAACCTTTTTGTATTAATATAGAATATATATGTGGAAAAATATTAGAGATTGCTGTTTTTAAAAGAACTTTTGTTATTAAAAGAAAACGTAAGAAATAGTATCTACACTAATATTACAAAAAGATAAAAACGGATGTCTTTAGTTTAGAAATATCTCGCGATTATCTCATATATTTTTATATGTAGGTAATGTCAGTGATCTCTTAATATTCCGTTATTTATAATATGTTCCGTACATTTTAAGTTAGTTGATTTTATAAAATTCTATTGTGGCATTATTGGTCAAATGACAAAAAACCAAAATAGATAAACATGATTAAAAGAAGGCCATCCGGCTATATTGTTGGACCAAAAGATTTCCATTTTTGTTATGACACACATTCAGCAAAGCTTAGTCATGATTACTTTGTTATAGTCCTAAAGACGACAGTAATATTTTCTATCATACAAATTCATAAAGGAGAACAGTACTAATATACAGTAGAAAAATACTAATATACATAAATTATTTATTTATTTAAATAATACTTTATGTTTAAAGCAATATATATGTAGATTATATATATATATATATATATATATATATATATAATCTATAAGGGAAGAGCTTAAGAAAAACTAACTGAAGTTTGATATTGGCGAGCGTGGATAGCTGCTACACTGCTCTACAAAGGTGTCACATCTATATTATATAAGAGATATCTAGGTATCTATTGACTCATCACGATATCTCTGGAACCATAAGGCGTAGAGAATTAAAATTTGGTAGAAATATTCCTTTTGCCAAGTAGAGGTCAGCTAAGAACGGATTTTACGAAATTACAGCCGCAAGGGGGGTTACGGGGGTGTTTATTATTGACTCATCACGATATCTCTGGAACCATAAGGCTTAGAAACTTGAAATTAGGATAGGAATATTCTTTTTGCCGAGTAGATTCAACTAAGAACGAATTTTATGGAATTCCAAGGGGGGTTATACGTATGTTTTTTATTTGTAAAACAATTTGATTGAAATTAATGAAAATGCAATACAAAAAACATTCCACGCAGATAAGGTCGCGGGTTCAACTAGTACACTTATATACATAAACCATACCAGTATGAGGTGGGTCGAGGCGATGGCAGTATCAACCTAGAAATACTCACGAAATTCATCCTGGACGATTTGATGTAGATATTTCAAAAAATATATATGTCCAGTCACACACACCTAAATCAATCACAAGAAAGAGTGTTCGCTGGGAAGCCAACACTTTCAACACGAAATAAAATTATGTTACTTACAGATACTTGGAAATATCAGGTTCTTCTTCAATAATTGGTTCCAATTGGTAAGATATTACCTTTCGCGGCCTCCTGTGCCAATAGATAGCAGCTTGAACCTTCGTTTGCTACAATAGAAGATAACTTGTCAAGAGAGTGGCAATCATCTAAATTAGTATTCATCAACAATCCCCGGATAATACCTCTTATATTTTTCTATTAGCGCAATTACCATTCAAGCATATTGCGCTCTAAAGTTTTTGTAACAAATAAAAATATGCAGTTATTTATTTATTTTTATTAGGGAAACAAACAATTTACTTTTAGACTAACATAGGTGGTTACTTAAAACTAACACATACATCAGTAAAGTTTCCACTAACAACTAAAACGTAATGTTATTGTGCACAAGTCTGAACAATTTCTGTTTTTTATTTTTTACTTAACAGGTAAGATGTAATATTTTTCTTAACTCAGGACTTTTCATCATTAAATATGTCTATATCAATTAGATTATTGATATGAACGTATAATAAATGAGTTTTTAGCATTGTTACTGTTACAAAAAGGAATACTAAATATTTTTTGATACATGTACACATGCAAAGAGATTTGCTCAGGAGATAAGGGGAATCTGTCTTTAGGTTTATCGTTCCGGATTTTGTACAAAAACATTAAATCTCTTTCTGTTTGATGTTTCTCAAGTGAAAGAATATTACAAGCATTGGCTTACCATACGTATCACATTTATATTTTTTTACTAGCAGACACGACAGACTTCATTCTGTCAAAAAGATTTGGAATGTGGCAGATTTTAGTTTTACGAATGATTTTTGAAATGAAATTACACCAGGGCTAATGATCTATAGCTCTTACATTTTGTGACTATTCAATTGATTTTGAACTTTGTGCAGCGGTAATAAAGTGCAAATTGACTCTTTGATGTTAGGTTACACACCTACATTGCTTAGACAACAGTGAGTACATGTAATTTAATATGAACAGTTGAATAGCAATAAAGGTGAAATTGACTCGACATTTTAGTTAGAAAACGTTTGTATGGGAAACAGAAAAGGGTGGTTTTTAGGGTTTTGTATTTTTATATTATAGCTTATTTTATTCTCTTATATTATTTGCTTGTAGTTATATTTGATTCTTTGTCAATAATACATGTATTTTGTGACGCAGATGATTCCACATTGTCTCTCACCCTATTAGTATCTTCACAATGAACAGTTTTAGGTCGCGGTCAACCTGTAATTTAAGTTTTTTCACGACACAGCCTTGTATTTAACGATCATGTTATTTTGTACGTATACAAAATTATATTGACAGCTTTCGCAATACCAATGCACTCGTTGGACTCGTTTTAACTCGTGTATAGAATGTGGCTTATGATGAATTGGAATAAAAATAAGGCTAGCCTGGAATGCGAATTCAAAAACAAGTTCACACAAACTACGTAAAAAGTTATGTTTTAAGAATATATTATTTGATACAATCAATATTGATTTCTCCTTTTTTGCTGCGATTAATATTAATTATACGATTGTTCATTCTAAGTATTAATAAAGCGTAATAATACACGACATATTCAATAAAGACGTTAAGGTTAATTCTCTTCTTGTAGTTTGTCACGTCATGTCGCAATTGAAATATGCTTTCTATGAGGATTTAAATATAGGAAGTGAACGAAAGTCTATAATTCCAATTATCCGTTGATTAACTGATAACTTGCATTGTTAAGTATTGAAGTGAAAATTTAACATCGAAAATGTTGTTTTAATACTAAGAACTGAAAGGTTTCTTTTTGAAATAAGTTTATAACCCACGCCGCGGTGTTAACTTGGGGTGATCGTTTATCTTCTCAAATAACTACAAGCGTAGAAAGTAGAGGCAATAAATTCTAAAGTCGCGGAGAATTTTAAAGGTATGATCATTTATTTTGTCTGTTTTCAATATTGGGATACTTTCGAAATAATCTGTCTTGCATTGTCTATCTAAGTTGCAGTTTTCATCATATGTCTAAGAATATATTGGCCAAGTAAAATCTACCTATTCTAAAACAGCTACAGTTCATCAAGTTATTAGACGTTATTTAATGGGTATGGGTAGGAGGATACATTATGCCTAAATTGTTTGTCAATCGTAGCATCTTGAGGCGTCGGATATTAATGTACTTTATTATATAAATAAAACATTGATAACATCGGTCTATACTTCCATCGATTAACTTTCGGAAGTTTTGAGTTTATCGCGTATATGTAGACAGATAGAGAGACAGCCAGAGACGAAATGGAGGATTTTGTTTAATAATCTTTACATTGCCCGGCCGCGTTTTATTACCCCGCCCCGCACGGACGGTTTTCCGTCGGTTGCCCCGTGGTTCGAATGACGGCTCTTGGCTCCTGGGACTTAAATGTTCATGAAAGACCACCAAATGTTATAATTTTTATATTTGCTAATAGTTAAACTATACAATATTATCTTTTGTTTTTAACATTAAGATTCTGGTGTAGCGTCATGTAGCGCTAAACTTTGAGATAGTGAAAAAAGTCCGTTTTGTATTTATAGGATCATATCTTAAAAATTAAAACTTATCTTAAGGGTTTTCAATGTTATTGACATTACTTATATAATCAAAAACACAAATAATATCTCATAAACCCTCACAGTTGGGTCTCATAAAATACTACAAAAAACTTAATGACCTTCGACGCGACATACGCAGCGTTAGTAGCGGTCACTTTGTGACTGATTTAGTTTTTGTTTTTTCTATTGTCTGGTGTTATCTCCATGCTTTTTTGTTACAAAAGTTACCGAGAAGCGAAATATATAATACACATTATGACTTATAAAAAAGAGATGCTTATATTTCTGATTGCACAAATTGTGACAGAACTATCGTATCGTGTCAACTAATAATTGACAGGGGAAATCAAAGGATAATATCTATTTAAGGAGCAGTAGGTTAATATCTTAAAATGATAGGAACGTAGAAGTATCGACTGTAATGCAATTTTATTAAATAACAGATTTGTATATGTGAAATATATATATGTAGGGATTTGTTTTATAACATATAATATTAAGATTCATTTTTACATATTCGATAGAAATTTTATTTCAATAAATATGTAGAACACTCACTACAATTACCGGTTATCGCTTTATGTATATTGCAAGGGTTTTCATAGTGCACGTAGACCGGAACTGAGCCATAGACACTGCGTTTGCAGTCACAACAACGTCTAACAAGTTCTACTTTCTAGAGAAACGTGCGACATGTTAATGCTTTATCGATCTATTAGGCAATATTGGTCGGGTAAAGCCATATTTGAATTGATCAAAGGAAGAAAGAAAAAACTAATATTTTTACTACAGTGGTGTTACAAACGGCATTTTCATTCTACATTTATAATTTGACTATCTGTAATACTGCGTAGAAAACCATGGATTTATTATATACATACATACATACATAGCATCACGCCTCATTCTCATAGGGGTAGGCAGAGTCCTTCCACTTGCTACGATCCTTGCATATCTCCTTCGCTTCTTTCATTCTTATTAAACCTTTCCTGGACCTTATTTAAAATGTCCTGGATTTGGTCCAGAAACGTCTTGGTCGTCCCCTTCCAACTTTCCTGTTCACTCTTTACTCATAAATCCTTTTAGTCAGCCTACTTTTCATTCATTCTCTCTATGTGCCCAAATCATCTAAGCACACCTTTCTCAATTTTAGTCACCATATCTTCTTTTATACCACAACGTTCGCTTATCACACTATTTCTTAGTTAGTCATGCAGTTTTAATCCACTCTTACTTCTCAACGCTCTCATCTCTACATTTAATATATACTAAATCTTAATATAAAATACTCAGATTATGATCAAAAACTTATGATAATCTCGATAAAACCTGCATTTAATTCATTTGAAAATTAAACCCAGCCATCTTTTTTTGCAGTTATGATCCTTAGAATTTTCATTTCTCGTAGAAAATTTAATGTTAAAAAGTATATATTATTGCTGTTGGTGAAACTCACGTTAATATTTTTTAATTCGTTACTACATTCATCAAGAGTAAACTATTCTTTAAAATAAAGAAAATAAAATCCTTTTTAAGTATAATAAATACATATTAATTTGATAAGTAATTGTCTTGCTTGATATCTGTTTAAAAAGGGTAACCCCTGAAACTTTAATTCTATTCAGATCAACTACCCTTAAAAGAACAGGGCGTAGGATTGATAACATGAACTTTCTTTCAACCTACGTCTTATCATTTGCAGCTTCGATACATTTATTTAGAATTTTTAAACTCAATCATCACGGGTTTAAATTCATTCGAATTTAAAATTATAATTGTTTAAATTATGTGTAACTTTCAAATAGAAATTTAATAATTTCTAATTGACAATAAACAAGTGGCATTTTTATCTAAAATTCGCCATTTGACATTTCAATTAATTATTAGTATTAATATCTTCCTTTTTCTCTCTCTCTTAGTCTTGAAAATCTGAAGTTTTAGAAACAAAATTTAAAAATTAATGTGCCAAAGAAATTTCACTTCTGACATGTGTACTTTGTACGCACGCAATTTTAATTTTTCTCAATATGTATATAGTTGTAATACAAAATGTGGAAAAGTAAATTGTGTAATCTTTTGACAGCGTGATCTTTTAAAACAGGTACAGCTGATATTTTGATATATTATACCAATGACATGTGCATTATATTAGTTTCACTATAGTATACAATACATTATTTCGTATTTTAATATAATGCATACGCTTAATTTTAATGAGAAAATTTAATTTCGATACGTAATAAACAACAAATGTAGTTTCTAAAACTTATATTAACATAAATATTTGATTGAAATAGCCCTACATAACGTTGCATGATTAAGTTGTATTTATAAACGCATTATAAATGCATGAAATAATCATACTTACAAAAATATAGAAATCTATACTCATAATAATGCGAGTACTCGCAGAGTCCTCTACTCTGCGATTAGTAACTTTTATAATTCATATTATATAATGTCATTAAGGTATGGACAGTAATGTAAAATAAATTAAGGAATTCATTATATTGCATTGACTTATTGGATATAACTCTCTCGTTTGTGAATGGATGAAATAGAATCGAATGAAGCGTTTTAGCTCAGTTTCATTTAATTTGCAGAAAATAAAGTGTACAGTGCGTCAACTTCTTGTTTTCACTTTCAATGTATATTTCAACGACAAGAGCGAAATTTCGATCGAGCATGTTCCGCACAATTAAATTACGTATGTTTACATTGCATGCAGTCATCTCAGAGATTCGCCCACCTGTGTAACACAAAGACCTGTAAGTAAATAAAACGCTTACGATTATAGACAATGTATAACGGTTTGTTATTGACGATGAACCATTTTAACTGTTTTTGCTCTTTATTTTGTAACAGCGAAGGATTACTCCGACACTTGACCGACCCGAAATTCGAATTCGGGACTTCATATCTATATATATCTTTTGTGCTGTTTAATGTGAATTTAATTATACGCTCGGACTTTCCAATCACCATGAAAATTAGATGTCGTTTTGAATAGACACTTGGTTTCTTGTTAATTAAGCTTCGTTTTATAATATTAACTGCTTAATCGTTGCTGATGTTGGTGACAATCACCATTGTACTTATAGATGAAGGTAATCTTATATTTTTAAAGAATTCTTCTTTCCTATATATATATATATATATATATGAAGTGTGTTTATACGTAAAATCACATTTATAAGAGTTTGGAAAACAATACAATGGTACGCAATTTATACAATTAAGAATTAGAAATAATTTAGTCAGACCAGTTACAAAAACGTAAAAATTGGCATATATAACTTATTACTGTATTTAAAAGAAACTTAAATTAAATCAATTTTATAGAGAGACACACTCTTAACACATTTAACCACACACTTTTAAACACACTCTTAGCTTATTGTGTCGTTTCATCCTAAACTGTAATATTTTAATATAACTAATTATTCATTTGACTGTATTTGACTCATACAAATGTGATTATTTGCATGTAAATATCTGACATGCAAATGACCAAGGAACAATTTTTAAAAAAATATTTGTTTATATTAATAATGCTATTGTAACGCCATTATATGGGTTATGTGTGTTACACTCGATCTTGCAATAAAAATTTGATTTGATTTGAAAGAAACTTCCCGAAATACGCCGAGAGCAATTCTAGGATATGTGTAGCCCGCCAATCGTGGTGGATCTATCTAAAAAAATTGTCCGCCCTTTGAATGACGAAGCCTGTGCCCAGCAGTAGGATATTAATATGCTGTCATTTACTTTAGTTCCTATGCCTGCTCTTTATTTAGAAGGACTTCATGTTCAGAATTCCGTGAATACGCTGATCATTCGATCAGATACGATTGTAAGCTTGTATTGTTGACTTTAGTTTTATGCAGCTCATATGATATTACTTACACGCTAGGAACTTCCTGTTACCTTACAGATTTTGGGGTAAAAAGTAGGTTTTGCCGTTACTTTTAAGGATAGTCGTCGGTCAAAGAAATTGTTAACTTTCAAATACATTTATATCTTTATTTATACAAATAGACTAAAGTGAGAACATTTAAATTTTAGGTTAAATAACGTATTTCTTCAATCGTAATTACTTGGTTGTGGTAAAATGTTTTACTGTAAATTGTATTGCACGTCGCATGATGCCACGTCATTATTTGTCACAACGGTTGCTGTAAATGGGAGATAATCGTGCTTAATTACTTTAAAGATACTGCGTTTAGATTTATTTTACTGCCAACTTAATGTGCTGTCATGAAGATGTATTATTTAATTTCGTATCAGAACACCCGTTGCTTTGATTAAAAAACCTACGATAAATGTATTGTACTATAATATGCATAAATACAACTAATTTGTATGCTTTATTGCCATAAGGATAATGTCAATGATCACTTGATGAAAGTCCCATTAAAATCCAACTAGCGAATAAAACCCAAACAAGTGATACAAAAAAATGAATTCAACTCCTACTTAAAATTGTTTTAATGTCATGTAGCATCCATTAGAAATAACGATTGCAAAATTTAATGAAGACATTTATGTAGTGTCAATAAATAACAGAAATTTCATATTAGTTTTAGTTGTGTAAGGCTTCGGCGGTGGCTAGCTACCACTTTACTAGCAAAGTCTTACAGTAGAGGAATATCTTTGTGTTCCGGTACAATGATGTGTAAAAACCATAAGAGGTACGTACGTAATAATGTAACAACTAACGTAACAATAAAAAAAAAAGATTTTAGTCTTGCAAGATTGTTGGGCAAACATTTATAGTATTTAATAAAAAGGACACTATTTATTTATTTTGTATATATTGGTGTTTCCTGCATTTACTAAATTAGCAATCGTACTCGTGAGTGTTATATATGTCGGAGAATGGGGGCTTAGAGTTCTCCGCCGACATCGTCTTTAATGGCATCCATAATTTCCATTTCCATACTGTGGGCGTACTGTGGGCGTTGATGTGTAATGTTGGTACAATCAAACACATTATTATTTAACTTTGTTTATAATGTTCAATCACTTAATGTTACCGATATCAATTGACACAAACTCAATAATAATAGCTAGGAACGCGACAGTTTTAAAAGTCGACCGCACCGGCGGGCCGTCACCCGAGAACTGGAGAGACTTACGCCGGATTGTCACTCATTGACTCTGCCCCACGCCGATAGACAGATGGCGCCGGTGTTCCACAGACTATATCACTTCGAAATATATAAAACAAACCTATATATAAATGAAGAAGACTAATTCTATGGTATTTTACGTCTATATTTTTATACAATTACGTACTGTTCTTGTAGATAACTTTTATGTTCCTATTATCCAAGCCATAAACTAAAATAATAATAAAATCATTAGTTGTGAGTTGAATGAAGTTCTTACTTAAAACTGTTTCGACAGCAAGTTCCATTCACCACAAGTTAAAAAATGTATTAGAACTTCAATTAATGATTAAATTAAAAGCGTGTGCGTACAAAATACACATATCAGAAGTGAAACTTCTTTGGCAAACAAATTTTTAAGTCTTGTTTATATTTACATAAATCTACTTTAGATTTCCTAGACTAAGAAGAAGGGAAAATAATGGATTTAATTGTCATTAAAATATTAAGTGTCGAAATTAATACAAATAATTTATTGCAATCTCAAATGACGAATTGTAAATTAAAATGCCACGTGTTTTTTGTCAATATTAGAAATTCTTAATTAAATTTTGTTTTTGAATTTAAAACTTAGAAAAGAGAATTTATGAAATGTTTCTATTTTATATTAGTTGAAAAATAGTATATTATAATGCCATATGTGACTTATAAATATTAAAACTACCTTTAAATGAATTAGCATAAAAAATGCTGCATATCTTCGTGACGCCAATCACGCGTATCATCCGTAAAAATTTTACCCTTACGCGCCTAAAGAAGTTTCACTTCAAAAGATCCTTATTAACCATTGATATATAAATATATATTTAAAGAGTTAAGACGGCTTTAAAATTGTAGTATATTTTTTTATATAAAAATATGCGTCTTATAGTCGGAAAAGTAAGGTATCCGAGAGGGAGTATTAACACTTCTCCAGGAATTTAAGGGGCCGTTGGTTAGAAGATTGACAAGCATCAAAGTGTTTTCCTTTGAGACAGGATCACTGCTTGAAAGTTGTGTGGTTTGAGTATTTCTATTATAGGACTTGATACTCATATTACGTTTATAGAAAGACCGGATTACGGACGTCAAGAATCGGGGGCATTGTCTCCGCCGGTAAAATACTATGTGAAGCAGACACAGTAATGTAGTTCTAGAGCGTTTGCAACACGGTTTATGTAAGTGCTGGTCATTTAATTAGAATGATTACATATTCAGTTAAGTTGTTTACATGCCTTCCGTCATTATAATTGCGAGATTATATGGATATTCGAGGTGAGCAGCCAGTTATGATAACCGTGTAACGTAAGTGTAAGGTAGGACCGAGGTTAAAATATAAGATATTGTTAAGCGGATGACCAAATTCAGTGTTATTGTGTAGGACCGCGGTGAATGCAGCTTCAATATTTCAATATGTGACAATAATGATACAATACCAAAAGCTATATTTACAGGAAAGTCGTTTAAAAAATGTTTAAGTAAAACAATGGTATATTGACATTTTGTGGTGTTAAAATTAGCGATATTAATATGAGATACACAATTTTTTATATTGCTGTCAGGTTAGCGCTAGACTGTGAGCACACCTGATGGTGAGTGTTGATACAATATAAGCTGGTTAGTCTGGTTAGGGGTGATTTGCCTCTTATGGTTTTACACAGCATCGTACCGGAACACTATCTCTTGCTTGGCAATACGTCTTTGCATCAAGGGCGGTAACTAACGATGGCCGAAGCCTCTCACCATTCCAAAGTAAGACAAATTAGAAAATGCAATTTCCTAAATCCACCCTACCGAGGATCGAACCCGGGATCGCCACTAGCAAAACCATTGAAAGTATATATACTCTTCTGGATAAGGGACAAACTTTTAAGTTAAAATTTTGAAAAGATTTGATTGTGAGATTATTGATCCAAAACCTTTATTAAGAGTTAATCACCCAATTAAATAAAACAATTCAATATCAAGGTATATTAATAAACGACATCGGGCGTTTAAGACAACCAGGACAGTTTTGTTTAATTTGATTTTTAAATGCGGTGTTTAAAGAAATACGAATAAACGATACCACCTGTGCAGGTAGAAAGCCTTAACACTCGTGCTCTCATTTTATTACGCGTATGTCTTTAATAGACATTGGACGGTGGGAATATGAAGCCGGGTCAATGACACCGGGGCAGCCGCAGGCGCCGCGTCACGGATGCGTTTGCATTGCGCAATAATGTGCTTCAATGTTATGAACAAAATAGTTTATCAAGTACGTGACTTAGTCAGAAAATAAAATCATTTTCTAAATGAATAAATGATTTCAGGGCCTTTAGACAACCTCACTTTCGAAGATTGCTAACGCTTAATAATGTATGGGAATGGCGTTTCACATCGAAAAATGAAACGTCATTCCTATACATTTTTAAACGTTAGCAATCTTCAAAAGTTACGTTGTCTACGGGCCTAGAAATATTTACGAAATTAAAGGGAATACACCTAAAGCCTGCTTTAGTCACTTCCTACAGTTACAGTTTGATGTAGAAATTTGCTGTTAAAGTGTAACTTTATTGTACAGTTGGTAAATAATTGCGTCAAGTGCGTCATGTCAACGTGCGGTACTTATTTGTGAAGACATTCACAAATAAGCACCGTAGGGTCTAGTAAGTAAAAGCCCATTAATGCATCATTACTAACTACTCATTACTAGGCACAGGCTTCCTCATCCAATCAGGCGTAGGACCGACGGCTTTACGTGCTCTCCGAGGCACGGGGGTGTATCACACTGTCAGTTTCCTAACCTCGGGCAAATATTGAGTCACATATATCCATTTCTCAATTAGCTCGACCCAGGAGTCGAACCTAGGACCTCATGTCGGTAGCCGAACATGCTAACCATTAGACTAATGAGGCGTTCTAGTAGTATCCCAAAACAATTGTGTTACTTATACATACACGAAACTAAATTATATTATAGAATTTAATATATGCCAGAGAGAGAATTTGATGCCCCTTTTGATTTTGTTTTTCTTTAGTAAATTGACAGCTGTTTCGTTCTGATCCCGTGATGGCTTAATGGTTAGATTCTTGTTATGACGTAGATGCTTAAAACAATATAGGATATATGGTAGTAAAACGGTACATAGTAAGTAAGTAAGTAAGTAGCAGCCCATTAACGTCCCACTGCTGGGCACAGGCCTCATCACTCCAAGAAGCGAGGGTTTTTAGAGCATAGACCCACCACGCTGCTCCACTGCGGATTGGCAGGCATAGTACACAAGTGCACTCTCTATTCCTTCACTCTCATAGTCCGATGTGACGGGAATCCGACACGACCGGAGAGAGATCAGGCGCAGGACCGACGGCTTAACGTGCTCTCCGAGGCACGGGGGTGGATCACACCGCCAACTTCCCAACTTCGGGCAAATATTGAGAAAATCTTAATAGAAAACTCAATATCGATTTTGAATTGGCCCGACCCGGGACTCGAACCCAGGACCTCATGTCTGTAGTCGAACATGCTAACCACTAGACCAATGAGGCAGTTCGGTACATATCCGAAGATATTTAACCACAGGGATCAATTATCTAAGGAGATAGATAGAACTCTAGAAAATTATTGAAATAGTCTTTGATGATAGCGCTCTACCTTCGTAAGAGGTGATTTAATGTGTGATCGGAACGCATGTATTTGCTTATTTTGCCACCGTAAAAGCCACAGTCCGGATCTTGACAAATAAATAATACAATGTCCTAAATTTGTGCCACCAGGAGTTAAACCTAGGAACTTTGTTTGGAAAGAGTACTCACAGCATTACGTCAACGAGGCCGTCGCGTGATTTTACATTCTCTCCGTTTTTTTTAAACTAATGATGGCTACGTAATGTTTTCAAATAAAAACTAATCCGTTCTAATTCCGTATCTAATCAGCAGAAGTTTAAACGATATTTTACCGATTTAAGCTTCATTATGAACAAATGGGATAAAAACGTTAAAATTAAATTTAAACTAAGACAGTAAAAACAACTATTTATCTCGGAGTACACAAAAAAACAACCATAATGAAAGGAAAACTCGTTATAACAGGGCCTTGCTCAGTAAAGCGTGGAGACTACCGTTGGAACTATTTATTTCGCCCTTAGTGTAAAGGTCATATTAACAATGCGTCGTTGGTTTGCGTTCAAAGTTCTTGGATGAAATTCTTGTTTCTAACTTAGTACTTGATGCATAGTTTATAATAAATCACGCGTTTTGTTCGTGTTAGCATGTTGAAAGTCTAGAATTGTTAGGTATAATAAATTATTCGATTCAAAGAAATAAACCATCGTGGTATACTTTACGATCGTAGGCTTGAAACAGTATTATCAATATCTCTTTAGAAAAAGTAAGCGAGTTGAAAATTGAGAAAATTCGAACTTGGATAAGACAAAGTTCAAGGGACCGTCACACATGCTTTTGTAATTCGTAATTTTTATCTCATATTCGGTTTAAATACATTTATTTCTCAACAATAAACGCATAAAGTTCAATTAAGGTGAGAATTTAACATATTTTTCAATTTAGTTTGACATTATATTTTAAGAAAGGCAAGTTCCATCAAAAATGACAAAGAAAATCACAAAAAGAAACACAATATACAATACACAGGGTAGATAGATTAAAAAAAAGCAACAAATATTATGGCATAAGAACTAATGTTAGGGTGAGACTCCACTGAACTTCTCGCGCCTATATTCCACTAGATTTTTTTTAAAATTTATGTATACTTTTGCTGTTTATGACTGAATGTGGTAATTTAGTGTAGATTCGTACCCCTTCAAATAATATGTTTTTGATCCCGTAGTTGGTTCACGGTGCCATATTGATTTCTAATTTATCCTTTTTCCTTGTTCGTTTATATGTTTTTTGATGAAATTGTTATTGTCGGTGGAATTAATTTTTAATTATTTTCCTAATTAAGGTACATGTTTTAAATGTATATAGCTGATCAATATTAAGTAATTTGGTGTCCCTATACAATTTAGCGCTTGGTGTTAGAAATTTATAATTATATAGTGCTTTATTTTGTGTTATTTGCAATTTAGGATATACAATATATGGTTTCACGAGAGCTTTATATATTAGTGGACATATTGCCTTATTAACTGGGGTAGTACTAAAAAATCTTTCATAACTTCACTTGTGCATTTAAATTTGTTGCTTTCTGTGAAATATTGATACTTTAATGAACGATTGGCTTCATCTTCACTGATGTTTCCGTCAGTACACGTCTTTACAAAACTAGGATGTCGTCAACTTGTACAATGTCAATACAAATGGTCGCAGATAATTAAACTCAGTACCCCGAAACATTTGACAACATAAACGGAACTTCTAATCATAGGAGCCAGGAGTCTCTTATATCGTATCTTCTATCTCTCTTATAGAGGCTTTGTAGGGTAAAAATGAATGTATCAGGCATTTACTGTCTCTTAAAGAGGTTTCTCGCTTATCCAGTTCTCGTTTACCATAATTCGGCTGTATTTTATGATTTTGGGAAGGGAGAGGCGGGGAAGAAAGGCACATTTGTGTTAGTGTACTTTCTGTGATATTATAATTATTTATTTGATATCTATAAGTCGCTAAATCGAACCACGTCGATATTACTTACAATTTAAAATTCCTTATCCCTGTTAAAAATCAGTTTAAAGAAGTCAATTGAACGAATAGTTTTCGAGATCTCGTGATGACTCAGTGAGCGATCGTTTTCTTTTTATTTATATAGGTGAATGCTATGAATTATATTATTTTCTTGTTTTTTTCAGAGCGATGTCTCGGTGGAAGGGTAAAGTGAGGTAGCCAGCAGATGGCAGCAGTCAGCGCGGCGATGTTTCGGCCTGGGGGCGATCTCGACCCCCCATGTTACGCACAACGAGTACGTAGTTTCTAAACATTACAATAGATAACGCTACTCAAAGCCGGATTTTGTTTATTACTATGTTATGTTGTTTATAAAAACAGTATATATATATATACACGGTTTTTTTATGGCGTATAAGGCTACAATATTAACATTGATAGATAAACACTGGACGGTCTAATTGTTACCACGACTACTGATTTTTTTAATATTGGGAAAAAGTTTTTCAACTAAATATTATTTTAAAGTAAAGATATGTACATAAATAAAAAAAAAACATATTATTTATGTATATTTCTATGGCTGTTCAACCTATTCATGGATAAATGTTTGACAGATTTAAAAGAAAGTATGTATGGGTTAAGAATGAATGAATTACTCATCAAATGTTTACTCTACGCTGATGATCAAGTAATACTTGCGTCATCCGCTAATGAGCTACAGGAGATGCTAAATATTATGAATGAAGCTTTGAAAGGGAAAGGAATGAAAGTGAATGTAAACAAAACGAAAGTTATGCTTTTTGAACGAGATGAATCTATGATGAATGGCAATATTTTGATAGATGGGGAACAAGTGGAAGAGGTGAAAGAATTTGTATACTTGGGATCTAAATTTACAAAAGATGGAACATGTGAAAGTGATATCGAAAGGAGAGTGAATGCAGGGAATATGGTAAATGGTGCTCTGCATGCTTTTATGAATAGCCAGATGGTGTCTCAAAGGGCTAGACTGGCAGTGCATGCTGGAGTGTTGGTGCCAACACTTATGTATGGTAGTGAAAGTTGGGTATGGCAGAAGAATCACAAAAGTAAAATAAATGCGGTAGAGATGAGAGCGTTGAGAAGCATGAGTGGATTAAAACTGAGTGACAGAGTGAGAAATAGTGTGATAAGAGAACGTTGTGGTATAAAAGAAGACGTAGTGACTAAAATTGAGAAAGGTATGCTTAGATGGTTTGGGCATGTAGAGAGAATGAATGAAAGGAGACTGACAAAAAGGATTTATGAGTCAAGAGTGAATGCGAAAGTTGGAAGGGGAAGACCAAGGCGAACGTTCCTGGACCAAATCCAGGACATTTTAAATAACGGCCAGGTCAAGAGTACTCTAAACCGACGATCTTGTATGAAAGGTTTAATGAGAATGAAAGAAGCGAAGGAGATATGCAAGGATCGTGGCACGTGGAAGGATGTTGTCTCCGCCTACCCTTATGGGAATGAGGCGTGATGCTATGTATGTACGAGTATGTATGTATATTTCTATTGAAAAACTGAGCGTGATGTTTTACTATCGTTCACTGTAAAGAAAGTAATATCTAGTTGCCTAAAGAAATATTTATTTTAAAAACAAGTACTGGTATTAAATACTAGTTAATAATGGCATGCTTGGCTGTAGCGTTGTATGAAATTTATACACATGGTATTTGCTATTCTCGTGGAAAGTCTGGGATTAAAAGTAAATTGTAGGTAATTGTGAAGTTGTGTAAAAACTTAAAAAATTTATTGGGTAGTCAGAGATTTAGAGACAGACATACTTTTTAACAATAAAGGTGGGTGAAAAGGCCTTTTTGAATAACATTGATTCTGTTTTGAGTAGGCGTCTTCATCGAGAAAGGAGTTTAATCTGCCAAATTACAAGTCCATCGTGTATATATATGTATTTTTGGAGATGTCGTGATGACTGTACAAGACTGTGAGTCACTGACATTTCGTTTACGAGTATGATGCATACATACTAATGTTTTTCCAAAATCTGTTATTCCAAAAGACATAGATAGATATAGATAGAGTTCAGATATAGATAGAAACTCCTAAACTATCAGATAATAAGTTCATTTTTAAACAAGTTTTAATGTAGAGATAGATGATACAGATTATTTACCTCAATACTGTTCAAGTAATCATACATAATTAATATCTGTCCATCAATTCTGTCAAACACACGACACATTTGTTTGCATTGCAACACGCGCGCTGCTGTAAATAGATTATATAAACATCCGATGTTTAACTACATACCAAACACTCACTTTAAGATGACTATAATGTAGAATAAAACTTTCACCTGTACACAAAATTTTATAATGGAATCTATCATATCGCTGATATTTGTACACTAAGTCCCAAATATGATATCTTAAATTTTCATGTCAACTACGATTTTCTGTGGCTGTATAAGTTTATGAATGTCTTATTGCTGAGCACAGGACTCCTGACTTTTAGGAGAGAGGCTTTTTAGAGCATAGAGGCAACACCCTGCTCTAGTGTGGGTTGGCAGGCCACGCAAATCTCAAAATTAGTCACAGGATAGGCAGATTTCATCACGTTGTTTTCCTTACTGAAAAACGTAATGGTGGATTGGAAAGTAAAATCAACCATGTAACTTTCATTTTTATAAAGAGAAACTTGACGGTGTCTGCCCAGGATTCAATAGTACGCGATCCGATTACGCGTCTTACTTCTAAACCACTATGATTGTATAATATAAGTAAAAGAGCTGCCCCAGTTCCAAGGGGATATTGAAAAATCCATGCTTAGTGACCACCAACAATGCGAAACTTGCCACAGCTTTGACGTTCTCGTTATGGGTGAGTTTATGGATCTTAAACCATCTTCGCATTATTAGCAAGGCTTGATCTGTCCAACCAGTGGGTTTTAATGAACTTTTATATATGTAATATCATACATAACGTATTAGAGTTAAATGATTAAGAGTTGAGTTAAAGTAAGAACTAACATTTTTAATATTTAAAAGAGGTACAAATCGAAAGCGAGTGGAAATTACCTAATGAAAAGATATTTCCGATGGAGTTTTGATGGAATAACTAAGGGCTTTTATTATAACATTAAGGATAGATTTCTTTCGAATAAATCGAGAATGCTAATGTTAACTGTTAAAAATAACACTGAAATGAATAAGCATCCTTCTCTTCCTCTCAAGGCTTAAGTGATGTTTATGCGTAAGGATCTGTGCTTGAGCGGAGACCATGGCGTGAGTTTGCGTCTCTGTGACCTCCAAGCTGGAAACCGACGTGGTAGTTTCAAACAATCTTTTACGTAAACGAGTGTTCATGATTTTGTCTATTTTTAACACTTTCCAGATATTATAATTGGAGAAGATATAAACTTTCTTGACTATCTTAATTTGTTCAGGCTTTCTCCGCATTTGCAGCGTTTCGGGAACTATGTGAGGGCACAACTAGTTGAATTAAATAAGACTAGGATACTCGGATATATTAATGTAACACTTTTGATGAACTATAAAGTTTACGTATCAAGATGGCATAAAAAAAGATGCTTAACATAACTTATTTTCTCATTTCTCATTATTTTCTCACACTTTAGTTCCTAAATATTTACGCCACCATTTAATAACAAGGGTGTATAGCGCTGACATTAAATACTGTGCAGGTACTTGCATCTATAATGAACAGGTTTATTAGTTCCCTGGACATCTGGATTCCACAGATAGTGCATTTAAAACGTCTTTTGACGTCTTCCTTCTTCTAGTGTTAATTAGTAAAAGACGTTTTACCCCGTCTCGGTCCAGATGTGGTAATTTACATCTTATCATTTTTCCACGTTGGGTCCTTCGCAGCAGTTGAATGGTTAAAATTGACAGTTTGTTGACAATTGAAAGTTGAATTGTCACTGCCAATTCTATCTTTTGAATTGAATGAATGTGTGTCATAATCATATTTTATATTATTTAAGATCAGTATTAAATTTTTGATAAACAACACGTAATTAACAATAATATATTGTTGATTATAATTTCATGACAAACTGTTAATATTTAATTTTGTCTTGATGTTATGACATATATTGTGCCCAATTCTTATCATAACACGTTAACAAGTGATAAATTAAAAGTATTTTATAAGCCATAATAATGTTAATGCTACATATTATTACGTTACTGTATTTGCATTTTAATTTTTATATATGTCTTATAATAAATGTAAAGCTCGAACAAATATTTCATTTTCCAAAAAAATTAAAAACACCTGTTATTTAATGACAGATATTGGTATCTGTTATTATTGCGCAACAGAAACAGTAATAATTGATATTATGTTTGTCATGTTATAACCTGTGTATAATTGTCAATTCTCTTGGCCAGTAATCCTTTAAAATAATATTTAGCTTAAATAAATAAAAGAAGTATAAGTTAAATATCCTTTAGCTATTTATTTAATTAAAATTACCTTTATTGAAAATTAGTAGTAATGAAAGACCGATCGCAGTGATTAACATCAAAGATTCGTAACCAGCGCATTGTGACCACCAAAATGTTCAATAATATGAGTTAATTGATTATTACGCAACGCATGTACTTGTATAATTAATGCTCGTTGAGTACACGTTTTGAATGCGAAATGCGGATATTGTCATTGTTAATATAATTTCGATACGAAAAGTCACGTTTGTATCAAATGAACCAATGAAACGTATAATTTATGGAATTTTTAATATATTATACTATCGTTAAATTATGATGCAATTATATTAAAACTTAGTTCCATTGTCAGTATGATGTCTGTATATATAATTCGTTATGGAAAAGTGCCATGTTTTTTGTCAGAAGGACACGTTTAACTGTATTTTTTTATTAAATAAAATATCATTTTCTTGCCCTTATCCCAGTAGGTGGGGTCAGTACAAAATGTTTCCTTTCGCCACTTCACTGTATCCGCTGTCATTCCTACATTCACACCCCTTACACATATCCTCTTTCACACAGTTCATCCACACTTTTTTTGGTCGCCCTCTCCCGGCCCTGCCGCTTACCATCATATTTAGGACCCTCTTGCATACATGGCTATCCCCCCTTCTCATGACATGTCCAAACCAGGATAGCTTTCCACTCCTTAACTTCTCGGTCACTGGTGCTACTTTCACAATTCCTCTAAGATACTCATTCTTAATCATATCTAATTTTGTCATTCCACACATCCATCTCAACATTCGCATCTCCGCTACATGCAATTTCCTTTCATTCTCCTCTTTGGTGGCCCAGCACTCTGATCCATACAGGATGACAGGTCTTACGATATTCTTATAGATTTTCCCCTTTAGTTTAAGGGACATTCTGGCATCGCAAATTTTTCCCGAGACCTGCCTCCATTTCATCCAACCTGCATTCTTAAATTTGTAGATATTTTACAACAATTCTGCGACCCCGGCGGAACAAAACAGTATATATACTATACTAACTTCCGTTGTACAATAATACGCATTAATTTTAAATTACTAAAATTTATGGATATTTACAATCATACAATCATATTTCTTTTCTTAAACATTGATGAGATTGTGAAAAATATGTGAATCAATTATTGTAATTTTGTGGAATGTTCTACCCACATAAAAATAGGCGATCTACATGACCTTGCTTTCAAATCAATATTTTATACTGGAATGAAAATTGAGAAGGCAATCTTGATATCAAGACCGGTGTCTAGGAGCTAATAAGGTCATTTGATGCACGAGTTTTGTACTTAGTAGATACTTGGTATGTAATTCATTTTTTTATTCAACAATCTATATTAATGTATTAAATAAGAATGTAACTCTGTCTATTTTTTGCGTTTTTACTTACATATCCCGTCAGATAAATTTTATTGGATAAATGTTAGAAAACTGAAAAAGTTTATATGGCTTAGAACTTACAGATACGTAAAAACTTGTTGAATAGCTATTAATTATCGAGGCTATATAACACCATCTAAGGAACAATAGATGCAGTGTATACATAAAAAATGTTGCAAAAGCAAATTAAATTTCTTTCATTTGAGCGCTTTCGTTGCGTAAACAGTTAAAGTTACGCATCATACGTGTATGTCAGAATTGTTCTTCTTAACAAGTTACAGAAAAAACAGTAACTTATTGTCGTAATTGCGAAATAAATTAGTTAACAATAATTTTGTCCTAAAACTGCGACATCCAGATGTTGATTTCGAGAATAATAGAATGATAGAAAACTCATAAATTATTAAAGTTAGACATGACAAATTGATAATCAGCCACTAAAAAAATATATCCATACTTTTCCTTGTCATCAGGCGCTAAAAGAGAGTTTGAAATTCTATAATAAATAAGTAGCAGCCCATTAACGCCCCACTGCTGTGCACAGGCCTCCTCACTCCGAGGAGCGAGGGTTTTTTAAACCATAGACCCACCACGATGCTCCACTGCGGATTGGCAGGCATAGCACACAAGTGCACTCTCTATTCCTTCACTCTCATAGTCCGATGTGACGGGAATCCGGCACGACCGGAGAGAGATCAGGCGCAGGACCGACGGCTTAACGTGCTCTCCGAGTCACGGGGTGGATCACACCGCCAAATTTTTCTCACTTCGGGCAAATATTGAGATAATTTTAATAGACAACTCAATATCGATTTTGAATTGACCCGACCCGGGACTCGAAACCATTACCTCTGTAGTTGAACACACTAACCACTAGATCAATGAGACGGTTTGTTAGCTTTGTAGTTTTGTAGAGTTATGCTAATGAATAGTTGGAAATGTTTTGTAAACACTGCCCTATTACATAAATAGTGTTTAATAAATTTGTTTATTTAAAGATTATTTAATAATCATATGAAATAAACTAATCAAGTGCCTTAAATTAAGCAGACATACGAGCTTAAGGTCATCGCAAATTCCTCACGCATTTACGGTATTCACTTTCCAGTGGAATGTCGTTCACGTTACCATATTCATAAGGCTGGGTGTAAGGAAATCCTTGACGATTTAAGTTGAGATAAGTAGTATAAAAACGACTTCTATATGGCTATGTGATTCTAATAAAGACTTAAGGATCTACTGGATAGACATGTGGATTTTTATTAAGAGTTACAGAGCCCAAGCTTGGGTTAGTGCCACAAAATCCCTGGAATCGTGGGCAAATCTGGATAAAGTAAGAGGAACCTGCTAATTCGAAGCGTGGTAGGCATATGGTCGATAACCCTCTCTCCTTTGACCGAGGAGACCTTTGCCTAGCAGTAGGATCATAGCAGGCTTCTATTTATGTGATTCCAATTATCTACTGTTAAGAGGAATATTGTCATGATCTTCTTTTGTCTGTTTCCTAATCGTTGTCAATGTTTTTATTTTGTTGTCTATAAGAAATAGCGAACTCGGCTACCCTTTGATTTTCTTACTGCCTATTGCTTATAACAATGGAATTTTCCAGTAAAGTAGGAATTTTGAACATATGTGACAGTGAAAGTAACTTCAAAACCGGTGCTTCCTTTTAAGGGGTTATTCGGAACAAACATGCAAAAAGGATAAACACATGAGTACCTTTTTGAATGCGTTATTCACTTACCAATATTTTGATTGTTTGTACTTTCTTACACAGAAATTTTCCCATTTGTCGTTATTTGTACAAAATGTTGTTGAAAGAGTATGGTGAGTTTCTTGTCGGTAACTTTCCATACCGTTCGCAGATTTTATATCATCCTATAAACTACCTAATGCCAGAAATAGTTTGTAAAAAACTATAGGATATTTTAATTTTCAAATATTTTTTACGTTTGGGTTTTGATGTTAAGCATTATGTAGCAACCATATAAGCAAACAAATGATTACGTCGACCTTTTAAGTCGCATTAACTTTTAAAACTGCTAAAAGCTCGTAAAATTTCGTAACGTCTCGAAATGTAAATAAGGAATTAAGAAAATCGTTCTTAAAAAAGCAATGAATGCAAATTAATGTTTTTTCACTTTTACTAACTAAACAGTTTAAATGTTAATTTTGGATTAAGTTTTTCTCACGATGAAAAAACTTCGTACGCTCATCTCAAATTGTTACGCTGAGCATGTTTTCGCTTGCAGCAGAAAAACCGGATTTGAACCGTTACTCCATTCAATTTGCAACAATGACTACGCTTAGGTCCAAATACAAAGAACACAATATTATATAAGTACCTCTCAAAGGAACATTCACACAAAACACGTATTTATTTTTACAATTAAAATAGTCTCTATGCGGATTCCTGCTATTATTTTTCCAATATATCTTGTTCAAATGAATCTTTATATGTCTGATCTTAATAACTCCTTAATGACTGGACCCATTTTTTGTGTGTCTTCAAGTGGATTCGGGAGTTCGAACCGACAAATAACGAATTTTCCCATATATAAACGAGATAATGAACTACGCGGGTAACATCAAAAATTAGACCCTACTTCTCTATGTAACGGCATCACAGTTGAACGTTCAGGCCAATTTTTAAGTTGCTTTTTTATTGTGTTTGTTATGACTTACTTCAAGGTGCAAATACAATCTGATATAAAAATTAAATTAAATTTATCAAAATTAAATTAAATCGAATGAAATTCAACAATATTGAATAAAATAAAATAAATTGAACTACATTAAATCCAATTAAATTTCATTAAATAAATTTAAAATCACATGAAACACACAAACATAAATTTATGATTTAGAAACTAGACTATTTATAAATATATATTTACTTTTCTCCAAAACTTTAAGAAAATTTTACCTTCTTAGTGCTTTTGACAACATAAACTTTTTAATGTAATCTTATTATTGAAAAAATCGGTCAGCGATTAACATAATGCGCACTGCAAATAAGAAATTCTATATGTTAGAGAATAAATCAAAAAGGCAGTATTCGAATCGCAAACTGTTTGCGGTATGTCGCCAGTATTTGTGTCGGAATACCAATAAAACTATTTATGTAATTACCAGACAATGAAAGAAGTAAGTTGTGTTTAGAAATCAATATTCATATTTAAATCAGAACAAAGTTCATCCAATCAGCTAGTTATTTATAAAATAGGTTTTAACAACCGGCGTAAACAGAAATTATTCAATTTCTATTATTGGATTACACTCTCCTATATCACCTTGAGAAAATTTTAAATCGTAAATAAAATACTTCTTTATTCAAGTTTGAATACATTTTATAAACTTGTAGTGGTATGACACGTATTTGTACAGCGCCATCTATTGAAAGCCTACATAATAGGTTTCTGTCTGTTTCGAGTTTAAAAAATGCGTGTTAAATGTAAAAATAAAATTAATAAATTTTTGTTCATATTTAAGGTGAATATAGGATATCAAATGAAATTTAAGGGAAAATTAAAAATGAAAACTTAATTTAAAACTAAAGCATAATATAATATAACGTATAAAATTAAAATTAATAATAGTCAAATATATTTATTGCAAGATCAAGTGTAACACGCAATCAATCACACAATGCTGTGCAGTATCTATAATAAGATAAAATAATATCATTCTGGAAATAATTATTTCATCCTTATGGCAGACATTACCATTCCTATACGTCACGTATGTGTACAGCCACGTTAATAAATATTTTAAAGTTTATGTTGATACGTATCAAAACAGTATGAGTGAGCTTAAAAACTGTGTCTCGTACGAATCATTTTATTTATTTTAACTTTCATTTAAATAGTCCTTAATATAGTAAAATTAAACTGATTTGAATAATCTAAAAAACAAATTTTCAGTGACATACACCTATAGCTTACAATTATAATAGATTACTTTTCAAGGGTATAATTATTATGACATTAAGCTTTTATTGAAGCGTCGCTACGATCAGTAGTAATAATGAAATAAACTCCTATTTTAATGGAAAGTTTGCTTGCAAAAGACCCCCCAAGCGAAAAGTGGATTCGCTATATTAGCGTGGCTCTACTGCGAGATAGACCCGGAAACTTTCTGAACAATTACAAACAACCGAACATTGTTACACCACGTAATTATTAAAATTCCTTATCTTACCATTTAGTAAAGCAAGCAGATAACACGTAATGCAATAATTACGTAATTATTGCACTACTTCAATAATTACGTAGGTGGAAATTAATACGTGCCGAAAGTAAAGGTAAACTTATGTCCACATGACCGCTGTTGCATAAAAACGCATATCTTTTATTGTATTTTACATGTTTTTAATTTTTTTTTCATTACAATGCTTTTCCAATTTAAGTTTAGTTGGTAATATGGCGTAGTTATAATAAATATCCCTGCTTGTTTATTTTCTTTTCGTTACTTATGTATTTATCAACATAGAACACATACTTAATGATAAATATGAATCCAAAGTAACACTTTTGTGCTAGACGAACAGACTACCATTGACAACGCCCAGTACACTTTCACACACACAGCGTCTTCGGCGGCGAAGACGAGGTCCCCGTTATCTGACGCACCCCGGCCGCGGCTTCCAGTCGCGGACCCATGGGCGTCAAGATTAAGCACCTATCCGATTGTCCTTTTCAGCAGCAGCAAACGTTGCTCTAAGCCTAGGTCCGAGCCTCGCAGGAGGCGCCCTTAGAGCAACGTTTTCCCCCGACGCAGCAGGGCCCTTCTACGGGCCCACCCCTCGGCAGAGCTTCTGCGCTCGCCACCCCTCTCGGTTACGCTGTAAAAGCCAGTAGGGCTAACAGCAACTACACACTTCGAATAAAAAAAAAACTTTTGTGCTGTGTCAAATGAGTTAATATCTGTGCTCTTAACGGAGATATCTATTCAATAAAAAATAATTTATAACTAATAAAAGTTCAGTGAGTTCAGAAGTGTTTAATCATTTCTTAGAATTTATTGTAAATGATATCAAACCGAATTAGAATTTAAATAATATTTTAACATAACTCAGATATCTGTTACTGTTATTGCTATTTCGATGTTTTTGTTTATGTACTTTATTGTAACTGAGATTCAATTTGACAAATTTTAACCGTTCACGAACTAACTGAAATTGATTAGATATAAATGAAGTTGAATTGAACACATATCTCAGTTAAGAACTCAGATATTCACTCATTTGACATAGCACCAGAATTTTTTTCGTTGGGGTTCAAATCAATCGATTATGGGTGTCTATAAGACATTAACCTATTCATTATTTACTGAAGGCTATTTATAGGGTTGAATTATATAATTTAAGAATGTTATTAAATTTGTGATTAAACTGAAGAGGCTTTAACAATATCGCGGCAACCCATAGAAAGGTATTCACGGACAGGTGCGCTCGCGTCGATTCTACGCCCACAACGCTTTCCAATACTAAAATATTAATCTATTGTTCTGCCAATTACTTGCTGTTATTAAATTTTATAGGATAATATAATCAGAGTTTAATGGCTTCTTTTGTTATTATTCTGTAACGAAATCTAGAGTTTTCTAGAATTATTTTTTCGCTGTGTACGTTTTTTTAAACACCTCATGTAAAGTATATACATTTTAATACATTCCTGTTTCAAAATGGTAAGCACTTGACTATGATCTCATCTGATAGTAATACACAAGATAGTAGCTTGCATGGTAAAAGGTGATTCACCTTTTAATAGTTTCTATACTACATTGTAAGGTAAGTAGCAGCTAATTAACGTCCCACTGCTGGGCAAAGGCCTCTTCAATAGCATGAGAGAGTGGACTCTCTATTTCTTTCACTCTCATAGTCCAATGTGACGGGAATTCGATATGGCCAAAAGAGATCAGGCGCAGGACCGACGGCTAACGTGCTCTCCGAGGCACGGGGGTGCATCACACCGCCAACTTCCCAATTCGCGCAAATATTGATAAAATCTAAATAGAAAACTCAATATTGATTTTGGAATTGGCCCGACCCGGGTCTCAAACCCAGGACCTCATGTCTGTAGTCGAACTTGCTTGACCAATGAGGCAGTTTACTGGTATACAATTTCTTCCCTGGCGGCAAGTCTTTTCTAGCAACGATGCCAGCCACCAAAGCAAAGCCAGGTAAGTTAAAAAATAATACTAATCTACTTAAAATAACTTGTCCTGCTTGGAATCAAACTCCAGTGCGAATATTTGTACCTTATTTCATTCAGGTCGTAAAATATGATAAAATATTTTATTTTACACTCAAAAAAACATTTCACATTCATCTCAGAGGAATATGATTGAAATCTTAAGACCATATATATAACAAAAATAATCTTGCGTGAAATTCACACATGGTAGAAGTGAAACTTTCCAAAATTTTGGCTGCAATATAATGAGACTAAAGTAAATTTTCGCAAGAGAAATTATTGTAGGTTTTAGTAATGATTTAATATTAACTCCCGTTATGTTTGGAAAACAGGAGTGGAGGAGTTACGAAGAAGACCACAAATAGAACCACGAACATAAGATACACTGCGTAATGCTTCCTATTTCATTTTCTCCCACGTTAAATCTTATGAATTTATGAGTCCGTCTTTTTTTATTGTCGCTTTATCGTTTCATCGACTTTCAAATCACAACGAAAATAAAGAAGTTTTCACTTTAAAAAAACTATTGTTTATCGTTCTAATAAATTCATGAATTGAAAATGCTTAAAAACATCCTGTTTTGTAGCTATTTCAGCAAGTAATACTTAGTCATTAAAATTCTAAGTGCACCTATTTGCTGATAAGGAGCACGGGACTTAATAATTGTATGCAAACTGCAATTTTCAAACGCTTTGCGTCTTCGCTGGACATTTACTGGTCTGGTACCTCCCAATGCAATTGCGACGGCTTAAAAAATGTCATTACACAGGTTTATTTTAAATTGGATATGATATTCTTGCAAAGGTTTCAAATCTCAATGAAGATTTTTTTTAATTTCACTTCCACTTTATTTATTTTTTACGTACCGTAGCTTACTTGATACCGGTACCGTACTTGATTTTGCATTTATTTATTTGATGATTTTATATGTGAAATAGAACGTATTTAAACTGTTTAATAATAATTGAAATGAGGCAGCATTAATTCTTATTATTTGAAGATTTTTATACTACAAAAAAGAGCAGTTAGAGCAGTTTTGGAAGGAAGGAAGAAGGAGACCGGTAATCTGACTCTTCAGTCAGAGTAAGCATTTAAAAAGTCTGATTGTCACACAGCCATTGCTCCAAGTGAATAGAAATCCACTACCTTAAGAACTTTTTATATTGCTACTGTCAGTTTGCACTCTCCCTATATATATCTTGTTTAAATTTTAAATTGTTAACCAAATTTTTATTATTACATTCAACTTCAAATATTTTTTTAAAATTTGTAGTGGACGACATGATGATGTGAATGTAGTTTTCAAAATATTAATTCAATAATTAAATTAAAGGTCACTGTACGTAATGAGTTTAAGAAATTAGTGCTAGATGGCATAGGAATTAAATTAAATTTAAAATTCTTCGAAATACTCCGTTATTATACTAAATTTTATTTACTAAAACGATTTAATATCCATTGTACGAGAAATCGTTTCATGGTTACTCCTACTGGAAGTACTATACAATTTAAAGTAAATCGTCGAAGAAAATCTGTACGAAGATGCGACAGACTGCACCGTCCTTATAGTTTATCATAGATGACCTGCTGCTAAGTCAGCGTCTAATCTTTTAGCAAAAGTACCGAAGATTCCTGTGCAAGAAATACCAATCCATTTAATTTCATTCTCAAACTACTTCCTTAAGAGCTTCGAACTTATATGAAGTATCAAATATTGCGATATAAGAAATTAGTGAGTTTATTCTGTCGGAATTAAAATTATTATTAAGGTAATAAAACATTTCATAAATGTATAAACTAGTTAAGTTTGAGAGCGTGGTCATGAAAGGCAAACTGAAATGCATAAAATCTTATAAAACTATCGCTATTATTTCGAAAGCAGTAGGGTTAAAGAATATTTAATAACATCGTTGCAACATGACAAATCACGACTTATATTATTCCAGTAAGAATGAAATATTATCTTAAACACCGATTGAGGAGTTAAAACGTGTTACTTGTTAATTATTCAACTTAAAGTTGAACATTCTTCGTTTTTCTGTCTTCATTTAAACGAAGCCAAATAGCGAAAAATTTCCTTTTGAACTGCTGTTACAGTTAAGATAATTGTTTTTCAGAGCTTTCTTTTAGTTTGTAGAGTTTTTTGTGTCCTCTCAGTGGGGTTTTTATTCTTTGCATTTGCATAAATATATAATACAGAAAAATATTTTTAACAAGTAAAAATTTTTGAAATTTTTGCGTACCGAATACAATACAAATATGTACAGTTATACCGAGCGATGTAGGAGCACCGCTGGGTTTTAGCCGGTATGAGTCCTGCATAATCTGGAACATCTTCCTGATTATTCCAAGTATCCACGAGAATTTCCCAGTGTTCAAAAAGTGTATAATGGTAGAAATCGTCCTGTAAGAATAAAGTGTTTATGGCCGTCAGTCCTTTTCTTCAGTTCTTTTTCGATCTCACACACATACACACACGCACACACACACAAACATACACACACACTCTGTAATTGGGGCGAAACGTATGCGATATTTTTATTTATTTATAAACCAATTATATATAAATATAAACCGAAGAATGAATAATTTTTCGCAAATATTAAATACATTCAAATTTTTGGATTCACTCAGTTTACGCCATTCTGCTCCACGACAGATTGGTAGGCAATAGTATAAGAATTGCTCCAGCGATAGGCAGAGTTCCTCACTACGTTTTTCTTTACAGACAATCACAAACATGAATTTTAAACAACTATTAGGTAATTAAGTGTTACAAATAAATCTTAATGGATTCAAGGCAGGGAAGCTTAACGAGAATCCACACGTCTATTAATTAGGTCATCACTGTTCTTAAGAAGTATAAGGGAGAGGTCTACCCGAAAATTTGTTTCTTGGAAGCCCCTTGATTCCTTTGTGTAACATTAAGATCTCTTAGTTTTTAATAACAGCTAGTATTCTAGAAGAACCTGTTATAATGATGCAACTTGGCCAAGGTTAGCGCTGGCAAGGAATCCATTAGCAAAAACAGCGGAGTCAGGGCGAAATGTCAACATCGGAGGTCAGTTGTTATGGTTAAATTATTCAAATTCGTTGCCGTGATTAAATTTGCATTCATATGATAATTTCTTTGTCGCATAGTGTCAAGTATTATTTTAGTTTTTTTCGCAACAAAGCGTGTTTTTAGGTATAACATTATGGCAATGTTTGTTGTTTCACTTCTGACCAGATTAAGTAAAATTCAAATCAGGTTGGTAATTTTTTTTCTACATGCAGTTATAGACATGGACAAATAAAGCAAATATTTATTTCAATCTCAGAATTCTTTGGATGTCACAGTAACGAAAGATCGTTGATCCTAATTATCAGATTTCCATAAACAACCATTAAGTATCAATGTGATACGCAGTAACAGTAAAACCAAATAAGGCACTCGCAAAAATCTAAGGCAATCTCGAGTCCTATAGCGGACGTAAAATTTATGTCGACGATAAAATGCGGGATGCTTCCGCGGCTAAAAGCACCGCACCCTGCGAACTGGCATTTGTTGCTATGGTCCTTTTTACTATTTAGGAAATGTTAACACCCAATTCACACTCATATATAACATCTTACCTAACTAGTAAAATCAAACGTATTTAATAGTTACGGTAGTAATGTATGAAGATTTTACTCGACAAGGTAGATGACGCAGTTATATGTAATATTATCTATTGGTCTTGTAATATTTCCATCCCAAGCTTCATGCTTGCAATTTTATTTTAATTGGAAGTGATTCCAAATAACAGAAAATTGTGATTTACAATAGTAAATCGCACTTTTCTGTTACATTTATCTATCTTCTGTATACAATAGTATACGAGTATATACTGAAAATAAATCAGACCAACAAAAACGATAGCCTTGCGAGATAATATTTGCATTTGCACTCCAACTAAAGCATTAACGCGTAAGCGTTTTACCATCTAAGTAATAATAAAAAAATCATAATTCTTGGCAGCATAAACTTGGCGGCAGGTCTTTGTTCGTAGGTTAATATAAGTCAGATTCGAAGTTAGATTAGAGATAAGTTATAAGAAAAAGCGATTCCCTAAGCTTGAACTCTCATGAATTTGCTTCGCTGCCAATTGCCCTGAGCTCGACTTACAGCATGTTAAGTTTAGGAATAATCTCATTTTGTAATTTGTCTTAGTCAGCGTTAGTGGGAGGCTTTAGCCCTGGCTAGTTGAAACAATACCAAAATGTGGCGACAAACTTATATTCGACGCAAAGCAGTCGAGACTTCTTAGACTGTACCATTACCATCAGGTGAGATCACTGTCAAGCGCTAATCTATCAAAATTAAATGAAAATTCCGATTCCTACCTGAAAAGCGTGTACTAGCATCAATGTGCCAGTGAGGACTTCGAAATTAATGAAACAACTTCTTTGTAAACATTTTGTACAACTTGGTCTTATTTTTTCATAATACTATACATAAATCATTTTCATCTATCAACCAGATGTTTATGTAACTTAATAAGCAGCTTAAAGTGATTGATGCAATTTAATACAGGATACACTTATTTGGGTCCGCTTTAAATTCCTGAACGAATTTGAAATTCAAATCTGTCTCTTCATTAGTTTTATGCGGGCGGTTTCATAAAATTAGAATAATGCTTCGGTGGAAAAATTCACTTCCGCTTTATCATAAAATATTTAAAAAAATATGCTTTATAAAAAAATCTTAGGGATTGATGCTCCTCACCTTTGATGAAACTACTGAAGTTATTTTGACTACGGTGGTTATTCTTGTGTAGAGGCTACCGTTCTGAACATGATATAACAAGTTATTCACATACTCCCTCTAATTGTATTATTTTATAACAAATTAAAAATCAAATTATTGATGAGAGGGCGAGGACGGAAGTTTAATATGCTCCAGAGACGCATTTACTTGCTTACTGTCGCTTTCTTACTGCTTACTTATTTCGTATAAGCATTGAGAATTATATGCTCAACCTGGGATCTTATAGTCTATAGTTGTACAAACTGAATACCTAACTAGAAAATCTCTTAATGGCTCTAAGTATTCATGATGATTAATTTGTGCTACAAAAACTAAACTTTAATGGATACAAAAAAGGGAATTCGTAACTAGAGGATTGTTTTCTAAAACTTGCAATAACAATTTAAATTAAATATGATTATGCTACTTATTATATTTATGTAATGAAAACCTTATAAGTAATTAGAAATATTATACCAAGTTGCAATTCAATCGAATGAAAGGTGAAGTGGATCATAAATAATAAACAAAGAAGCAATAACACATTCATTTATTTACAAATACACACCTTGTTTAGAATACAGGAAGTTAATTACTGATATCGTTTCTGTTTTTCTAGCGAGTGCTATTTCATATATATTCTCGATTTAACGAACTTTTCAATTTTCCTGTGGCTCCCCGTATTAGCTAATGTAAAGTATACAATTATGGTACGGATACGTTTATCAAACACTTTTTAATAACGAATTTATAATTACGAGAATTGCAGAAAATTGCAGAATATAATTAAGAAAAATATTGTCGCCTATTTAACGTTTTTTTTACTATATAGGCTATATATTGAGTATGTCATCAAATATTCTTACTTAAGTTCAGAATTTGTTTTCCATAATTTAATAATAATGTCTTGATAGGTTCAGATAGGTTAAATCAAGTTTTGTTTGCTATTTTAAAACGAAGCGTATTAAGCGAAAGTTATATATAGCGAAACCTTGTCCTTATAAAGAAGTCGTTAGAAATTACTTAGTTATTACGGATATTTTCAAAGTCCCTTCAGTTTCGTTATATGGACCTGACATTATTTTATGTTAAAAGTTAAACATTTTCAGTGATGTTTGAAAAATAATATAGTTTTTGTATGTCGCAGTTTTTTGGTATGGGTTGTAAATTGATTTTTTTTTTGTTTTTGTAACATACTATAACGATATTTATTTGTATTCGCATTTGCACACGACAAAATATCATTTATGTACCAGGTAACCTCAACAACGCTTTTATAGAATGATACTCATTACCATGATTTTTCACATTCCCGTCTAACTTCTAAATGGTTTCAACTTAAGTTCTATATTTCTTGAAACATTACTATTTTCCAGTGAAATTCCCGGTAAAATCGATCCATTTGATACGAACTGTTTTAGGTCAAATATATTGTATCGACTGATAATTGTCTTAATCCAGGTGTATTTGAAATTTGTTAAAGACAAGTCGACTTTAAGTGTAATGATTATCTTTTTATTGACTCAAATATACATCAACGGTACGGCTTTTGGTCTGTATTCAGACACAACCGAAGCGTATCTATTAACCTATCAGACCAATAATAAACAAGTTGGATTATGCAGTTTTTTAAACTTACTTTCTGAGGAAACGTACTCAAAACCGCAACTTACGAACTTTTGGGAATATAGTGAGTTTTTATTCAATATTTTCGGTGTTTATAAATTTTTTTAGATTTTTTGACTCGACGTTGTTTCTGTCTATTACAAATCTCGGGCATTCTGTTATTAAGTGTAATATGTTTACAGTCTTTTCTGCTTGGCATTTGCATTTTGGGCTCTCTTTCATATTTATGAAGATCGTATGAAAATCCACCATGGTCCCATGAGGCAAATATTGGTAACGTTACAAAGTCAAGTGTTTTGAATGTAAAAGTCATGTTAAAAATGAGGTTGGTGTTATCCAGAAAAGATATGCCAATTACAATTGTATACCTCAAATTGAATGGATATAAATGCACTTCAATACAACGCCGCAAAAAGGGCTATTTTGGTATCGTAGAAAACAATTTAGTTTACTGACGCACTATTCAAACGGATGTTATATGCGGTTGACATTGTATAAGGTTTGACCGTGTTAACGTGTATACAGTAATGTTAACTTTCTATTTATTGTTTACTTACATGGAATTTACGACACCCACGTCATATGGCTTTGCTTTCAGCGATCTCCTGCTTTGGTAGTAAATTTAAACCTCATTGGCGTAACGGTGTAAGCATATAAATCACAATGGAGACCATGGAAGCTTAATTATGGGTGGACAAATTAAAACCCTGTGATCTTTCTTATGACATTATATATCATATACTGGAAGAATAGTCTTAAAAGCATGAGGCGGTCTTGCAATATCTCTGATTTTAAAACATATTTGATCCACCCAGCTTGTATCTAAGGCATTACGTACTCCAACGAGTATGAATAGCTCGAATGTCTCTAATTCTAGCTGTATGGCATATTGCTGTTAGAAGAGATTTTGTACCATTGCCATCATTTACGTAGTTTCCACAAGTACCAGATTTATCAACCCTTCATTTAGTGGATTTGATTAGTACTTGACTACAATGATGCAGCATGTTATGTCGCTTCGAGTGATTATAAATAGGGAAGCCCGGTGGAATCTTGGTGCCGAAGTTTTAGATCGCTTCAAGCAATATAAATGAAAATGCAATATACTTGAAGATATAAAAGAAATAATAAAAAATCCGACACAGAAGAAGGTCTTGGTATTTTGTAATAATAGTAAAGTGCATTCGAAATTGATGTTGGCATTCGTATCTCATATAAAGCAGCGCGGGATCGCAGTTAAAACAATCGGACGCTACGTCTGCAAACAGCATAAGCTGAAATTACACGAAGCCAGTGAAACGAAAGCTCCACGGCGTATTTGATGACGTCGACGAGCTGAATTACTAGCTCAGCGCGGATTGTTAAACGTGCCTTGTAAAAGTAGACAAAATGAACTTGTTCCACTATACATGAAACTTTAGATTAACCTAGAAACTATTTTATATATCCAGGTATCTATTGACTCATCACGATATCTCTGGAACTATAAGGCATAGAGACTTGAAATTTAGTAGGAATATTCCTTTTGCCAAGTAGTAAGAAAAAAATCCACACAGACGAAGTCGCGGATTCAGGTAGTTATTAATAAATAAATAGACGATTTGATGACACCTGTGGACTGCAGGATGGATGGTAGTTTAGATATATTAATATATAGCTGACAGGTTAGCACTTGATTATTTAAGATCACACCTGATGGTAAATGATGATATAATCTAAGGTGGAAGCTCGCTTATCTGCTAAGAGGCTATTTACCTATTATGTTTTTAACACAGCATCGTACCGGAACGCAAATCTCTTTGCTTGGCAAGTAGGGTGGTAAATAGCCACGATGGAAGCCTTGCGCAGTTCAGACTAAGACCAATTAGAAAATACAATTACCTAAATTCACCCCACCCTTTGCTAGCAAAGCGAGTACTCGCAACATTTTTGGTTAGTCATTGTTTGGACCTGCTTTAAGGTTAAATCTTGATTTTTTGTATTATCCTAATTCAATTTCGTTAATAAGGGTGTCAACTTAGGCGCGAAACCATCTCGTATTACATTTTCTATATCGTCAATGTAAAAGATTCCCCAATTTACATCTTTGGATCCTTTTTAACACAAGCTGCAATTTTAACGGCTATTATGATAGTATTTTATCGCAACTTGTTATATGCCATCAAATATTTATGTTTTTCATTAATATTAAGCATAAATTAGTTTAGCTTAGGCATTATATCAATAACAGCTTTTATTTTTAAGTAAGTTATATAATTTCTTGAATAATTTATTTTAATTATAAAGTTCGCCTAAACTGAATTCCATACACATAGTTTGTCTAAGAAAATTAGTTGTGTACCTTTCATGGTTTCACTTTCATTGCTTATTACATTTTCCCTCACTAAATTGGATATTCTGTCAACATTATCTCATGTTTATACGTGATTTAATATCTAATATTGTTAGGAAAATTAGATGTTATCTTCGAGTTATATCCAACTAAGTCAATTAAACCGTTAAAATTCAAGTGTAAAGGAATTGTCCTCCTATCTTTAAAGACATATTTTAAACTTAAATGTATAACGGGATATATTGCGGTGTTGTTCACACATTTTATAAAGGAAAATAGTTTTAATACAATACACAGTAGAACTTAGTATATATCTTGTAATTTACACGTTATCCTCCAATAATATTGAGTGAATAAGTAGCAATAATTAAAAAATCTGTACTCTTCTTTCCAGTTAAAAGTATATTATATGTAAAAATAAACAAAAAACTTATGAATAGTTCACAATTTTTGAAAAAATGAAATTGTGTATAGTGGTACCTAAAAAAATATTATTGGGTGAGTGTTTAGTGAGTAGTGAGAGTAGTGAGTTTTTAGGTATTATTGTTTATTTCAAACATATAACATTAAAAAATATATAATAAGCCAATCGCTAGTATCATTCTTTCACTGGAGAATCGTCGAACGAAAAGCGATTTAATGTTTTTGCACATAATCCTGAATAATAAGACTGATTCACCTTAACTTCCAAACAATGTCTCTTTCATATGTACGCGTACCAATTTTGAGTTCCTTTTTATAATACTAATTAGGCTAACTAAACTCATTTATTGTGAAATAATCTAAGAAATATTACATCTTACTCATTAAGTAAAAAAAATGTTGAGATTAATGCACAATAACCCTATCTTTTAGCTGTTAGTGGAAACATTTCTGATGTATGTCTTAGTTTTAAGTGAAAACCTATATTAGTCTGTAAGTAAAATGTTTGTTTCCCAAATAAAAATAAGTAAATTAAAAAAATCAAAGTATTTTGAGGCGTTCGAGAAACCTCACAAAATGAAAAATATATTGAGATTACCTTACAATACTAGACAATTTCAGTCCGATGTTCACAATGGCCTAATTCTGGGAAATGCTTAAACGATGCGAAACGGGGATGGCGACAGCACGATCTATCCAGGCATAAGCGTTTTCGCTCTGTAAATTTTTATTCAGGCATTAGCTTGCAGCGAGTTTGTGGCCTGAGACACGTACAATTGCAAACTGGTAAATAGCGTGCATTTACCTCACAGCACTCGTAAATGACTATTGCTTACCTGGAACAGACATTGCATTTGCTTGGAGACATTAGGTTAATCGAAACATTTAGTCACTCGGGCTAAATTTAACTCGAATTACACATTAAGCGGTACAAACAGAGGTAGCATTAAAATTAGTCTCCCTGCTTTTAAGAAATCTTTCACGAAGTTAAACGCCTGATTTTGGTGATTTTTTTGAGTGAGTTCAGATAGATTTAAGTATGGTTTAGATTTGCAATTCAATCCGATATATAGCGAATTTTTGTTTTGTTTGCACGGGAACAGGTATAAAATCTAAATCAAAATATTCTTTATGTAAGCAGGCTCAAGAAAAACTTTTGAATCGTCCGAAGTCTGTCAATTGGTATAAAATCCACCACCGGTTCGGAAAGTTGAATCCGCTGAGAAGAAACCGGTAAGAAACTCACCGGTTCAAGATAGTTTTGTATGTTACAATGTGTAATATTTTCTTCTGTGTGCAACTGGAATCAAGTCCAAACATTTTTATTGCTTACGTTATCTTCAACATTATAACATGACTTTTGTAAAGGTATGCGTTTGACTTATTTCTTAAAATTATTCGGTGGCACATCTAAAACTAATTGCAGTATCTTATTACATTACTTATGCTTAAACCGGCAAATTATTTCTGGATCTTCTTCAATCTAACATATGGGATTAAAAGTTTGGGATATGGGATTTAAATAATTCGCGGCAGCGTCTCATATAAAATTATAATAAAATAGTTGGCTTTTGGTAACACTCTTAAAATATAACTTTTAAAATTATTTAAATACATAAGATATAAGTATCATTTAAAAGTTGTTTCAGCCCCCTGTTGTTTTAACCCTGATTTGTGTCTAAGTATGGAAAAAACCGGTTCCAATATTATAAGGAAAGTATATAGTTAGTCCTTAGATAATGTAAAAGAAATTCTGAGATGTACAGCTTTATATCTAATCGTATCTACGAATAAATCAAAGTCGGACTTGTTCCTTGAAGTGAATTTGTTACAAATGCGTCTCATGTCTTTATTTTGTTAGAGATAGTAACTCAGTAAGGCGTTTTATCGGTCACATTTGGTGATGTTGTTTTAGCTTTCTTACCTTAAATGCGCTATACTTTATTTAAATGGAGATTACGGAATCTGTTTGTAATAACAGTAGCTAATATATAAAAGCGCTGTACATTGGTTGTATTACTTAAACTGTATCTTGACAGATATAATTTCGCAAATCGAAATACAAAATTGGAGATGGTCAGGTCACATGATGCGCGACAAGTCAGGAAAGTGGAGCAAATTACTCACAAAATTGTACCCAAGATATGGCAAAAGACGGCGAGGAAGATACCACACAAGATAGGAGGATCTCAGCTCAGCACAGCTCAGGATGATTGCAGGAGTTATTTGTAAAAGGGTGGCTCAAGACAGGTACCACTGAAAAATGTTGGAGGAGGCCTATGCCAACAGGCACACCGAACTGCGTGATATTTAATGGTTTATTAGTAAATATTAGTTTTAAGTTGTATTAGTTTCTGTTCAGAATAAACAGCGTCTTTATTTATTTAATAAAAATATAATAAATTTTCTCTAAAATGTATTTTTTGTATATACAATAGGCATTTTTGTTATATACACACGTATACCTAATAACATCTTACATCACTGGATCACTCTTGAAGAAATCTTGAAGAATGAAAATAACTAATTAGCCACTTAGAAATTGAAAATCACGTGTTATATACAAAGTCCTAAATTTGGAGAATTGAACTCAATACCTCATACAAAGCGAGTATTACTAGCCATGGCATTGTACTAAAACCTGTCCTAGAGAAGAAAGACTTAAATAGACGACCGTCTCGTGTTTTGTAAATCAATACAAATGATTGAACTTAAGCGTAAAATCTATTCGACGTTCCAAGAAGATAAAGTTACTAATCTTTGTTCTTCCATGCGATAGTTTGAAGCCAAATCAGTAACAGGATCACGTAGCTGGATTCTAGATAAGACGAATTATGTTGTCTTACAGTGCATTATCTACTCTAATGAAGAATAAATTCTGGAATTACATAGAATATTAGGTCAATTTCACGTAAACGATATTGTATTAACATGAGCGCAATGCTCATGTTAATGCAATTTCAGAGATCGCGAGTTCAATTCACATGAGGACAAATTTTCTTAGCCGATTAAAAATCGTACTGTAATTTCAAGAAAACCTTAACCATAAAACAGAGCCGTAGTGAATAAATTGCGCTATCCTAAATAAAATAAAATAATATTTATTTTATCATCACGATGGAAAAGAATACTCGAGTCTGTTTCTTGTGGATTATTCTTAGAACAGGGCGCTAAGGAATCATCGATATTTTAGATTTTAATTCGTTCTTTAATATCATCACCAGCTTTATATTGAAATGAAAGAAAAAGTATCTGGGAAAACCCTATATTTAATTCAAAAGTGCACTAAGGATCTACTTACATAAAGAATTTTTAAATTGAATTGATACATCTGTATAAATGCCAAATGGAACTTTGAAATGTTCAGTTCTTAAGTTAAAAGATAGTAAATATAATTTAAGTGTAGTATTTGTGAGATAAGATGAAGTAAAATTAGTAGCTAGATCACGTAGCTGTGTTCTAGATCCTAGACAAGCCGGCGCTGAGTCTAATAGTGTTTTATCCACGACACTAATGAAGAATTAATCCTCACTTGTGCAAAGCTTTGAGTTGATTTTTAAGTTTATTTCTTACCTCTTAAAAGAACAACTCCAATTGAAAGTACTAGTTAATTACGTAAATAATATATAGGAATATGTCTTCTTGTTGTATCGTGGTTTCAATATTTAATATTTTATAAATAAACTACTTAAGAATTTCTACGGAATATGACTATGATTAAATTAGTTAATACCCGGTAAGCGTTGCGATATTTTTAAATACTTTTTTCTACAGTATTATCTCAAATTAATGTACGTGTGGCTATTTGAAAATGAGGGATGAAAATGGAGAATGAAAACATTTATGAACTACAAGAAGCAAACTGCACTAAAGCATTAGATGCACTTTTGTGGGTATCGAATGAGACTGAGTCGTAACGGCTCTCGTCTGCTTAGAGAGTGAGAATGGTACGGAAGTTCGCCTAACTATATATTATAATAAACAATACTTTATACATAGTTATAAATCTATAGTTAACGTTTATAGATTTATTTTATGAATATAGAATTTCGTATTATTAAACTCGTCGTGATGTATATTTCTATCATGCCAAATACATTACCGTTTAAAATTTTAGACCTCTTTAAAGTATTGTAAATGTCTCGACGGCCTCTATGTATAAAGAGTTAAGTTATTAAATGCAAATTTTGTAAGACAGTGTTTCAAAGATCAATTATATATTCAATCTTACCTATTGTACTAGTGATTATTTAAGCATAACGTTTTAATAACTACATGATTTGAAATTTGATTTGAAAGAAGATACATGGGGGGTTATAAAATCATCAAAAATACAAAAATCTCCAAATGTCTAAAATGCAATTTGATCATTTATACATAGAGGCTGTCATTTTGTACATTTTTCGTACAACGATGCTACATCTATGTGAAAAACTAAAGTTGTAAACTTGTAATTGTACTAAGTCTTTAATGGTGTAAATTCAAACTGTAAATGGACAATGTTTTATCGCGATAACCTGAAGGGTGTGGCTCTGAATAATATAGTAACAAATTCTTATTTATAAAATTAAATCTTTCGGGAGATGAAAACTTTGATGTTAAAATATTTTCAATAACAACTGTCGATGTCGTCGTCTCTGATGGTTTTCTACTGTTGGACATGCATACATGTCTTTAAATTTTTATACAAGCTTTGGCTTTCTAAAACGGTCTATACAAAATAAGCTGACAAATATTAATAATATGAATTCAAATATTCGTCCCCACCAAGCGATGATTAAAAGCTCTGAATGATGTACACCCACGTACAGTTTAATTAAAATTTGAGCTTTGTTAATCTCTTATGCAAATAGTGAGAGAAATTGCCGGTAATTGTATTATAAACTTCCGACAGAAACCAATAAAATATATTTGAAAATGTTTAAATTACCTTTACCCTTTTAAATATATTCGAGTATCATAAATATAATACTATTCTTGGTAATTGTTTAAATTGTTATATGCTATTGCAACGTAGCCGTTAATAATTCTTTATAGATTTATTTTATTATATAGATTTAAAATCTTATATTTACTAGTAGATATATAGAATGTAAAAAGATAATTTTTGATCTTTACTACTGTTTTTAATTTAATTGTCCCAATTTACAATTGTCAATAAAGTAGTTTTTTTATCCGTCCATTCTAGTTCAAATATTATTTTTTTAACTTACAGTGAATAACACTAACGTTCATATAGTTTTATGAAATATAAATTTAATTTTTTTGAGACAAAAAACTCTCATAAAACGTTTCCTTTTTTGTAATACGTTGAGGAAATCATGTTAAATGGCATACGATTTGAATTTTTATATATCACTTGGTTTATTATTTCGTTAACAAAATAATAACTGATATAACAGTCATGTTTATTTTTACATTTAATGTTTTGCGATCAAGAAAAAGAATTATTCCGCAGAGCCTTGAAACAATGTTAAGACATTGATTTAACGATACGGCAACAAATCCGGATCAAGTTGGACAGGCCCTTTTAAGTATCATGGTGTACGTGCTGCTCTTAGAAAGTCTAGCTTATCTTAGACGAAGTGAAATTTTATTTATTTGGGTTGAAAATAAGTTACATTGTCTTTCCAAAGCATTTCTTTACTTGTTTAGTTTAGAATTATTTAGAGATGTTATAACCTCGTGGTTATATGTTTCTTTGCAAAGCTTATGTGCCTAATTGTGTATTTGTGCCTTTGCCAGCAGGCATTTATAATAAAACAACATTGTGTGGTTTTATGCAACTATGATGTAAGCGAAACAGTCGATGTGAGCCATGGGTGCCGCAATATTGGCCTTTCTTGTTCTGGACCTTTCATTTTCCATGCTTAGCTGGACGAAAATAATTGAGGCGATGATAAAAAGTTTCACTTTAACATTGATTTCATTAGATTTATTTTAGACAAAAATGATCAATATTTTGTACCGTTGCAACAAAAGTGGTGACACAATCAATTTATGTGTTAAATTTTACATCGATTGTGGTTAGGGATGCCTGTGGCAAATGTGAGCTTTCAATTGAATAACATGATTTAAATGTGTTCTGTGTGTTATGTATAACAATATTGACAATTTAATATATTGCGATAGCAGATGGATATATAAGGCTTATATCAAAGTACTATTCGGTTAACCATCTACGCATTTTTTTATTTGCCCATACTTGCCTTGTAAATCTAGTTTCGTATCTTCTTAAAATTTGCCAAATCTATATTATGTTTTTAAATTGTAGTGGATGATAAATTATGATCGTGTGTGTGTGTGTGTGTGTGATCGCGTGTGTTGTGTTAACTTAAGATATTAAAATAAAATTGGTGTAAATTCTAGTAGCCTACATAAAATTTACAAGTCATTTACGTTTCTGTAACAAACTCCCAGAAGATGTTACAAAGATATCTCTTAATAAATATAAATCTTAATAAATATTTTGAAATTGTATTTTCAAATTTGTCTGAGTTTGAAAGTATCAACAGAAACGTACCGTCAAACAAAGAGATTTATGTTCCGGTACGATGCTGTGTAAAAACCATTAGGGGTATATCGCCTCTTACCATATTAGCGCGCATCCGTCTTAGACTGTATCATCACTTACCACCAGGTGAAATCGCAGTCAAGCGCTAAAACTGTAAGCAAGAAATAAATAATAATAAATGAAAAAACGATATTTGACGATTCAAATTCAAGTTATAAAGGCCTAATTGGAAAAAGATATTTTGAATTTTGATTTATTGAGACCTCAAATTAAGTCAATGGTTTTAGTTTTTGTTGTATTATTTGTTTTATTTATAAAGATGGCTTGACTGTGATATCTCTTTATCATAAGTGATGATAAAGTCTAAGATTCTAACGCATGCAAGATGCTCAATATGATTAACGTAAGAGATAAATATCATTTACCTCTAATGCTTTCTACACAGCATTGTACTCAAAGTTACATTTGCTTGATAGCTAGATTATTACAGGAAATTAGCTGCGACCGAAAGCTTCATAGAGTCCACTTGAAGACTATTTAAATATAGTCGATTTGAACTTTGTTGAATTAGTAATTGAAGGTAAATATAAATTTGATGTAACTTTTGTTCCACATACGCTCAAGAAATTAATTATATGAAAATTATTTCTATCAACATTTTGTATACATCTTAAGTTTTTGGAAGTATATCATTATGTAAGCTATGTATATCATTATGAATGTTTATATATTTTTGTGTAATATGTGTATTAGCATGTAGATTCTTATTGCATACTTTTTATACATATTGCCCATCAATTTCGATATGAGTAAGCAATTAAGTAAGTAGCAGCCCATTAACTGGACACAGGCTTCCTCACTCCGAGGAACGAGGGTTTTTTGGAGCATAGACCCACCACGCTGCTCCACTGCGGATTTGCAGGCATAGTACACAAGTGCACCCTCTATTCCTTCACTCTCATAGTCCGATGTGACGTTAATCCGACACGACCGGAGAGAGATCCGGCGCAGGACCGACGGCTTAACGTGCTCTCCGAGGCACGGGGGTGGATCACACCGCCAACTTCCCAACTTCGGGAAAAATATTGAGAAAATCTTAATAGAAAACTCATTACTGATTTTTGAATTGACCCGACCTGGGACTCGAACCCAGGACCTCATGTCTGTAGATGAACATGCTAACAACTAGACCAATGAGGCGGTTTCGATATTAACTGCTTGTTAATCCCGAAGATTATCTGGAAGAAATCGCTATATAGCGATACGATGAGTATTAGTAAATTTTATGTGTTACTTTGTTATTTCTTGATGTTCAATAAAGTATACAAATAAAAAGACTATAGCTCTGATGAATTTCATTATGTTCGGCAAAACTTGCTTTTAATTTACAAATTACTCGTTGTTTAGAATACGATTTTTATCTTCCTGTAGTAGATTTTACAACTCATATTGCTGTTTCGAACGATTAATTACCGCTTTTATAAATTTGGATTTTAAAATTACGTCACTATTCCTTTAAAACAGTGATATTTACCTCAAAACTTTAAAACCCCCTTACCAATTCGGTGGGACAGTTTTCGATACACACGAGGAGTGAAGTGGCGCAGAACTGATATATTTGCATGCTTTCCGAGGTACGGCAATTCAATACTATAAACTCCAGACTAGTTCGAAAACTACGGAATTGGAAAGTTTACAGGAATACCCTGAAATTTTCTTGATTAAAATCTATAGAACTGTTTAAGTTTAAATCCCTCATGTTTCATAGAAGAAGCTGACTACAAAAGCAACTCAGTAATTAGTAACTGCCTCGGAATAAAAAGTAAAAAACAAAGTTGTTCGGAATAGCTATTCCTTGTATATTGTTTTTACGCTCAATTGCATAGCATTTACATTGACAATGTATATAGCAAAATTGCTTTTAAAGCTGTATTTATCAGAAATATTAGCCAATACGTTTAACATTTCTCATCCCTTTTAAACCGTTTGCCGGCAGTAAGTTCCGGATATCTTTTATTAGAATCGGGAAATGTCCAACAAAAAATTTCATGGATTTCGCTCCGCTTTTGTTTTCCGTTTGAATTTATAATAAAAGTAAAAGAACGATAAAGTCCCATCTTGATTTTAAATAGCGATATATTGTATCAGTCACAATAAAACATAGAGTTACGGGAATTTTGGCACGGTTTAATTATTACAACGCCTTTGACACTTTGTTTCATCTTATGTTAATGATATTATTGCAAATACTAGTTAAACCTCGCAAATTCCATTGCTTACAATTAAAAGTGGGAATTGAAGTTAGTAAGAAGGCCTCCTCACTCATATGTGACAGGGTTTTTAGAGCATGAACCCACAACGCTGCTCCACTGCAGATTGGCAGGCATAGTACACAAGAGCACTCTCTATTCCTTCACTCTCATGGTCCGATGTGACGGGAATCCGACACGACCGGAGAGAGATCAGGCGCAGGACCAACGACTTAACCTGCTCCCCGAGGCACGAGGGTGAATCACACCGCCAACTTCCCAACTTCGGGCAAATATTGAGAAAATCTTAATAGAAAACTCAATATCGATTTCGAATTGGCTCGACCCGGGACTCGAACCCAGGACCTCATGTCTGTAGTCGAACATGTTAACTACTAGACCAATGATTGCAGTTGATTATTTCGATTACCCTCAGTTTAAAAAAAATACAAAGAAATGTTTTTTTATGTTTTAAATTGAAACAAAATCAACGAAACGTTAAAAAAATCATCGTATTTGAAAGTCGAGTAGTATCAGAATTAACTGCAGTCAAACACTGTGACAACGAATTATTTAATATATCGACAAAATAATACTCACTGGATCATTATCATTCCTCTAAAACTAAACATCAGCCCCAACAATACCTCCAATGAAACAGGAACTACGTAGGTGACACCGCTGGGCACAGCTTGTACCTAATGACACCCAAAAATTCCATACTCTGGAACTTTCAACACATCGTTCACGTTTGGCCTTTAAATAATACGTAAATTTTAAAAGATATTTAATAGAATTTATTTTAATAGTTCAATTTTTCTACCCTCAAATATCTCTTATATTAAATACTAGCTGAACCCGCGACTTCGTCTGCATGGAATATTTTTTTTGGTAGCATTTTCATTAATTTAGGCATTTTGTTTTACAAATAAGAAATATAACCTCTATTTGGCAAAAGCAATATTCCTACTCGTCGAGCCTTCGAGTCGAGCTCCTTCGAGCAATACTCCTTGCTTATGGTTGCAGAGTAATCGCGATGAGTCAGTAGTTAACACCCCCGCAACCCCCCTTGTGTGTGGAATTTCGTAAAATCGTTCTTAGCTGATCTCTACTCTCTGCTATATTTTTATCAAATTTCAAGTCTCCACGCATTATGGTTCCAGAGGTATCGTGATGAGTCAAAAGATACCTGGATATCTCTTTTATATGAATAGTTATGAATATGAATATCAAACAATAAACGTAAAATTGATCTCTTAACAAACATGTAGTTAAACATTACAACTAAACAAATTTGTAGTTGGTGAATGCCAATCTTTTTGAACTTTGAGATTTTTACGATAAACAATCCTCGAGAAAGTCTGGCTATAAAAGATAATGTGATCTTGATAAATCTTATTACGTTATTAAGATTTTCGAGACCTAAAACCTAAGGTCTCGAAAATCTAAAGTTAAAGATTTGTATAAATATAAACAAGACTTAAAAATTAGTTTGCCAAGAAGTTTCACTTCTGACATGTGTACTTTGTACACATCTTTTTTATTACCTCAAATGAGACAATTTATTTCTTCTGATGTGATATATTCTTTATTCTACTGATGTGATAGTAACGTGCTAGTATGGTACAGTAACGTTTTCCTCCAGATGTGACAAATAATTATGATTTCCAAAAGTTGCTTCGGGAATCGAACCTAGGAATTTTGATACCACAACCTGTTATTTCACTACTGCTCATATAAGGCTTTTCCTTCAGGTCAGGTCTTCCATTTAGAGACTGGTACACCTTACGTACCAGCAAATATATTAACAGACTAAATGCTTTCGTTTACATCGATACAACGTAATTCTTTTATAGGAGCATTCACATGTGCAAATATACCATTGTTCTATTTTATTATAAAATTATGTAAAAAAGGCGTTTATTTCACAAATTAAAAAATCGTCTTGGAAAAGTTAAGGTTAGTTTTTATATGTGAAAATACCAACAAAAACGTATGGGCAAACAATGAGATTTATGTTCTGGTACGATGCTTTGTAGAAATCACATGAGGTTTATCGCCTCTTATAACGCGGTTCCATCTTAGACTGTATCATCACAGTCAAGCGCTAAACGGTCAGCAATAATAAAAAGTTAAATGGACGTGGCAAACAGTATCAGATTAATTTCTACTGGCACATTCTTTGGAAAATACGTTTTGATTGGGAAATAACAAGTCGAGTCGAGTGTGGAATTCAGCAGTGGCGATGTCTCTAAGATAGTCATAAAAACCAATGGAAGACTCTTGATCAATAGCTATCGCATCAAATCAAATCAAATCAAAATATCTTTATTCAAGTAGGCATATTACAGCACTTTTGAATCGTCAAATATTTTTTTTTCTTTTCTTTTCCACACTAATTCTAATGTACGTCTGATGATGATACTCCAGAACGACTTAAAATCTAAAGTTACGGGGGTTCCTTCGCGCCCCGATCCGGGAAGAGCCCACAACAAACTCAGTCGGGTGTTTTGTTTTTTTGTTATCATCATCATTACAATATCATATTAGTTTAATATATTTCAATTCAAATTAGAGCAGTTCGTTCACTCCCACGCGTTTCTATCGTCTAAGTACTCTTGCAACTTATAATACGATTTTTCTATCAACTTTCTTTTAACAAAGACTTTGAATTTATTAATTGACATTTCTAAAACGTCTTGTGGGAGTTTATTATAGAAACGTATACAGTTACCCTTAAATGAGTTGTTAATTTTATGCAGCCTACTAGAATTTACAACAAGTTTGTTTTTGTTTCGTAAGTTATATGATATACATTCACTCTTTTTATTAAAAGAGTCAATGTTTTTGTGTACGTACAACAAGTTTTCTAATATGTATACGCAGTGAACTGTCATTATGTTAACTGCCTTGAATTTGTTTCTTAGCGACTCTCTTGGACCCATATTGTAAATCGCACGAACGGCCCTTTTCTGCAGCACAAATATTGCATCTATATCAGCAGCATTACCCCAAAGTAGAATACCGTATGACATAATGCTGTGAAAATAGCTGAAATATACCAGTCTGGCAGTATCAACATCTGTCAGACGACGAATTCTTTTAACTGCGTAAGCCGCAGAGCTGAGCCTGTTCGATAGACCACTTATATGGGGCCCCCACTGTAATCTGTTATCTAACGTAATGCCTAAGAAAACGGTACTGTCTACAAGGTCTAGTTCCTCATTATTAAGTTTAACAATGGTTTGCATTTGTTTAACATTAGGCAGACTAAATTTAATACATTTTGTTTTATTTGCGTTGAGCAATAAATTATTAGCTTCAAACCATTGTACCACTTTATTGAGAGAGCTGTTTACGTCGTCATAATTTGTTTGTCGCCTATTAATCTTAAACAACAGCGAAGTATCATCAGCAAACAGAACAATCTCATGATCACCCTTAACAAAGTAAGGAAGGTCATTGATATAAATGAGGAAAAGAAATGGTCCTAGTATGGAACCCTGTGGGACTCCCATTTTTGTCACAGACCCCGCAGAAAGCTTGCCATTGACACAGACCTTTTGCGTTCTATTGGTTAAATATGAACTCATCAGGTCTAATGCTGTGCCCGCGAGGCCATAGTGTCGCAATTTCCCGATCAGGGTTTCATACTGAACACAATCGAAGGCCTTAGACAGATCACAGAAAACGCCAAGCGCGTCACGTGAATCCTCCCAGGCCTCGTAGATATTGACGGGTTGCACATGCTCACCTGACGTCCTTGATAAATATAAATGGTTTACGGAAGTGGGATGAGGTGCACCTTAATCAAAATAACAGTCTCACATGAAGACTCTTGCTTAATATCTGATTACTGAGCATAGCATCTTTGAGCCATTGAGGTATGATTTGCGACCCTAAAATGAACACTGCCACATGTGCCATGTCAATTCAAATATTGGAAAATTGATTCCAACCACTAAGAAAGAAAAATAATTATCCTTTGAAGATGTTACACTCGCTTAAAGTGATGTAATAAACGTTTCCCTAAACCTCCGAACGGGAAAAAAGAAAAAATTTGATAAGGCCGGGATTGGGGGAATTAATCGCGCGTGACCGATAGCGAGCCCTAAGACCATTGCTTTTAAACAATTGCCAGAATAAATTCAAGGAGCATTTTTCATTGACGTTCTGAGGTATTTTTATTTGACAAAAGAAATGCTTCGATATTTTAATTCAAAAATAAGAATAATGTCATAAATTACTGAATGGTCTTGAAATAGGTATGTAGTATGCTTTATTCAACACCACAAGAGAAACAATAATAATACAATGACTTAATTTAAGTAAATCTAGTGTACAATGGTCTTATCGTTAGTTACAGATCTCTTTCAGACAACCTAACGTTTTTTTTTTTGCGCTGGGAAATGCCTTTACGCACACCGATTAAAGATTTTCTAATCGGGAGTGTGGGACTCACAGATTACAGAATACCCACTAAAACCCAGCGGATCCCTCCTCATCCATGAGTGAGATCACTAGAGGTTCCCTAGCTGCATTCCACTCTAGTGACCCGGATGACACCGACCACAAAGACCTATCACTCAATAGGCAGAAACATGAAGCGCATACGTGCGACTTCTGCCACCAAATCTTCTCCGACGGCTAGGTAGAGCTTCAGCCTCTTGCTCCCTTAGTCTCCCATTTGCTTCCTTCAGCGAGATAACGGTCTCGCAAAAGAAGGCAACCGTCCTCCACCCAACTTCACTGGAGAGCATTACTCCTATTATGCTCTCCAATGAAATATCTCCTCCAACCAGCGACAATAAGGTATGCCGCTGGGGTGCCCACACTGGACATTCCGCCAGGGTATGGTGCGCCGTATCCACAGGAGCACCACACTTATGACAGGCGGGTGTTTTCTCGCGGCCAACGACCTGGTGCAAGTACTTGCCGAAGCAACCATGGCCGGTCAGCACCTGCACCAGACGGTAGGAAAGAGATCCCTGCCTCCTGGTGAGCCAATTGTCCAGATATGGAAGGATCGCCTCCACTGTGACTTTACCCGCAGTTGGAGATACAAGATCTTCCCTCCATTTTTCGATCAGAGCTCTGTCGGCGAGAGCCCTGATCCTCCGGAACTGGTCGTTGTATGAGTCAGCGCCTCTGGAAGCCCTTGTACAACCTAACGTTTAGGGAGATCGTCAGGAAAAGGAAAGCGTAGGTATCGGTGTTAATAAATAAGTAGACATACGTATGTTACTTAGAATATAAACATACATGTAAAGAGTTACTTCATACATAACAAGCTGAACCCGCGACTTCGTCTGCGTTGAATGTTTTTTCATTGGTTTGCATGGGTATCATTTTCATTAATTTCGGCATATTGCTATACAAATAAAAAACATACGTATAGATACGCCAATGGGTTAATTGCCGCAAAGAGCTTATAGTCCTTTTTCAGGCTCTAGATTATCGCTGTACCAAATTTCAATCAATTTCGTAAAATCCGTTCTTAGCTGACTTTCTACTCGGCAAAAGGAATATTCCTACCAAATTTCAAGTCTCTATGCCTTATGTGATGAGTCAATAGATACCTGGATATCTCTTATATACATATATATACGAATACATATAAACAATACAACACAGTTTTATCCATCTCTTAATTAAACGAAGTTAACATTATTTCGATGAAGACAGAAAGTGCTTCACTACATGCTTCTTAAATGTAAAGATACTCTGGCACTGGCGAATTATGATAGGAAGCGCGTTCCAATTGGTTAAATACTTGAAATAGAGGATAAAAATTGATATGGTTTGATAAATTTTATTCAGTGAAGTTAGAACAAGTAAAATATAAAAACAATGTTTTCAAAACAAACTAAATCTCTTAACAAACTATAAAACGGCCCTACACAGTTTCCTGAAAAAAAATTAAGAATCATACTTTACCAGTATATAAATAAAGCACAAAAGCAATATTTTGTTGAAAATTTAAAAGCGTTTGAGAGTTTTCGAACTCCCTTAGCATTCGGGTTGCGTTTTATTTATTCAAGTTTTCATATCGAAAGAGACTTCGAACAGACGAATAATATATATTCATACACATCCCCAGGCTTTTATGTCGTCGTTTTATGTACTATAAATATCTAAATAGTAGATCGGAGGAGTTGATATAAAAAAAGAATTACAGCACAAATAAGCACCGGGTTTTATATTGGATGTAAAGGGAAAACGCGGCGGAATGCTTCCGAATTACTGTTTCAAAAGTGTCATACGAATAAAAAAATCCACTCGAAATTTACGACTTTTGTGGACATAAAAATAGACCGATTTCACACGTCGCAAGAGCCTATACGATTTTATATGGAAACATAAAACTTTGCACAATAAAATTCAAAGTCGCGGACTCTTAGGGGCTATCTATGAAAACATTTTTTAATGTATTTGTTCCATAAACTATTTTTATATTAAATATAGGTGCAACAAATTGGTTTGTTGAATTTCTGGAAGTTACTTAACAGTATCCGCTGTGAATATAAAAATATACTTTTTTGTGTATGACAATGAGAAAGTAAACTTAGAGCGAGTTAATCAAATACCATTTTTCAAATATAATATAATGATGCGTGTGTTATATCAGGTGTACGAGTATATGCTAGTTCAGGATTATTGGAAATTTAGATTTAGTAGGAAATTTAAGTACAAACTGGATTGTGGAAAGTTTACCTATGTACGGTTTCTCATGCTTATTTCTGATTAAATAGATAAATTCAAGGAGATTTCGGCACACGAACAGTTTTTTATGTAAGGACATTTTTAAAATAAAGGTGTACGTGATTTTTAAGTGTTGGAGAACTGATACATTTAAGGCCCACAACTTCTGCTATTGTAGCATGGGATTTTGAGTAAGTAGGAGACGAGCATATTACCAGCAATGGGGAAATAAAATATATAATAATCCTAAATAGATGCAGAGAAGAAAGTATCTTTAGTTAAGCTTAATTACTGTGTGACACAATCAATAGTGAAATTTTCTCCAGTTATAAATACTATAGCTGCAGTTTAGGTCTTAAATGTTGATATATGAGTAGATATATCAAATTTAATTAATGGACTCGCTGATGCAATGGCGTAGCGATGAGTATTCGCTTCATTAGAAAAGTCTAGGGTACCATTTTTCCTCAATTTAGGAAACCGTATTTTTCAATCTTGTGATGGGAAGCATCGGTTGTAATTACACAGTAATTTATTTGTGTTGTAACAATTTTATATAAAAATACTCAAATGATTATTAAGCGATAAACTATAAGTACATATAGTTAGTAAACTGTAATGAAATAAAAAAATACAAACTATATATTACAAAACTAAATTGAAGGGAAGGGCTTGAGTATACTATCATACTGAACATCACATGAGAATTATTTATTTTACTAATAATTAATACCAGTATGAGTTACTCGGAGTCTTTGTCGGTTTTTTTTAATAAATGCGAATACAATATGTAACCTTTTCTTTAATGGAAATAAACAGAGCTCATGAATGTTTGTTATAAAGGAAATGTATACAAAACCTATAAGAAAGAGCCACTAAAGGTCCCCGTCACGTTTCTCGGTATTTAATTTAAAAGTCTTCTATAGTATGCTATATAGTATATTCTAATAAAGTGAAACGAATCTTTCAACACAATAAACTATTGTGTCTAGGAAACCGTACAAAGTAGTTTCAACATTGGCATTGTACTCCGCGAAAAGTTAAACGAAATACGGAACTTTCCCGTCACGTATTTGATAATCCATTTCGGAACCTGCGATTGCGTTTATTCTGTTACATAAAAACGAATATATTGACTCAATCAATTTTGTCGGCTGCTGGCAACCATTTCCACAATAAAAACGAGAAAACGGTTTACACATTTAGTTATAAATACTATAATTTCAACGGCTAAAACATCAAATTGCATATTTAAAAAATCAGCCTCAAATAAATTCAATTAAACAAGATATAACGAGTGGTCTATTCGTAATTATTCGATAATTGCACTCGATTTAGGATTTTACTTTGCAATTTTTTCTGACAGCTTAAAGCTTAACTTTCGATTTTCGGCATCCACACCTTGTTGCGTCGACCGTCATCTTGGATTTAATGATAATTTTTTGATTATTCAATAACTGGCTTTTTTTTTAACTTTACGTGAAAAATGATAATGATTAAAGGTGTTTGGATTTAAATTTAAAAGTAAGGGGTTTAATTTAAAACCTTCTCTTTTTCGGTCCTATCCCAGGGAAAAATAGATTATTTAATACCGAACAACTTTAGTCACTACCAATACTTAGAGGTGAAAATAAGCGTTATTCAATAAACAGAAAGCCATATTTAAATCCAAGATGGTGGAAGTCGCAACAAGGTGCGGATCTCAAAAACTGAAAGTTAAACTGCATGCTGGAGTGTTGGTGCCAACATTTATGTATGGTAGTAAAAGTTGGGTATGGCAGAAGAATCACAAAAGTAAAATAAATGCGGTAGAGATGAGAGCGTTGAGAAGCATGAGTGGATTTAAACTGAGTGACAGAGTAAGAAATAGTGTGATAAGAGAACGTTGTGGTATAAAAGAAGAGGTGTTGACTCAAATTGAGAAAGGTATGCTTAGATGGTTTGGGCACGTAGAGAGAATGAATAAAAAAAGACTGACAAAAAGGATTTATGAGACAAGAGTGAATGCGAAAGTTGGAAGGAGAAGACCAAGGCGAACGTTCCTGGTCCAAATCCAGGACATTTTAAATAACGGCCAGGTCAAGAGTACTCTAAACCGACGAACTTGTATGAAAGGTTTAATGAAAATGAAAGAAGCGAAGGAGATATGCAAGGATCGTGGCAAGTGGAAGGATGTTGTCTCTGCCTACCCCTATGGGAATGAGGCGTGATGCTATGTATGTTATTTATATGTACTCTCACTGTTCACTACTATCTTAATAACATCCATATAGTTTATAATTATTTATAATTGTATAAATATTTTGTAACAAAAAATCACTTATGATAACAAAAATATATTTATCGAAGGTACCTTCGAATTTGTAACAATTCATATTGTGCATTTTATGTTACTAAAGAAAAATATTCGTATTTACTACGGGAAAATTAGGAAGATTCCGTTGTATTATATAAACATAAATTCTTATTACGCCCCCGTAATTTATGAAATTTGCAATAAATAATTGTTTTTAATTGTTATTTGAATTACTAGATATCAGTGTAATGGTATAAACTAATATTTGGTAATTCAAATAACCGGCATTTTTAAAAGTATCAGATTTTCATACAATGATGTATATGATACATAGATTCATAAGGCCGGTCTCTTCCTTCCCGGTGTTCTATGTTTGTTGACTGCCGCACCTAAATAACCATAGTTATGCTGTCTGCTGATGGAAAGTTTCCCCCCGCAGCCAAGTCTGTTATCTTCAGCAACACAGCATTATAAGGCCACTTGCGGCTGTGTGGGCAGGCTTTCTGACAACTGCAAATAAAACCCTTCTACGCAGAGTTCAGAGAGTTATAGCGATTAGAGTAATACGGGGGTACCGTACAGTTTCTTGGACGGCGGTAACTCTCTTGGCGGGTGACCCTCCGTGGGAGCTGTGAGCGGAGGTTCTAGCAGCTCCCTATTAGTGCAGGGTGGCTGCAAGGACCAGAAGGATGTGAACTGATGACGAAGAGGTCCAGAGGATTAGGGCCTCAACAGACAGAGCTCTGATCCAAAGGTGGCATGAGCACATGGTGGCACCTTGTCGTCTCAACCAATGGACGACCACTGCTGGACAAAGGTCTCTCTTAACGAATTCCAATGGGCCCAATCTTGCGCCGCTTGTATCCAGCGACTGCTAGCGACCCGCCTGATATCATCGGTCCACCTGGTGGGGGGTCTTTCGACGCTGCGTTTTCCGGTGCGAGGCCGCCACTCTAGCACCTTCGGGTCCCAATGTCCATCGGTTCTGCGAACTACGTGCCCTGCCCATTGTCACTTCAGCTTTGCAATTCGGTAGGCTACGTCGGTAACTTTAGTTCTCCTACGGATCTCCTCATTTCTGATTTGATCACCCTGAGCATAGCCCTCTCCATTGCCCGCTGAGTAACTCTGAGTCTTCTTACGAGCCCCATAGTCAGCGGCCATGTCGGCCGTCCCCAACTGGACAATTGGATATCTATGGGGCACGGATCTCTCACTTACAGGCTGGTGCAGGTGCTGACAGGACATGATTGTTTCGGTAAGTACCTGCATCGGATTGTTAGCAGGGAGGTAACGCCTGCCTGCTATGAGTGTGATGCACCTGTAGATGCAGTGCAGCACACTCTGGCAGAATGCCCGGCGTGGGGACCCCAGCGGCATTTATTAACGTCGTTGGTCGGAGGAAACCTTTCGCTGGAGGGCATAGTTGACACAATGCTCACCGGTGAAAGGGGCTGGAGGGCAGTGGTCTCCTTCTGTGAAAGTGTTATTTCGCTGAAGGAGGCACATGAGAGGCACAGGAAGAATGCTGTAGACGCTCCTTTACTTCGGCGCAGGAGGTTGCGAGATAGGAGGCGTTGATTTGCGCTTCTCCTCCCTCCTTCTTAAGTTTTCCAGAGGAAACTTCCGGTGTGCCAGGGTAGATTACTTCTACCGATCCTCTGGTGCTCCAGTAAAGGAAGCGGAGGGTATCGCTGGGTTTTAGTGGGTATACTGGTTTACCAGCGAGTCTCACACTGCCGATAAGTTTTTACTCTGATCGGCGTGCATAAAGGCATTTTCCAGCGTAATAAAAAGGCCACTTGCGGCGATCACCATCCAAACACAGATTGTCCCTGCTTCGCCTGCCCAAATCTCAGCAGTCCGCTCTTTCTAGACAACATCTGTAACTAAGGATATCGACTCAGTTGCCAAATTCATTAGAGCTGGTGTTGTACAGTAAAAGTTGCTGGCTCTGGTGCCATTATCGCAATGGTGTTCGGTTCCCACGTCAACGATTATGTCAGGAATCCCTCCCTTAAGCAGCAGCTGTTCTCATACGCCATCTTAGATTTCTTCTGTCTCAGGATGGCACTCTTGCTGCTCTTCGCTTCTAAGCTAATTACATTTAAGAACACTGCTACTGCCATCGTGAATGAGGTTTAATTGTATACTGTCTGGAGTGGACGGCCATTAAAAGGTCATATTTTCAGAAAAAGGAACTCTCACTTCTTAGTTGTAAACCTTTAAATTATATCGCGGCGCTAATCGTTAAATTTTAATTTGCTTTGGTATGTTATAAATTATATAGACAGTTAAACCAACAGGATTTATATTTTTATCAGAATTATGTATAATTAGCATATGAAATGCATCATCACCAATCATTGCATCATCTATTGAAAGCTTACGTTAAAGTTTTTTTTCCATGTAATGAGTTTCAGAGGTTTCTGCTAGAATGGATAGGAATTGATTGTAATATATTTTTACATCACTCGTGTGTGATATATATAAACATTTGCAACTTTTCTTTTGTAAATATAAGAATTTCAATATTACTTTTGAGACATTAACGCTGGTATATAAATGGGATTTGCAAAAACGCTGACGTTTACGTAACACCCTTATCTGAGCGGGATAAACGCTACAGGAAATCGACTAAAGTTTAATAGCGTCAGCAACAAAAAACCCAGTTTTTGAAAATGTTTATCAATGTTATTATCTTTTCGATGTGATGGCCACTATGTAATGACTTCCCCATATTTATACGGGAATTTTGATTGTGTTTTGGTACTATGCAGTGTAGAAACAATAAAAGATTCTTGTTGCTGAAAGATTTGCGCAGCAGTATGAGAGAAGCAGTAAAAAAGAAGGATCTGCGACTCCACAGGGACTAGATTGTTTTAAAATAGAAATTCATAAAAAATCGTCGATATTGTTTTTAAATTGTTATATACACAAAGCTAAGTTCGTAAATTTAAAATACAGAACTATACACACGGGCATATTTAGCGGAATATAAAAAAATAAAGGTTTGATATCAGTATCATAACCTTATATGATACTGATATCAAATATTTTTTGTATTTTTGTATATTTGTATATTTTTTATGTTTTATATAAGCGTTAAATTTAAAATTTATCTATTAGAAAATAATAAGATTTATTTTTAACACGCTTTTATTAACTTCGCCTAAATGTGTGTAAATTAAAATCTCTCTTCTTGAACTAATATCATTAGGAGATAGCGACATTATTCAAAATATCAATGTATTCATTAAAAAATAATTTTAAATTATAGTATTCGATGTCTCAATTAAATTAGACAATGAAATAAATAATATTTCTAACAGTTCTTCTTTGTACTTCCCGCTCTGACTACTGATACTGATAAGACCGAATATTTTCAAATCTTACTTGTTATAGCCTCTAAACTGCCTCACTGCTAGTGGTTAGCATGTTCGACTACAGACATGAGGTCCTGGGTTCGAGTCCCGGGACGGGCCAATTCAAAAATCAAAATTGAGTTTTCTATTAAGATTTTCTCAATATTTGCCCAAAGTTGGGAAGTTGGCGGTGTGATCCACCCCCGTGCCTCGGAGAGCACGTTAAGCCGTCGGTCCTGCGCCTGACCTCTCTCCGGTCGTGTCGGATTCCCGTCACACTATGAGAGTGAAGGAATAGAGAGTGCACTTGTGTACTATGCCTGCCAATCCGCAGTGGAGCAGCGTGGTGGGTCTATGCTCTAAAAACCCTCGCTCCTTGGAGTGAGGAGGCCTGTGCCCAGCAGTGGGACGTTAATGGGCAGCTACTAACTAACTTGTTATATATGTGTGCAATAGAGCATGACTAAATAAAAAAAATAACAATTGGTATTTTGTGTCCAGTACTTGATGTCATATTGTTATGTCATTTCTGAGGCAAAACTGATTTTATCAGATACATTAATAGCATTAGCTCGTTTGCCGTCTTCATTGCGCCCGGTAAATGCGATTCTCTCGATTGGAAGATGTAATTTTTCGTTTCGTTTTCCCGTTCGTTTTATTGATGACGCAGGTAGATTGCTTTGATTGTAAATTGCTTTATATACATACCTATATATACTAGCTGACTTGCGTAACTTTGTCTGCGTCGCATAAGAAAGATAAATGTTTAAGAGGCTATTGAACTCCCACCTTCTGGGTTGGCGGCCCATCGGCATCTCCCCTAGTGCTGCCGGTGTCCATGGGCGGTGATGATTGCTTACCATCAGGTAACCCGCCTGCTAGTTTGTCTGTTATAATTATAAAAAAGAGATAAAACTACTAACATGAAAAAGGTATATTAAGTCGATTTAAAAAGATAAGACATATGCCAATTCCATCATAAGGTTACTGTTGTGTAACCGTTTACGCAACGTAAGCAAAAAAACTCTAAAATGAAAAAAAAAATATTATCACATTTTAGAGCTTTTTTGATAGTGAGTACTGGCTTCGTTAGGAACGATCCCAGGTAAAATTTTTTGAAATTTCACATTTTATATATTTATATAAATACATAAGAATATAGTAGGCTGACAAATATTGCGAATTGTGTAATATTTTTATCTATTTCATTTTCCTGTGTTTGTATTTGTCTGGCCATGAGAACTAACCAAGATAAATTCACTGTCTACTTGGAATATTAAAGAAAAGTAGCTTCAGTACCAACATTATAAATTTCTTAATGTTTATAAACTTCTATGTTGGTGTAATGGAGGCGGGTTTTTTAGCTATACTATGATCTTACTTCTAATATCAGAAATTGTTATAAAATACAATTTAGGATAAAATCCTTCACTAGTTTAGAATAATTATTGCACTGTTATATTATTACCATCGTATCATTACATCGATGGTGAAACCATTATCGTATTAATATTTATTAACCCTTGTGTTGCTCTCAAGGGGTTGCTTTGACATTCCAAGTGGGATTATTAAATGTATTAATATTTAGTTACTCATTATTAGCGTTGATTTCCTAGGTTATAGTTAGTTAAATTGGTGGCTAATTTGGTACTTATATAATATAAAAGACACTAAAATCTTTACTGAACTGTTTAATCTTTTTTATGTATATAAATTAAATGCTAGTGTCTGTACACTATCAATAAAAAATAAGTCAAAATTTTCAAGAAAAACAATGTGTATATCATATAAGTAAGTTAGTAAGTAGCAGCCCATTAACGTCCCACGGCTAGGCACAGGCCTCCTCACTCCGAGGAGTGAGGGTTTTTACTCGTAGAGCATAGACCCACCACGCTGCTCCAACTGCGGAATTGCAGGCAAAGTACACAAGTGCATTCTATATTCCTTCACTCTCATAGGCCGATGTGTCGGGTATCCGACATAACCGGAGAGAGATCTGGCGCAGGACCGACGGCTTAACGTGCTCTCCGAGGCACAGGGTGGATCACACCACCAACTTCCCAACTTCGGGCAAATATTGAGAAAATCTTAATAGAAAACTCAATATCGATTTCAAATTGGCCCGACCCGGGACTCGAACCCACGACCTCATATCTGTAGTCGAACACGCTTACTACTAGACCAATGAGGCAGTTGTATATCATATAAATAAAGTTTTGGTATCAGTTGGTTACGTTTTAAGGTTTACAGATTAGACAGGAACTTGATGACCGGGGGTCCACTTTAATATAAATATGTTAATATACCATAATGAGTAGGCCTTGTGGACGTCATTACGTGAGACCTATGTCCAGCAGTGGACGTCCATCGGTTGAAGCGACGACGACGACGACGACCATAATGAGTTAAGTCCTCTTCTTATAAATTAAAGCCAGAAACCTGTTAAGGATATGTCAAAAGAGAAATATTCAAGCGCAGGGTATCGCATGTTACCGGCTCAGTTACCGAGGTAACATTACAGTAACACGATGCGAGGAAGTCTCACGAAAGTAGAAATGGCACTGGGAACAGTTGTTTTGTTCAGCGTGCTTGTCAGGGTGCCTATTGTATACCAGTTTTGTTTTTATACTAGTTCGCTTGACGACCTTGCTCAATACAATGGTGTGAGTTATCACTTCGCCACTAGAGGTCCTGGTTCCTATTCCCGGCAGCGCAAATTTAGGAAATTGCATTTTCTAATTCGTTTGAGTCTGGCCTGGTGTGAGACTTCGACTGTGGTTGATTATCACCCAACCAGCAAAGACGTGCCATCAAGCAAAATATTTTTTCTCTTAAGGTTATCGCGCTTTAATCTTTTACCTTCAGGTTAGATCAAGGTCAAGCGCTAACTTGTCAGCACTAAAAAAAGTTAGATTGAAATTATATTCAAATTTACAAGCTAGATTTTAAAGAATCTTAGAAGTGGAAGTTTTTACGGCGTGTTAAATAAAAGCGTGCGTTACGCATTACACGCGGTATATATGAGAAGAAATACTGATATAAGTAAGCCAAAGGAGTTTCATTTCTTCCACGTGAACACTGATACATGCAAGCTTTTTTTGTATATTTGATCGGTATATGAATGGATCGTAAAGTGTTCTTTACCAGCCTATCTCCAGACTCCATGTTTAAATCAAAATCAAGATATGAAGTAGAGGAAAAAAGCTTGATTACCCTCACTGATAACGGGTTACCCCATATTCCCCGCGAGATTGGAAACAAATCGATATAAAAACTAAAAAAAAACATTGTATCAACACGAAATCTGAATCTAATCGGGCCAGTGACTTTAAAATAGTCATACTTATTGCGTTCGCGACGTAAACGCTCATTTAGAACGGATTACCCGGAATCACAAACTACACGAGTAATGATACTTAACAAGTTATTGATAAATGGTCTACACTTCGGTATCGCCTAAGTAGAAGGTGCGTTGGCCTAATTAGATTTATTATTGGATTACATATAACTTATTAAAGATAGTGATAATTTTCATAGCGACATTTCTATTTAAATAACAATGTCATAAATAATTTTAGTTTGAAGTTTTTAATAAAATATCGCAAAATTATTATTCAGTAACACTTCTTGTTTTATCGATTATTCTTTGAATATATTCTGGTAAAAAAATATGGATAGTTGGTGACGATTAAACCGTAATTAGGACATAAATAAAGCAATGATTTATGCATTCATATTAAGTTTAAAAGGTAAACCACATCCATTGTAAGTATCTGATAACCTTTGAAGAAAGTTCTAAAACTACCCTGTTATCGAGTTCTGGGAGAAAAATACGATATATCCGAAGGAAAAGCAAAGTTTTCCGCGGGATTCTCGAACATGGTATTGGTTTTGTATCGCCTGTTTGATAGTTTGTTGAATTGGTTGTGAATACTTTGAAATTTTTCAACTTTATCCCGATTTCGGTTACAATTGTAAAGGGGATACTTATAGGTAAATATAAATCAAAATATTCTTTACAATTTACTAATGTTTGGCCATGCTACATAATAACATTTATTAGTTAATTTAGGAAAGCGTACAAAGCCTACCTTTGCATAGGAGCCAGCAATAAATTGACGGAGTTTTATAAGCAACATTAGAATGGTTCTGTAGTCATTAGCAGCGAAAAAAATAAGGAGAAATATTGGATTTTAAACTTATTGAACTATTGAGATTCTTATTAAAATTTTGCTTTCATATGAATACATTTTGGTCATCAATGACATTAAAATTGAACATACATGTGTTGGGTTCTAAATATTTACTTTGTCACGAAAATAAGCAAATACGAAATATCAAATGCAAAAGCACAAAATGAGAGGATTCAAATTTTCACGCCAATTAATTTTATTGCGTTCTAAACAAATGTTTCGTTCAAATAACTTATTCATTAGCAGAATCAATTTCGCGTAATCTGTTCTGTATCTCAAATTGTTTGCTGAACTTTGAAAAGGGTTCCCCTTTAGGTCGAAGTTGGAATTTGTTTTAGAATGGCCCATTTGGACTAAGTAAGGGAGGCTAATTATTTTGTTCGTTGTCTTTTAGGGATTTGTGTACATTTGATGCTTAAACACCGTGAATTATACTAAAGATTTTTAAAAATCATCCGAAAAAGGGATAAGAGAAAGACACCTTTCGTATCGATTATGTTGTACGATTTCTTAAAATAATTTAAAATTTAGGAGACAGAACGTGCTTCATTTAAAAGACTAATCATCTAAATCTCTTAAATAATAAATGAAAATATAGATTGACTTGTGTTTTATATTTCAATATATGAAAATGTTAACTTATTTGCAATCAACAATTGTTATACATTACATTTATATGAATAATATTGATATCCAGTGTAGGAAGCCTACACAACTATAACAAGTTAAATTTTTTTATTGGTAAAGAAACTAGCCAAATAGTTTTACAAACTTATAAGACCATTAAAACATAAATAGTTATAAAAAAATTATAATGATGCAATGATAATAAGTTTATTCCATACAACCTTTTTTATCAAACGGTCTTCAAGAACTACCAAAATAAGATAAGAGAAATAATTATACTTTGTCTTTCTCCAATTTTAGGTGGAAAACTTGGATCTATTGAATAAAAGGCCTTTTGTTTAAAATCAAATTTCGGAATTCAGACGGCCTTGCTAATAAGTCGAGCTTGCACAAAGAAAACTGTTGTTAAATAGTTACAAAAATCTCTTTCATGTAGTTTTGAAGTTACGAAGCATCCAAATTGAACGCTGTAAAATAAATTAATGAAATATTGCCAAAGTATTCGAACGCTTTTTTTTAAATTTGTGGTATGCACTCAATGTTTTATTTTGTTTTCAGATATATGATACACCTGAAAATGCACGTCCGAAAAAATGGTCTTCAAAACTGAAATTAAATACTTCTGGAAGCTCAAAGTCTTCAGAGAAGTCACCCGATAGTCCCTATATGTACGGAACTATTAGTGGACAAGGTGGTTCAGCCTTATCTAAATCCATGAAGTATGCAGAGACATGGCTTTATGGGTCCGTAAGGACCCAGTCTCCATCAGTGAGGCCGAGTGTTTTTTCAGCATATCCGGAAGTTCCCGGTCCTGTTTTAATAAGTACCCCTCAAAAACCAACTCCGCATAACTATGCCGTCATTCTATGTTCCTGCCCTGAATACCTTAATGGTACGAAGAAAACCAGCTCAACCAAAGTCAGTATATGTAAGAAATGCAAAGGATCTCGTTTACCACTAACTATAACAGAAAGTCCTCGTTTACTAGTAGGTGGTACTGTACGCGGACCTCAAGTGAGTCGTGACTCTGGGTTATTAAGAGCTGGCACTGTCAGAGTTCAAAGCACTAAAGCTAGACCTAGTATTTTGAAACCTAATAGTGAAAGTGATCCATACGACTTAATGCGAAGAAGCAGATTAGCTCCTCCGCACGAAACTCGTATCGGGAGCCAATTTTCGACAACAAGATCTCGTGCGAAGAGTATTAGTCCCTGTCGAGTTAAAACTAAACAACCAAGTCCAGAAGCTCTTAGTAAAAGTAGAAGCAAGTCCGTGAGCCGAGTTAATGAATTGTGGATTGATGAAGATAATACTGGCGATAATAAGAAGTCAATTTTATCATGTGACATAAATCCTTATGAGTTAGTGAAAACAGCTAACTCCAAATCTATGGTGGAAGTTGAATTCAATGACAATTATGATGATGGTTTTAAAAGCGCTTCTCAGTTTAAATCTTTAACTAAGTCTAAGTCTGATACAAACGTCAAAGCCATAAGTGGGCAAAGAATTAGAGTATCTAATGAAATTAAATCTAGTAGTATAGAAGAAGTATCTGTATATGATCCTGTCAACTATGATCTCAAAAATTATGACTTTAAATCTACTGATATGTCTTCAGCATTATCGTTACCAAACATAAAAAATGAAAATAGTAAATTAGTATCATTAGGTAAAAGTAGCAATAAAAAAAGTGCAGGAACATCAAACACTAACCGAACAAAACAAAAAAGTGTTTCACCAAAAAGACCACCGAGAAGAGTAAGAAATAATAAAACGGATGATGACAGTGAAAGTGATAATCAACGTTTACCTGAAAAAAGTTTTTGTAAAAAGCCCACCAGTGATTATTCACGAAACTCTAAATACAAAAACCAGAATTGTGATGCTATAAAATCAATTCTTAAAAAACCAAAAAATTATGAACATGATGCAAAAAATAAAATTGAAACAACTGAAGATACTTCTGCTACGAAACGTATTAATTCATCTCAATTTTATCTTCCAAAACCTAAAGATAAGAATTTTAATTCATCACAAAATGTTTATCAAAGAAAAAGAGTTCAATTTTTAGTGGAAAATGAAGAAACCAAAGTGATCTATACAGCAGACCTAAATCTACATGACCATAGCATAAGAGAAGATAAACCGAATATAGTTATAGCGTTTGATGAAGAAATTGTTGCTGAAGGTGATATTGTTAGTCAAAGTTTAGAAAATGCAAATGATAATTCATATGTAAATGAAAGTGATGAATTGAATAACGATTTAGAGGTATATGAAGATGTACAAAATAACTTTGAATTAAATGAACAAAAGGAAATTATAGACACAGATTCTAATAATCTTCATAAAGCTGCGTCTGAAATTATTCCAAAAAATGAAGGTAATTTTTTATAATTTAATACAGTAATTTTTAAAATTATCATAAGAAATAAAGGGTTATTTGGATTTGGAAATAAAAAATAACAACGTATTTGTTTTATTTATACAAATATTTGTTTTTTTTTTCAGATAATAATGTTCCGAGAATTCCAGTTCTACGACGTTCTGAATCCGAAAGATTAGCATCGACGGTATCTATCTCACCGCCAAAATTTTTAGATACAATGGCTCTTCGTTCCAAAAATAAACATGGTCATACAAGTCAAGTTTTTTTGGAGTTTATTAATGAGATAGAATCATCAACACAGCAAAAAAGTGAAATTCATGAGGAACCTAACGTAAACATTATTGAATCTTCAAATAAGGACGACGCTGATCCCGATAACTTAAGTGATAGTAGTGAAATAACTAGCAAGGTGTTGAAAAATTTACGTTATGGTATAACAAGCTCGCCAGAACCACCGCCCAGATTGAAGTCAAAAGCTAAAAAACACAATTATGTTAAAACTCGATTTGTTCGTAATCATTCTTCTAGTTCTACAAGTGACGAATGGTCCGATACAAATGAGAGTGAACAAAAAACAGTTTTAAAAATAAAACAGTTCGATTCTGATGAATTTGAAGAACAGAAAGATAGAAAAGAATCCTATAAAGCTATGGAAATAGAATCAAGAAAAACCTCAATTCAAATTAATGGCAATGAATGTTATTCGACTATGAATGTAAGAGGGAATACTCCCATTTATCTTTCTTCCGTAGTAGTAAACGATGATTACAGCAACAACTGCAATACATATCAAACTGGTACAACTGTTACAATAAGTGTTGGATCACCTCAAGCAGAGGTGAAAAAATCCAAATCTCAGATATATATTGGTGCAGAGTTTCCAACACAAAATGATAAAAAAGAAGAAAATAACACTTATGAAGATTATTGCAATGATACATATAAAAATCAATATTTTAGGGATAACAATGATATCACTTCGATTTTAAATGATCCCGTTGAAGCGGTTAGAAGGAATCTTATACCTCATGTTTGTGGCAAAAAAGATGATTTTAAAAATAAAAACGGCTTAGAGAGCCAAATTAACTTATCGGATGATGGCAAACCAATAGAAAGTGGTAATTATATAACCAAGCTCTTTGATGATCCTTTTTTTTCACATTTAGCAGAAGGGCTGGATTCAGATCTAGTTAAAAAACTGATAGAAAATTCACTGATAAAACTCCAAGAAACTAAACATCAAGAAGGAGCAGAAAGTAGTAAAGCAACTATAGAAAAACTTATAGAGAGTTCTCTGAAAAATTTAAAAGAGGAGGTTGAAAAAGAAAATATACAAAACGAAATAAATAAAGACAAAGAACTCCAGACTACTCTTGATACTGCTTCAATTGGAAACAATGATAAAGGCTGCTCTGCTCCCTATGAAAGTATGGAGTATGAGAGCGGAGCTATGGGAGTTTTTTCTGACCTTGAACCTATGTCCGATTGTTATAATGCCTCAGCAAGTGAATTGTCTACAGAAGACGATACCCATTCAACACGGTCAAAATTTTATCAAATGTTAGTAGATGCAGCAATTTGTGATATTGAAATAGCTAATAACACTGATGATGACCATCACTATGAATCAATACGATTAAATACTGATCCCATTTATGAAGAAATAGGCGATATGCCTCCACCATTACCAACGAATCCTCCTCCAAATACATTGTTGATGCTGGATGATGAAAAAAGAAGTGGATCACGATCAATTTTTGAAGGAGCGTCTAAATATGATATACTGTCGTATTTAGTAGACGCTAAAGAAAGAGGAATAGATGATGAAGAAACTTATATAACAAACTATGGTAATGAAAATGATTCTTCCACATTATTAGAAGAATCAAAGGATAAAGCAGGTGAAGTAAAATCAAAACTCATCAGCAGCAATACCAGTCAAATAAGTAATGCATCAGATTCAAGTGAAGACAATTCATTGGTGATAAATCAAGACGGTATAGAAAAATCTATCGTTTGCAAGAAACCTTCAGTTGAAATAGAGAGAAATGATTCTGGGGTAGGTTCTGAAACGAGTAAATCATCCAGAAGTCGACTCCAAGGTAAAATAACACCTAGCAGTATCATGAATGACAAAAATACTCCAATCCATTTATGCGAAGATTGCGATACCGCCGTTGAAACTCAAATAACAGAACAAGGTAGGTGTATTCATATACATGAAAGTAATATTGTCTATGTGTGGCTTAATTCCCTTTTTAGAATATATGGTTCACAGTTATACAGTGTGAATGTATAATAATAATTTTCAGGTTTAATATATGCTCCACTAGTATGCCGAAAATGCTCCAAGAAAAGGACCGAGAGAAAGGAAATAATAACTGAAATCGTGGAAACTGAAGAGAAATATGGTCGCGATCTGCAAATTATTCTTGAAGAGTTTTATAAACCGATGCTAGTAGCTGGCTTACTCACGCAGGAACAATTAAGTGCGATTTTCTTAAATGTTGAAGAACTAATAGATAATAATCAAGTGTTATCTGAAAAATTAAGAGATGCATTAGAAATAGCTGTTGAACAAGGAGACGAGGTGTGAAAATTTGAATAAAAATTTTGTAAAATATATTTTTCCCTCTCCACTCTTATACTAAGTTTGAATAACTTGTTTTTTCAGGATTTACTGACGGTTAATGTCGGCAAGATTCTTTTGGAATGTTCTGGCATGCTAACAGCTTTTCAGTCATATTGTGTAAAACAAGCAGGTGCCGCATTGCTATTAGCTGGTTTGGAGAAGGAGAAGGAACTTCTGAGGATATTCTTGCGCGTCTCGCAAATGGAAAATGCGGTTCTGAGGAGGATGAATCTTAACTCATTCCTCATGGTGTGTTTTTATATATTTTTTTTAATTAACCAAAGGTTCTCACATTTCGAAAATCTGAAGTTAATTTTGTAATAATTTTTTTGGAAAAAAATAATATTTTGAAAATTAAATTGCTATAATATTGCCAGTAACGTTAAAAATGATTAAACCATCAGAAGCGACGTATGTTAATAATACTACTGATGATGTTTTTAACCTTTTATCGTTTTTGGAAGTTGTTTTAAGTTCATGTTGTTATATTTATGCAAGGTGCCGGTTCAACGCGTGACAAAATATCCCCTCCTTCTTTCACGGCTATACCGCGCAACGCCAAGTTGTGCATTAGAAAGAGAAGATGTAAAAGGAGCTCAGCGTTGCGTTGAATCCAGGCTTGAAGAAATAAACGCTGCGGCTGCCGCCGCCGCTGCAGCTGCAAGAGATGTACCTTTATGGAGAAGATTAGCTGCGGCAAGACGGACGGCGCATGATTTGCATGTCGCGGATATAAGGCTTAGAAAGATGGCTGTTGATGTGCTAGATTGGAATCATGATGACGCAAGGTAAGCTCTGCTTAAACATTCTTACATTATTAATAACCAAAGTATAGTGAAAAATAAAATTTAAATTTCTTAAAATCCACTTCATCACAAATATTAATATTAACTTCTAGAAGAAGAGTTCATAACATGTTTTCCATTAGAGGCAATATCTTTTTTTGAAATGATGACCCTACGGTAATGATAGTTAGAGCCAAATTTTTTTATGGGATTAATAATCTTAAAATTGAGCTTGAATTACATAAAAATACTATTAATATGATTTTTATAGATTTGCAATGGAAGGCAAACTGCTGTTTACACAACCCAACGATAGCAACTGGCGCAAAGGCCGCACAATAAAACTGATGTCCATCAATGCCCTTTTGGTTACCAACGGAAAGGTATGATTTAATAAATACGCGTTGAATTGAAGTTAATTAATAGTAAAAATATTTAAAATTTCAATTTCTGCCAGTACTTTTTTTGTCGCATTTTTTTCGTCACCAAAATTTAAAAGTTTTTGGAGATTCTGCCAGTCTGCCATTGTTTTACATCAGTAGATGTGAATTAAGGTTGAGTTTTAACAAGCCATATTAGCCTAGTGGGGGAGCGTGGATTGCTATTCAGAGAGACGTAGGTTGAAATTATGCTCAAGTGCCATTAAGTTTTTTTTTAAATAACTTCCTCAATTCTTGTTGAAATATCTATCGTTGACTTTTTCGGTGAAGAAAAACATCGTAAGCAAGCTTATATTTTGGCGTATATACACACAATACCCAATGAAACTGAGTGTTGGATTTAAGCCCCTAAAATACTATTTTATGAGTGAGCTTTATCAAATAATGAGACGTTAATAAGCCAGCTCTTAACTTTTCGAACTATAACAATTTAGCAACTTTTAATTATTATTATGAATATTGATTAATTAATATGTACCATTTGATATAGTTTAGCTTAACACAGTAATGTAAAATTGATAACTTACAGCCAACGATCGCTCACAAAACGAACGAACTACGGGAAACGAGGGAAGCAAGGGATCGAGAAGCGAGAGAAAGAGAAGGGGAGGCTCTTTTTGCACGCAGCGGTGTTAGAGAAGCTGCGTTATTACTTGTAAGAGAAAAAGCTGGCAGATACACACTACAAAGAGAGCCATTATTTCTGGATCGCTGCGTGGTCGCCGCAGATCATGAACCTGAACACTTTTTTGAAGTGCACGAGATCACAACAAAGGATTCCTTTATTTTTAAGGTATTTTTTAATTCTTTTGAGAAATTGCTGTTGTACTCAAAGCTCCATAGTTTTATGCTGAAATTTTCGTAGTTACTCAGTAATATTTAATTTTAGACAATCAGATTTGGAATGAAACGTCTTTAAATATTTCTACTTCTATTATAAACTGATAATGTACATAAGAAAATTAAGAGTAGTTGCAAAAATCTGTTAATATTGGATATTTCTTTGTTCCCTCTAATACAAGGAACGAATGAAACGATCTTGACGGATCTTACTGGCCAATAGTTGAGGATACAATAGAAAAATATTTGTTTTGGATGAACTTATACGGATAAGGAAACTGTTAAGAATTGATTTGTAGATTAAAAAGTGTACAACAACTATATTTCTAACACCTCTCTCTAAACTAAAATTTGTACACGGGGTTTACGCATTGCCAAAGTGTACATATTGCAGAGTATAGTTAGCTATTGCAATATATCTTGGCACAAGCCATTGCACTTTATTTACGAGTGCGAAGCTCGCTTTATTTGGCCCACGATTTTTGTTACACGACAGTGGTTAGAGTGATAAAATTGCGTATATCTATTGCTGTAAAAAAATGTGATGAATATATTTCGTAAGATTTGTTTCAGATTTGTGTTGTGTATTTACGCATTGATAATAACTTTTTAGTGTATACAGGTTAGGGTATGATTCGTATCTCACCTTTTGATAAGTGACGGTCTTATTTACCAGGTATGAGGTGATTCACCTCTAATACAATATTTTAATTTATCTTAAATTGCTTGGCGAGTCTTAGTTGCTAGGAAAGTTAGTAAGCCAAGCCTTTCACTAGTCATTGGAAAACATACAACATCCTACATATCGCACCCGGAATCATCTTTTAGTTAAACTTGACGGTCTCGCTGGCTGAGTGGTGCGTGTATTCGCTTTGTTAGCGGAGGTAGGTAGGTAGGACGAATTTAGGAAATTGTATTTTCTAATTTGTTCGAGTCTGGACTGGTGGAAGGCTTCGGCCGTGGCTAGTTTGCACCCTACCAGCAAAGACGTACTGCCAAATGTACGGTACGATGCTGTGTAGAAACCATAAGAGGTACTCGTATATCGCTTACCAGATTAGCACACTTACATCTTAGACTGTATCGTCAGTTACCATCCGATGAGATCACAGTCGAGCGCTAAACTGTCAGCAATAATAATAAAATAATGATAATATTGTATAGTGCACACGACAAAAGTGAAACCTTCACAAAGGCGAGTTTATTAATACGAAAATCTTTTGTTATGTATTCATAAAATGTTATTAAACTATATATCAAATTATAATCAAATTATTCTGGTACATTTTGATTTAAATCTCTCGTGTATTCGTTACCGATCCAGACATTGACTATATATTTCTCACTCTCCTTATTAACGAGTGTCCGGTTTATATTTATTTTTATTTATACTCTTCATTGCACTTTAATAAACAACCGACATTAATAAAAGAGCAACATACAAGAAACATAAAAACAAATGTACAAACGGTAGTCTTAGCGCTTAACAGGAATTTCTTCCAGACAACCTTGGGTTTTAAAAAGCTGTAAGTAAAATGTAGCATACACATATATAAATAGAAGATATGTACTTGAACAAGGGTGACATAGTCGAGTGTTTCAGCTTAGTCAATACCGACAAAATACAAAGCGCACCTAAATAAGTTTCACTTCAATAGCTAATAGTTATTACTATAAAATATCACTTTTTACTTTAATGTGTATTTTATGTTACAGGCGGAAGAGAGCGCACGTACCCGCATATGGTATCGACAGATTCAATACCACGCACAAGGCGCAGGCGCATGGCGGAAACGGCGTAATGCTTTGGCGAATATTATGATAAATCCTATGCTAACTAGGAACTAGCACGACACTTTAAGACTATAGAACATAAAGACAAATGTAAGCTTTCTTGTAGTGTTTGTAAGAGACTTTTCTCAGGGAAAACACTCGGTTTCTAATCATCAAATAAAAAAATGCCATCTGGTATTTAGGAAGTGTTACTCATCACTAACAATAGTTCTGTAGTCTAAAGTTATAAATAACAAGTTAAGAAATAAAACCCGCCTCAGTAATGTTGAAATGCATTTCATGTTAAATTTCATAACATTTAATAAATATTTGATTATTTAATTAGGCTGTTTGATTAGAAAGAGAGTCCTAATACTATAATAAACATCTAATTGTCAGTAATTGATTAATGAAATCTTTCCACAGAAGTAGTATAGACCAAGCAATACTTGCAATCCATTATATACGGTTTAAAAAGGACAAACAGTTTGTACAATTATCTGAAAATTCGTTATTTTCTTTAGCTGTTTGTTAGATATTTGATGAGTTCGCTGGCAGAAAGTGGCAGTGAAGGAAATTAAGAAAAAATCATTTTGTAATTTGTGTGAATCTGGACTAGAGCAAAGGCATAACACCAAGCAAAGGGATTTGTGTTCCGATACAATGCTGTGTAGAAACCATAAGAGGCAAATTGCCTCCAACTAGATTATCACGCTTTCACCTGTCAGTAATAATAAAAAGACACAAACACATTTTAATGTTATATAGTTAAAGTCACCAATAGGTTCAAATAGCCCATGTTTATTGTGCTATATTCTATTTTAATACCATCTCTATCTAAATTGCTTCATTATTTTACGTGATTTGTTTCTTAGATACGTAGATAATGAATAATTATTTGAATTTTCGTTTGTTGTTCCCAGACATGTCTCCTTGCAAAAAATAATTATTACAAAATGATTAAGGTCTTCTAGTAGTATAACATATACAAATAACTTTTACTATTACATAACTGCAAAAATAAATAGCGTATAAAGTAGTAATACATTTCGATTTACTATTATATGTACCGAGTTTATATTATTTCTGAATTAAAGTAAATATTTCACTTATTCCTAGTTGCATTATTTTTATTCATTATTTTCTATATTTTTGTAAATAAGAAAAGATTGCCACTAGTTTAAACTTAGCTTATACCAAAATATAGATCGTTATTTTGAAAACGTGTTGTTTGCTGCCGTTAAATTTTAAAGTTAGATTTTTAAGCAACAAAATAATAAAAAAACACAAAAAGCTTTCTATTTGTAAATAGTTAACTTTAATAGCTGTGATAAACTGACTTTTAAACGAAAAAATGCATTGTATTTGTTATTCTGTAATTATATATATGGTTAACAGAGGAAATATATAACAGCGTAAAGAACTTCCTGACTAGTCTTAAGGAAAATGGAATTAGTTGGTAATTTGTAAGTTAGCGAATATAAAAAATTCCACTGTATTTATTGTATGTATTTTTAATGTAATTTCTTAAACGCTATGTATATTTAGATAAGAAACTTTTTGCCTATGAAAGTTATGTTTGTTAATTTTTAGTCAAGACAAGAAAATAAATTAATTATTAAAATAATGGTGTTTTCCTTGAACATTTTACGCAATATTTTATATAAAAAAAAATCTTTACGGAAATTGTACGCCGAAAACTAAGTAATATATTTTTAACTATTTACAAAATACAAATGCTCAAAATTCATCGTTTTATCACATTAGTGGTCGCCTTGGGGTCAAAATCCGACCGTAATTAATTTAAATTATTAGTTTGAACGTCATTAAAGTTAATAGATACTTGGCGATAGCCAAAGATTATACTTGTATAATCATAGATTACGCCAAGGCTACACTGTTATTTATTCAAATTTGCCTATTTATTCAAACAAAATAATGCATTTTAAAAATATAAAATAATATATTCATAATTTTTTTTATTAAAATAAAGCCATGCGAAAAAAATTATGTCCATTGAATATGATATACATACTCGTATTTCGATAATTTCAGTAATGATACAAAAATTCTTAGTATCGATGCTGTTTGTAAAAATTCTTTTTGTGTTGTTCTTAATCACCATAACGGACGTATGAAAGAAAAAATGCTATAACTTACGTAGCATAAGTACCAAAAAAAATACAACGAATTTGGCTTACAGATTTACATATTGACTTCGCATCAACATACATATGCATCATCATGACAGCATCCCGTATCATACCCATAGGGGTAGGCAGAGATCACGTCCTTCCACTTCTTTCATTCTCTTTAAACCGTTCATACAAGTTAGTCGGTTTAGAGTACTTTTCACATGGCCTTTATTTAAAATGTCCTGGATTTGGTCCAGGAACGATCGCCTTGGTCTTCCCCATCCAACTTGCCCGTTCAATCTTGACTCAAACCATCTACGCATACCCTTCTCAATTTTAGTCACATACATCTTCTTTAATACCATAACGTTCTCTTATCACAATATTTCTTACTTTCTCAGTTTCAATCCATTCATACTTCTCAACGCTATCATCTCTACCGCATTTATTTTACTTTTGTGATTCTTCTGCCATACCCAACTTTCACTACCCTACAAGACTATTGGCACCAACTCTCCTGCATGCACAGCCAGTCTGGCCCTTTGAAACACCATTTGGCTATTCATAAAGGCGCACAGTGCACCATTTACCATATTCCCTGCATTCACTCTCCTATTATTATCACTTTCACATGTTCCATCTTTTGTAAATTTAGAACCCAAGTATACAAATACTTTCCTCTTCCACGTGCTGTAGCTCATTAGCAGATGATGAAAGTATTACTTGATCATCAGCGTAGAGTAAACATTTGACGAGTAATTCATTCATTCTTAACTCATACATACTTTTTTTAAATCTATCAAACAGTTATCAATGAACTGATTGAACAGCCATGGTGACGCAACACCTCTTTCGACAGGATTTTTTTTCGCACCAAAATACAATAAATAACGTTTTCAAGAATATATGTATAATTGTAAGAGTATATTGTCTTAAGTGGAGTTTAATATTAATATAAAATCGGATACCAAACTTGTTAACAGCCTTCGGGATAATATCTGTGACATTCCTTCTTGACAGCGGAAAATAAGCACCTAATTAGGAATTCTGTTATTTCGACAAAGGTCGTTTATACTGCAATACGAAATAAGGAGTTTTGGTCGTTTCTATTATATTTTGCCAAGATAGCCCAATGTTAAGCGGAGAATTCTTGTTAAAACAATCACGTAATTATATGAAAAGGCGTTCTTAAATTATCTTTTTAGGGTTATAAGACATTTGACGCTTTAAATTCAACTTTATGTTTTTCAGTTAAGCTACTTCTGAGGACAATTGTGTATTATATATATTGATATGATTTTAAATATCTAATTATTATTATATTTGGAGTCTGTGTCAGCCAAGGTAGGTACCTACACATACAGCTAGCTATAAGTGCTGCCAAGTTGAGGCGCGGGACAAACCTACCTTGGCTGACGCCGACTCCGATTATAATAATTTAGGTAGTCCAATATTTTTCATTTCATTTTATTTAGGAAATTTCTAAAAAAGAATATGTAATTATTTTTTACTTTTTAGAGCATATTGTTTGGAATAGTTGATTTTGAAGACGGTTCATATTTGTAAAAAAAATATATGTGTTATATAATATGAATAGACGTTATAAATGTAGTAAGCAAATGGGAAATAAACATATTAATTCCACATCACTTAACTTAAACTATCTAGTTGGAAACTTACAGTCGGAATTAAATTGGGTTTTGTTTCGCATTCCAACTTAGAAGCCACATACAACTTTTGTCAGATGCGGGAGAGTTTATTAATTATAATTACAGTAAGATTAGACATAAATTTAATTTTTAGGTATAAAAAAATTATCAAAATACTTTTAAATATGTATAAAAGTATGAGGGAATCTGTTATTTTTTGAAGTATCTAAATCGATCCAGCCGTTTCCAGGAGAATTTTGCTCTCATATATACGTACTAGAATTTTACATTTTCTTTTTTTTGTTCGGGGTGTGTTTAGCTGTTAGCCCTACTGGCTTTTGCAGCGTAACCGGAGTACCAGAATTTTACATATAAAGATATGTTTAAGGGTAAACTAATGAATTTGCTGGTGTCCTCTAGGTAGAATTTACTTTTTCAAACCGGTAGTAAATTCGTCACCATTGACTCTTATCTGGTGGTAAGAATTTTATTGCTGACAGATAAGCGCTTGTCTGTGGTCATACGTGATGGTAAGTAATGACACAATCAGAGAAGGAATCGTACCATAAGAGATAATTTACCTTTTATGGTTTCTTTACAGCATAGTACCGCAATATAAATCTCTTTCTTGATGGTACGCCTTTTGCAAGGTAATTGGCCACGGCCGAAGCCAAACAGGCCAAACTCAGATAAATTACATAATGCAATTTTCTAAATTTACCCTACCAGGGGGATAGAGTCCCAGACCTTTGCCTGCAAAGCGGGTATTCGAACCACTGCACCAGAGAGACCGTCAACTAATTATAGTAGGTACATGGTAAGTACAATTCCTGCATCTTAAATGAATCATTAATTTTTTGATGGGAAATGAATCCAGGGTGCCAGAGTAGAATGTTTTTAGGTTAGCCTCTGGCCCTTCACGAAAGGATCAAGAGGGCTTCGCTGGGTTTTAGTGGGTATTCTGGTTCGTCTCTGGTGAGTCCCACAGTCTCTGCCTATGACGTTTGGGGTACGTAAGTAAAAAAATGGTAAGTTCAATCTTATATAACGCTAATCTAATAAGAGGTAATTCTTATACACACTAGAGTACCGGATCGCAATTATTTTAATACAAAAGATTTAGTTTAAGAATTAAATTGAATAAATAATATTTTGATTTTAGTATTGATTTTGAAATTAATTCAAGATGCTTTGCTGAGGATTATTGCACGAATATCAAACTCCCGAACTATGTGAAATGCTTGTAGTACGAAGTTTTGATGTCATAAGCGTGAAATAATCCAACTAAGTTCGTCTTGGTCAACCGCATCTTTCCTTGCTGGGAACTTGCAGTTCGTATTGAGCCGAGGTAAGTTTCACGTGGTTACTGGATAATTTTCTTAGTTTCAAGAACTTGGGAGTTTATAGCAAATTTGTGCCATCGTTATTTATAATATTACAAGATTCAATTGGGTTAAGATTAAACTATGGGATTATATTGAAATAAATATAGGATTAAACCGTTATAGCCTAAGTAGACACTATTTAATTTGTTAAATTTATGTAGTACAAGTAAGGTAAATAGAACACGGTTAACATCGTACTGCTGAGCACAGGCCTCCTCAGTCATTAGAGCGAGGGTTTTAGAGCATAGACCCAACACGCTGCTCTACTGCAGGTTGGCAGGCTACACATACCCCAGAATGGCTTCTGGGCTGTGCAGTTTTCCTCGTGATATTTTCGTTCATCGAGAAGCACAATAACAGGTAATATGACGCTATTTACTTCAGATAAACGTGCACGGAAAAACTCTTAAGAGTTTGTGTTAGCACACCTTAAAAATGAATATTTATTGTATTTCTACTGATGAGATAAAAAAATAAATACCCTTTTCATTCCCTTATATTTAGAATTTATTGTACAGCTACTGCTCGCAAATTTGCTTAAAAGAAATTATTACTAATGATACCTATTTCGTACCTAAATATATATTGGGAATAGATTTCCTGATATTATTTGGGTTAATTAGTGTTTCGTTTCTTCACACTTTAGTTTTCCATTATCATTTTACTTTGTGTCAAGAAGTAGCCAGTTTATCTACATTATTAATTAAGATTTCTTTATTAATTGATTAATTAACCGTGAATTCGTTATAGAATGACAACCACACTATGTGAATTTAAATTATTAGTACAGATTATTCAGAAACAAAACGAATGTTGATTTTTGCCATTCGCTGAAAATGCGAAAGTACGTGTTCATGACAAAGCAGGGTTTTTAGCAAATCAAACGTTTTGTACGATACTGAACGGTTTCGGAGATAAATGTCGTAATTATTCGTACAATAAAATGATTATTTCAGCCGATTCACAAATTGTGATTATTTTCTTTGACAGAGATTTTGAACATTTTGTTTTCATTCATTCTCCAAGTTATTAGTAGTTCTTTTAACTTAGCATTTCGCAATAAAAATAGCAATTTTTGATTTGTTATTAGGTAAATGCAAGATTTTTGTCCATTGTGGTGAACATGGAATTTTATAATTAACTAATCTCATATTTGGAGATAAGCTAACATTGTGCCGTCCTTCGACCCAATATGTAATTGTTAAGGGATGTAAACAAGTAGCCAGCGACCCCTAAATTTCATTGTTTGAACTTTTGTTTCACTACACGTCTGTGGGATACAGAGGACATAAAGTTATTTTTACGAGGGTCATCCTCTTTATTGCAGCGATAAAGGGCAACGTTTGTTGCAATTTAAATTTTATATCATCGTAAAATAAACTATTGCACAATCATGCCTTACTGGTATTTTAGGAGAGTTTCTTGTGTCTTTCAATCATTTATTGTATATACTGATAAACGGATACCGTCGCGAATAAACTTGCATAACTAAGGGCGATTCTGGGCCAAGTGAAGTAGCGTGGTGGGTCTATAATCTAAATACCTGATCTCCTATGAGTAGTTTGGACCCAGCAGAGAGGCATTATAAGGTTGATACTTATTGAAGAGAATCTTTTTATGGCGTGGTAGAGAAAATGTAGATACGTATATGTATGTATTTTTAGAGTCGCTCACTAATATCCAGGTTAAGTAAACTATTCTCATATTCTTCATTATTACATACTTTGAATGACTTAAAACACAATACAAACTAAGAACTTTCACTACGCAAATATTCCTTCATTCTCCTGTGCTACCTTTCTTATACCAAACGCCCTACTCAAAAATAATAAATCCACCAATCACAGTCGTTGTCAAAACGACGACTAAACAGTAAACCGGATGTAGTGCATGTAAACGTTTAACTGATATAATCACAAAGACCTTAGCATAATAAACAAATTTAGTAATTTAATAGCAATCCACAAATAATGATCGCTAACAGTATATATGTCCTTTAGGCTCTTCACTTTTCTTAGTCCCACTATTTAGAAAAAAAAAACACGATAATATACTTAAGGTGAATTCAACAGAAGTAATATAATAGAATTTATTTCATCATAAGACACATAAAAATCAATGTTGCTTATATTTGAATTATTTTTAATTATTTGTGGTAGTCCAGGGAAAGTTTTAAAGGAGAATAAATGTGAAAAAGCAATTGCAATATAGTAAAAACAACAATTTCGCTCTCCCTTAGAAACTATTCCTAGCTATCAAACATTAGATGTTCCCGTCGTTTACAAATCAATTGAATTTGAATGTCGTTTTGAAATCAAATTAAATTTAAAAGTCAAGTTGGTTTTTTTCATCGTCTTTGCCTTTGAATGTCAAACGTTTGATTTTGTTCAGAAATCGCATGCAATTGAAAAGAATCCTTTTTTTAAATTTGTATTTCACATTTGACATCGACAATCAATAATTTCTGATTGCACTTTTTCGGTTTTGGCGAGAGGCAAGGGGTATAGGTCACATTTATTAAATTGCGTATGTTTTTCCGTTACTTAACTTTGACCACATTTTTTACTAAAGTTGAAATATTCTACAATTATCTTCAAGCTGTTATAGTTATTGATTCTAAGTCGGTACGAAGTTTGAGGTCAGCTAGTTTTTTATATAATTTGGCCAAGGGTTTTTTTTATAACCTATTTACATAATGGTAAACAAAACATTTAACGATTTAACTTCAACAAAAGCAAGGGAAAAAGGAAATCTTCCATTCGACGAAGCGAGAATTGCTTCCGTCAGGTAAAGGATTACAACAGGCGAAAGCTTTAACGGCATCCAGCCTACTTGAAAAGGGACGCTCCGTTTTATCCATTTGGCCTTTCTGCTATTTTGGTAATGTGTTTCCAAAATTGCTTTTTGTATTACAATTAATTGTGAGCAAACTTTTATTCACTAATTGCCTTTCACTTACCTTGTCTTCGCCATTAACTTTTTGCGGTATGAAATAAATTGCTTATTATGAACGTTCGGAGATTTCATTGTTTAAGAGGCTTTATTTTCATTCTCTATAAAGATTATCTTGTGAAAAGTAAGTCAGTAGATTGGAATAAATTTATTAGCTTTATAACGTCATTATTTTTTTCTATACACAGAAACAATATTGACTAAGATATAAGTGTATTCTGAAATTTAAATTTCTTAATTATCAATGCGTCATCAGGCAATAATAGTTATTCATTAAAGGTACAAAATAAGGGAAACATGAGATCTAAAATACAAAATATTCATTTGACTTGAAATTAAGCAAAGACTCCTTTCGCTTTGCAGGTATTCACTTTTTCCCCATATTTCCACGCGATCGACAATTACGCGAATAACCCTGCAGAGCACAGCTAATCAATTGTTTAGGTATGACTTTAAAGATACAATTCTCTGTGTAGGCTATTAAAATGCATCTAACAAATAATATAAACAAAATAAGCGAATTCCTATGCCATCTAACACAGACTTTTTAACCTTATTACAGAAAGTAACCCTTAATCGGTTTACGAGAGCGTGAAATAGATTGCGCTGCACAATTTTTTACAAAAACTTTATTAAAGAATGAGTATTTGAAAAGGCTGTATTAACATCTACTGTCATCACTATCATTACAAGTTTAAAAAGTATTTTATTAACGACAAGTGTACTTTTTCTCGCGGTGTAATCTGAGTAATTCCTTTCTCTTATTTTCTAAAATAAAAGAAGGTTTACTCCTTTTAACATCTGCTACGTGCCAATTTCCTTCTTGAAATATAATATTGCATCAAAAATATTGCAAGAGTTAACGTGCAAGTATGAATTCCGTATCATTTTCCCATTTTACTAAATGAAACAATCCCCTTGAGGTGCGTTGTGGGCAATGGAATAGTTTAGCAACTCTTGTTTAATCCTAACAACATAATTAGGTAGTCCACTTAAACTTCAGCTATGCGTGAAATTTTAATGTACAGACATCTCTGTATCTCTTGATTAATAAAATGTTTTAAACAAACAAAACTCTACCTTAATTTGTGTCTTTAGATGGACGAGGAAAAGTCGTATACCATATTTTTCTATTGTAAAAATCAATGAGAGCGTTTTAGAAACTTACACCGCGTTTATTTTACGTAATAGTTCATTTTAGTCATGTTGATTACCCAAAGAAATAATTTAATGAAAATCAAAATATTATTTTTTCAAGTAGGCTCAAAAAGCGCTTTTGAATCGTCAGTAGCCTGTGCGTTGGTATCAAATTCGATTCAGAAAATTGGGGCCTCTGAGAAAAAACCGCAGTGATTACTCTTTTAAACGTACCTTTGCATATTACAATGTGTAATGTTTTGCTCCTGTGTGCAACTAAAATCTTGTCCAAACTTTTTTATAGCTTAAATAAACTTCAACAATATAATATACTTTTGTAAAATGACGGTTTTGAATATATTTCTTTAAATTACGTAGTGCAAACTGATTGCGGTATCTTATTAAAAATGCTTTCTTTCAGTTAACAATATAATGTAAGTGCTATCTTTTTTATATAATATAGAGAAGTATTTAATGCAATTAATTATTATCATTTATATTTAAATTAATAAAAAAATCTAATCCGCAATAAGACTACCTAAACTTGTGAATATAGCGAAAATCCAGTGTAAAAATAAATCGAATTCTTACTTTTCATTCATATTTTCTCTCAGTTATTTGGCTTTTAAGTTATATAAATTTGTTAATGATTTTCTCAAAGAATGTTAGTCTTTCTTTTTTGTAATTACATGTATATTTCATTTTATTGTTAAATGTTTGTGTGTTAGTTTTTAAGTTTACGTTGGGGCCGGCGTGTATTATTAAAAAAACAAAAGCTCCTAAAAGAAAAGAATTTAAAAAAAAACTATATTTGGGTCTAATTACAGCGAATAATATTGATATCGATCGGATTATGCAGTCAATTATCATCTATTTTCTCTCCCCTTGTTATCTAGGCTACTTTTATCTTAAAGATAAAAGTACATAGTTCCATATACTTCTAGATCACAATTCATCCTGTCATGGTTTTATTATCTTAAGTATGTTTTTACTAATGTAGATAAAGTTACACTAGCATAATACTATATGCACCTATATTTTGTTTACATAATAAACCTTCACTGAATGTATGCATTCAGCTCACTGCACTTGTCGGGCATTTTATGATTTTCTTTGAAACTGTCTTTTTGCTTAAGCACTGGAAGTAATGTAGTCAGTACCTAGACATTTAAATCCACCCGTTGCAGCTCATTGAATATTCTTCAGCGTTGTCATTTATAAGACGACTTTTAATGCATTATATAAAGAATATTATCATAAGGTATTAAAAAATTACAATTTGCGAGTATATGCCGTAACATACATCCTCGGAGCAATTCTGTAATACTTGAAAATCCTCTGTACCATCGTTGTGGATTTAACTCTTAGCTTGTGTGCAACTGCCTCATTGGTCTAGTAGTCAGCATGTTCGGCCACAAACACGAGCTCCTGGGTTCGAGTCCCAAGTCGGGCTAATTCATAAATGGATATTGAGTTTTCTATTAAGATTTTCTCTATATTTGCCCGAAGTTGGGGGGTTGGTGGTGTGCTCCACCCCAGTGCCTCGGTGAGCACGTTAAGCCATCGATCTTGCGCCTGATCTCTTTCTGATCGTGTCGGGTTTTCCGTCACATCGAACTATGATAGTGAAGGAATAGAGAGTATACACACTATGCATGCCAACCCGCTGTGGAGCAGCGTGGTGGGTCTATGCTCTAATAACCCTCTCTCTTATGAGCGAGGAGGCCTGCGGCCACCATTGAGACGTTAATGGGCTTCTACTGACCTTACCTTGTGAGATGCTAGTAAGTTATTACTGTAGTTAACTGAAAATATTTGTCTATAATAATAAAATATTTCATATATCTATTTCATGTCGCAAATACAGCCGGCTGTAGAGAAAGGCGCTCGGCAGATCAATCGCGATCATTATGGCAGTGCCCATAGATAGCTTTTTCACTTGCATCGTGGTTTCATAAAACCACACAGTGTTTTCTAACAAACTGTAATCCTGGACGAGGATACTGGCTTCCTGTGATGGAATAAGTAATATTACATTTCATAACTTGTTATAGCTTAATTTGCAGTGTCTCACCATCGTCGTTTACAATTGTATAATTTCATCAAATACGTTCAGAATTTTTGAGAATCGGTTGGATTTGTTTAAAATCTGTAAAATACAGACATGGTTTTGTCTAAAATATATGCCGAAGTGCAATAGTCTGTGGTACGCTGGCGTCATCTGTCTATCGGCGTGGGGCAGAGTCAATATGTGGCAGTCCGGCGCGCGTCTCTCCGTAGTTCTCGGGTGGCCGCCCGCCGGTGCGGTCGACTTTTGAAACTGTCGCGTTTCTAGCTATTATTATTAATGAGTTTATGTAAATTGATATCAGGAACATTAAGTCACTGAACATTATAATCTGAGTTAATTAGTTAAGTGTTTGATTGCACCAACATTACCCAACGAACGCCCATAGTATGGAAATTATGAATGCCATTAATGACGATGTCGGCGGAGAACTCTACGCTGCTATGCATTATGCTTTCCTTCTCCCTTATTCTCCGACATATATATAAAATAAAACAATTTTTGATATTGTGTATACTATTTTAAAAACAATCTTATATGTTGTTAGACAATCATAGGTTATTCTAACTTCGAAGAGTATATATTAATTATCTTTTAATGGAATATGTAATGAGCATAATGCATTTATATAGAATATTAATAATTTTATTAATTACTTCAACAGCGTCGTCCGATTGAACTTTTACATAGATTAAAACTATCGTTGTAAGGGAAAGTGGAGTACTTTAAAGCTATAGTTGTAAATTATTTGTTTCAATTCAAATTATAGTCTTATAATTAAAACGTTAACATGCAGCTTGCAAAATAAAAACAAGGAATCATGGAGTTTTTGAGTCATTCCCCAAATATATTTTGTATATACTATTTTAACTTTCGCCAAAAGCTTTTAAGCGAACCAGGCACAAAGCTTTGCGAATTACATCCACTCGACCTCCTTATGGATTTTCTGAGGCCTAGGAAAGCCCTATGTATAAGGCAGCGAGGGAATTTTTTTCTAAAATCTTGTAAGACATAGATATAGTTTAACTTCCAAGCTTCCTGATTTCTTTTGGGGAAGTAAGCACTTTGACGTAGACATCATGCTTGGCGGTTCATTGTCATAGCAAGCACTCTCCAGTCAGGAATCATGAGATGAAATGTTTCTTATAGCAAAACGGCATATTTATTCACAAAGGTCTGAATAAACTGTGAACAAGAGATTGCCAGACACTACAAGGTAGAATTTTAATTCAAGTAACTCATTGTTAAATATTACAAAATTAATTAAAATTTAAGAAGTAGTGGTTTTTTACGCCTTAATAAAGCCCTGTAATAATTTACACAAGAAAATTTTGAATTTATTTAATATAGAGTAATACAGTAATACAGTAATACAGTTTATGTCTTATATTTATATTAGCTTATGCTGATATAATAAGAAGTAGCATAAGCTACTTTTTTCACAAAAATTTAAACGGGATTGGGAAATACCAATTTTATGTGTAATATCACGTTGAGTCACACAGAAACTTGGCTGGGTTTCTCCACTATACATAAATAATAATAAACTATATTACAATAAATAATAATAAACAAAAACAGTTTGGTACATTTGAAGGCGGCACTTGCCTGAAATTGTCATAAAGAGGCTACGTGACCTAAATGTGATTTGCTCGCATTTTGGTTATAATTTACATTGATTTGTATTCAATGCTGTATTATTGTATACATTACGAATTCGGTATACAAATATGATATCTGATATTGTTAAATATTTTCAATACAAAAAAGTTATACTTTATATACTTATATAATTGACGTATTATATACAACCGTAAAACGTAATTAACATAATCTTTATGCTATTAAGTATTGTTTATTTTCAAAAGCATATAAATTTTTATGTAACTTAAATATACAATTAACCATGGTAACGTTATATCGAACCTTAACATTAATACAGATAAAATAAAAGGAACTAAAATGCGCCATCAGAAGCAAATGGATGGGTGCCTATAAGGCTGGCAGCGTTACCTCTTTGGACAGCGATACTTATATGCTGTCCGAAGTACCACCCGGCCATAGGGTCACGGGTGACATCAACTAAGTGGATGAGATTTTTTTTAAAAAGCTTTTAGCCTCAGGACCCCGCGGTCCCAATGTCTCCACGCCAAAAGGCAATAATATGTATTCTAAAGCAAGGCTCTCATATTTGCGCCTCTTGGCGTTTTCAGCTAATGTTTTAATCTTTATGCTTATACTATAAAACTAACGTTTTTGACTGCCTCATTGGTCTAGTGGTTAGTATGTTCGACTACAGACATGAGGTCCTGGGTTCGAGTCCCGGGTCGGGCCAGTTCGAAATCGATATTGAGTTTTCTATTAAGATCTTCTCAATATTTGCCCGAAGTTGGGAAGTTGGCGGTGTGATTCACCCCCGTGCCTCGGAGAGCACGTTAAGCCGTCGGTCCTGCGCCTGATCTCTCTCTCCGGTCGTGTCGGATTGCCGTCATGTCGGACTATGAGAGTGAAGGAATAGAGAGTGCACTTGTGTACTATGCCTGCCAATCCGCAGTGGAGCAGCGTGGTGGGTCTATGCTCTAAAAACCCTCTCTCATATAAACGAGGAGGCCTGTGCCTCGCAGTGGGACGTTAATGGGCTGCTACTTTACCTTTACCTTTTAACGTTTTTGAAGTGAAACTTCTTGTGGCACGGAAGGGAAAAATTTTCGTTGCTCGCTGGGTGGTCTGTAAGATCGTTTATAAGGGTCTGTTGGGTCTTTACTTTACTCGTGGAAGGATGGACTGATGAATGGATGGAAGGGTGGACGGGCGGGTGGATGGTTTGAGGATAAAATTATATAAAACGACTCGATAACCTATACTCGTATGTCAAAGAACTTTCACTTCTTGTGAATACTGATAGACGCATTAATAAAATTGTTGTTTGTGTTTTCTGTATTTCATATTAAGTTTTCATTTATCTCCGAAATGTATACAGCAAATCTAATGCAATTTTTACTCAGGTATAGCTGATTTTATAAGGTAAAATATATGGTAATTTTGATAATTTTGATTTCACATATCTATTTCTTATAAATAAATATAATAAAGGCAAATCCAAAAGTGATTACGGTATCTTTTTCCACTCTCAAATATGGCGATGCAATTTTGTTTTTATTTATTATAACTGCATATTTCGCTTTTTTTGAAATGAAACGTTAAAGTGAAAGGCATGAGCGTAAATTTTTTATGGTTTAAATTCGTGATTAGCGTCACGAAGATATGGAGCGTTTTTATGCTAAATTATTTGGAGGTTTGGTAGTTTTAATATTTACAAATAACATGCGGCGTTTTAATTTGTCATTCGTCATTTAATATACTAATTTTCGTAAAATATAAAACTAAAATTGTTTCATAAATTCTCTTTTCTAAATTTTCTAATATTGACAAAACACACGTGGCATTTTTATTTACAATTCATAATTTGAGATCTCAAGTAATTATTTGTATTAATTTTCGACGCGACATATTTTAGTGACAATCAAATTAATGAAATTCCTAACATACTTTTCTTTTTCCCTCCCTGTGTCTCGGAAATCTAACGTTTTAAATTTGTATAAATATAAATAAGACTAAATAATTCGTTTGCCAAAGAAGTTTCACTTCTGACATGTGTACTTTGTACGCACGTTCCTGCTTAACATATGTTTGGTCAGCTTGTTAAAATATAATGTCTATAGTATAATTTTAAATTCAATCAAGATACTGGTATATTAAAACAAATTACATCGCTTATAGCATTAAGCTTGTTAACCCAAAACAGATGGACCGAGGTACGGGGCCAAATTGCTGTTAGCTAAAATATATTTAATTATGAAACCATCCAAGTCAATCGATTACAGTGATTAGAGCACTTAGTCATGCAATCATTTGTGTGACACCATTTTCTCACCTCATTTATAGTTTTGTTTTGACGGGTATATTTAGAAAACTGTATTTTCTATTTTTCCTAAGTATGGCCTGATGGGAAGCGACTGCAGCAAAGACGTGTCGCTAAGCAGAAAATATTGCGTTCCAGTACGATGCTGTGTGAACAACTTAAGAAATAAATTACTTCTTGCCAGGTGAAATGGTGTCATCTTAGACTATGTCATCACTTACCATTAGGTGACAATAATTGACTGTAAAGTCAAGGGTCAATTATTTTATCTTGTCAGTATTAAAAAAAGGAAGATGACTATTAGTCTATTAGAAAAAGAAAATCATATTGTAAATTTTCTCATTGATATTTAAATTTGGTGAATTGTGTTCGGTTACAGCGGTATGAGTTACAAATACAGTTTTTAGCTATTATCTATAGTTCACAATTTTTTATAAAAAAAGGAAAGCAAGTAGCAGCCCATTAACGTCCCACTGCTGGGCACAGGTCTCCTCACTCATAGGAGAGAGGGTTTTTAGAGCATAGACCCGCAACGCTGCTTCACTGCGGATTAGCAAGAATAGTCAACAAGCGTACTCCCTACTCCTTCATTCTCATAGTCCGACGTGACGGCAATCCGACACGACCAGAGGCAGATCAGGTGCAGGACCGATGGCTCGACGTGCTCACCGAGGCACGGGGGTAGATCACACCGCCAAATTTTTCCCAACTTTGGGCAAATATTGAGAAAATCTTATTAAAAAACTAAATATCGATTTCGAATTGGCCCGACCCGGGACTCGAACCCAGGACCTCATATCTGTAGTCGAACATGCTAACCACTTGACCAATGAGGCAGTCATTTTTTATTAAGTAAGTAAGTAGCAGCCTTTTAACGTCCCACTGCTGGGCACAGGCCTCCTCACTCCGAGGAGCGAGGGTATTAAGAGCATTGACCCACCACGCTGCTCCACTGCGGATTGGCAGGCATAGTACACAAGTGCACTCTCTATTCCTTCACTCTCATAGTCCGATGTGACGGGAATCCGACACGACCGGAGAGAGGTCAGGCGCATTTTTTATTAAGATATTGGTAAATTCGCTGTTGTGCTCGTGGCTACACTTATGATGTGAGATGGTTCTGAGGTGATTTACTTAATTAATTAAAAGTCATATTATAATATGAAGAATGTCTATATTTTTTATAAATAGATATAACACAAAACAGATTAGTAACCATTTCTCTATGTACAGTAACTTTGTAAAACGTTCTTCATACATTTTTTTACTTAGTTATTTAGGTAATTATTTTACGTAGCAATTAATATCTATGGATTTTAGACGAAACAAGGGATGTTTCCTTTCCGTGTGAATTAAAATGGCGATGAACTAACATCAAAAAATCAGATATCAGATACATTTCCGCATTTTAATACTAATGTGTTATAACGTAGCGGAATTCTATCTCAGTTCACCATTTACTTATAGGTGGATAGTCTAGACGTAAAGATAGTCATCTTCTTTGATTTATTGTTGTATTCAGAATATATAAATGACTCGGTCATTTATCTGGCGTTTATTAATCAGTAAAGCTATTTATCTTCTTGATTGATATGTGCCTAATTATCCATTGTCGACAGACCTTTCTTGTCATTAAACAAAGAAAGCAGTTTTATGGTTAAATTCAAATTTATGTAAGATCCGAGAAAGTAACCTCAAAATCGCTCCCGCTGTTTTGGGTTTACTAGGGTTGAATGGGGATATACATAGTAACTTATGTTATTCTTTACTGTAAGACCTGTCAGAATGGACGGACAATCGTCGTCGTCGTCGTCGTCGTCGTCGTTACTTCAACCGATGAACGTCCACTGCTGGGCATAGGTCTTACGTAATGACATCCATAAGGCCCGTTCTTGCGCCGCTGGGCTCCAGCGGCTACCAGCGACCTTCTTTATATCATCGGTCCACCTTGTGGGAGGTCTGCCTACACTGCGCCGTGCGGGGTCGCCACTCCAGCACCTTTAGCCCCCAACGTCCATCGGTCCTTCGGACTATGTGCCCCGCCCATTGCCACAACAGGTTCGCGATTTGTAGGATTATGTCGGTGACTTTGGTTCTACTACGGATTTCTGATTCGATCACATAGCCCTCTCCATCGCTAGCTGAGTGACACTGAGCTTTCGCATGACGCCAATAGTCACGGACGGACAATAATTGCAATTATTTTTATTTTCTTTATTTATTGTATATATAGGAATATACCTCAATTTAACTTTTATAATATATCTTGTTTGTTTTACATTGTTTATTGATACAACAATTTTTCATCAGTTTCAATTTGAAGTTATCACGTAAAATTATTCTCTGTGAATCGACTTTACAGACAATCAATTTTTTTTTTTATTGTTTAGTTTATAGTTGTAGATTTTTTGTGGGATACATAGATTTATTTTGTAAAATATCGCGAACAATTTGAAATACACAGAAACGTAAATCGTCATATTTCAAATCTACAAAGTCTTCGTGTGAGTTCTAGTTGGTAAGCCTTTTATATAAATGTAAGTCGATGATATAACATACGGTTTAATCTTAGAACACGGAAATACTTATGTTTCTCCATGATATAGCGAGAAAGGAGAACTAGGTTAAGACGGGATAGGTAATCCTATATTAGAAGCTATTTTCACATACTGGAGAGCTGGCTTAGGCTGTATGCACTCTATATTGTATTAGAAATTTTGTTGTATTTGAAAAGTATTCCTCTGGTATAAGCTTAAAACTAACTGCGGCGTAAATGATTTGATGAACTTAAAATATTATAAACATTATGATAATTTTGTCATAGGGATATAGTAATTCTTAAGGTTTACTGTCGATGAATTTTAAGTGTTGCCGAATGAGTGAACACAACAATTTGTTGTATCAAGTGCGGCCATTGGAATAGACCTCACGCCGCCTGCTTTCATCATGCCATCGTAAGCAAGGGGGGGGGGGGTCCTGGGCAGCGCTGCTCTTCTTCTCCAAAGAGTTGATATATCAGAAAAGGAACGGGTGCGAACGCACGTGTCACATCCAACATCTTTCCCTCGGAGGTTTCCTTAGGGTAGTAGGTACGAGGCCTTCCGGTACGTCAATTTCACCAAGTGTACTTGGTGGACCATCAGGATATAAAAAAGTTGTCCCACTGGTGGGCATTAGCGTCCTCACTCATACGAGAAAGTGTTATTAGAGCATAGATCCACCACGCTGCTTCACTTTGGGTTGGCAAGCATGGTACATAAGTGCACTCTCTATTCCTTCACTTTCACACTCTGATTCGACAGAAAACTGACACGAACGGAGAGAGATCACGCACTGGACCGATGGCTTAACGTGCTCTCTGAGGCACATGGTGATGCACACCGCCAAATTCCCAACTTTGGGAAAATATTGAGAAAAACTTAATAGAAAATTCAATATCCATTTTTGAATTGGCTCAACCCGGGACTACCCAGGACACCTAGTGGATATATTTGACATATACAAAAAGTAATCACAGTAATTTATTTGGAAAACTAAAGCCCCTTTAGTAGTCAAAATTGTTTGTGCCTGTGAAAGCACAGTTACAAACGATCCATCTGTTTCAGATATAAGACGAAAAATATTTATAATTATACTACTATAAGAAAGTATTGCGTGAACATTTCCAATTGAAAAAAAAAAAAAAAACACTTCCTTGAATTTATTAACATGTCTTTATGTACAAACACTAAATACTTTTGATATCTAGAGTATTAAGTAGATACAGATAATTCTATTAATACTGGAGTAACATTTTTCGTTTGAATTATACAGCGGGTAGATACGAAAATAGGATTTTCTATTTAAATAAATTTGGAAGCGTTAGTTTGGAATATCTCGTAACAAACAGAACTAGGTGAGCTGTGTAGCTTATACATAAATCTCACTGAGTTTAGTTGCGTGTTTGTTAAACCTAACAATATTAAAGCTGTAATTCTCTCTCATAATATAATAGCTGCTTCTGGCGATGTCAGACATGTAAATTGTTTTTAATCTATATGTAGTATCCATATCAATAAGTACACATAAATATTAAATTATACTTCTTCTGTAAAGAAAATATTGTGAACTATACATGAAGATAAAAGTTTGTCAATAAATACATACCATAATACTTTCTTTTGAATAAAGCTTTATCACAATATTAAAATATTGTTAGAAAAAAATGCTTTACTACATATATAAAAAAATATTAAATTAAGCTTAACAAGTTCTTGAATCGACAGTGGTCTGAAGTTTAGTAACAAAGTTAGTACGGTTTCGAAATGTTAAAAAATTCGCGAAGAAACCAGCAAGTAATTCCTCTAAGAGTAAAATAGATTTTAAACAATTTTAATTATTTATAAAGTGAGTACACGTCATATACTTTAAGAAATAATAAAATCATTATAAATTCTAGGCTGTTTAAAATTACCAACTCATTTAAGGGTAACTGTATACGTTTCTATAACAAACTCCCAGATAACGTTCTAGAGATTTCACATAATAAATTCAATTCCTTTGTTAAAAGAAAATGAATTGCAAATCTTACTATGATTTTAAAAATTACTGTAAAAAAAGTGGGTATGAATTGCTTTAATCTAAATATAATGAATTAATATAATATTGTAATGATGATGATAAAAAAGTGAGTGAGTGAATGACTCCTCAATGAGTTTTGCGTGGGCTCTTCTCAGAACGCGAAAGAACCCTCGTAACTTTAGATTATAAGTTGTTTTTTAATATCATCATCAGTACGATTTAAAAGTGCTGTTAAAGCCTAATTAAATAAAGAATTTTTGTATTTGAATTCTAATATGTAATTACTTATATTTAATTAGAATGCTTTAAAAAACTCGGAATAAGTAATATGGCAATCGTAATAGAGAAAATATCTATTCTAAAGAGTAAAAGTCTAAACTTGGTAGATGTTTCTTTATTTCATTATTCACAACATAAAAGTTTCCAGTGACACCGCATTGCAGTGAACGGATTATCTTTCTGTAGAAGTGACTTTTTTCAACTAACAATCGTAATAAGTCCTCTAAGAATCTTACTCACGTATTATTTTATTATAAACATTATCCTCATAGCTTTTTTTAAATTTTTATGTTAGAATCATGTTGTGTATGTGATTGTTTTGCACTACGTTTTTGATGGATTTACAAATAGTTATTAAAAGAGAATATTCTGTTTTTGATTCTGTCCTCAACATTTATATATTAATACATTTATTTATTCAAATTGCACACATATAAATACAAATTAGATTTATACGAAAGCTACTACTATGAACAATTTCTTCCAGAGAACCTTTGATGTTAGGATTTATTTTAAAACGAGTGTATATATATTACAAACTGATCCAAAAACGGAAAAAGATATTTCATTTAATTTGCCTCTCACTAATTCACGTCACTGTGTGGGTAAGAAAATATTATTTCAAAAATATCTTTCTTCTAGTTGCTTTTATAGTACGGAAAGCTCTTTGATGTGAACATTCTCGGTTATCAATAACATCCGGTGAAGAATGTTAGCTTTAATGAAAATTTTCTATATATCGTTCTTTATTTCGACCGATTGGGTATTATTATAAAGCGTTACGAAATGGTTCTAAAAAGGGATTTAGTTTTCTAATAAATTCATAAAAATTTCCTGAAAGCTGTTTTAATGACCGATTGATAACGTGAAATATTTTGTGTGTCTTGAGAGATAGAAGAGAGAGAGATCTAAAAATTTTGTGTACTCTGAAAAAGCCGCTATTTGTAGATATACTTGATTAACACAATATTTGATTTACGAAGCCAAATGATTATATAAGTAGCAACAAGACTTATGTTAATAAAAAAAGGGTTTTAAAGATAATCAGTACAGGAAGCTAAGATTACATTACTGGACATGAAAGTTTTTTTTTGTTATTGGTGACAATTTAGCGCTTGACTGTGATCTCACCGGATGGTAAGTGATGATACAGTTTAAGATGGAAGCGTGCAAATCTGGTAAGGAGAGATATACTTCTTGTAGTATCTACACAGCATCGTACCGGAACACAAATCTCTTTTTTTGGCGATTCGAGAGCGGCGGTACGTTTTCGTTGCAATTTGTCCCAAGCTTCATTTTATGACTTTTCGGGTAATTGTTTATTATTACCACAAAAGTCATAAAAAGGAAATGAAAATATTCGTGTGTAGTAAAAAACACGCCGTATGGTATATAGTCATTCACTCCATTCAAATATTTTTTTAAGTACAAAGCCAAATCTCTTCATGTCGTATGTAGTTTTTCAAAATTTTATACTTTAAATTTAAAAACAAATTTTGTGTTGATTATAACAATCACATCCAATGCTAGTAAACCTCTCAATATTATATTCAAAACTTTTGACAGTAAATGATAAAATATTTTAGTTTTAAGTATGTTGTTTTATTTATATCATATATTTTCTATATCGTGAATGAAGTATATTTTTTCTAGAATGCACAAGTCATTTATCCATATCTATTAAGCACCCTGTGCTGAAATAGCGTTAAATTTCAAGGCAACTCCTTTGCAGCTGTTAGATATAATTAATTGCCTGTTGGCTTGGACCGTTTACCTGAACAAGTACCCGTTTACATATTTCCCCAAAGATTATATTTGCTCATATATACAATAAATTTAAAGAGATTACCTGTTATTTTCGAAGGAAAGGCTTTAGTTAGCTAATATCATTATTAGCAAATAATCATCTAAATGTGTGTCCAAATTTTTTCTCCACATTTAAAATCCACAAATTTATTTATTAATTATATATTGATTGTGGTAATGACTGCGACTTAAAAAAGACATTCATGGCAAATAAGGATACAACATATTTCTTAGTTAAATTTGGGGATTGTTATGTTATTTTTACGTTTCAATCTTGTTATGAAATTTATGTTTTAAAAAATAATACGCTAAAATTTTAATTATATTTGCAAAGAATTGTCAGTTCTGTGTAGTATTTAAAAAAGGGAAACTTTATAAAAAAATCTTGAGTGATGATAGACGTTTCATGTGAGGATATCTATATAGGTAATTTATTTCAAGATATAATTAAACGAACCGAAATGTTGTAAACGGTCTCTTTATTCATATAACGTATGGCATGAAGTAAATTGTAGATGCAGCTATTCAGAATATTATTTCGTGAATTTATTGTGACCTAATATTATTATGATAATATTAGGTCACAATGTTGAAGGTATTTACTACATCACCGACTCCAAAATTTTTATATCGTATCTTTAATCTATCAAGGTAAAGTGCAATGTTAGTATCTTTTTACTTAATGACTTTACCACAATATCCTAAAAAACGTGTAGCGGCTTATTATTTAGGGTAGGTGAATAAAAAGCAAAGAAATTAAATTTTTTTTTGATTTTCTCAATATTTGCCCGAAGTTGGGAAAAATCTGGCGGTGTGATCCACCCCCGAGCCACGGAGAGCACGTTAAGCCGTCGGTCCTGCGCCTGATCTCTCTCCGGTCGGGTCAAATACCCGTCATATCGGACTATGAGAGTGATAAGAATATATAGTAGAGTGATAGGAATATATAGTGCACTTACTATGCCAATCCGCAGTGAAGCAGCATGGTGGGTCTATGCTCTTAAAACCCTCTCTCATATAAGTGAGGAGGCCTGTGCCCCGCAGTAGGACGTTAATGGGCTGCTACTTACCTTTTTTTACTTTTTACTAATACAGTACCGTTTGACTATAATAGGAAGTTTTACAAAAACGTATTTTATAACAATAAAATAAAGCACATAAAACTAAAGTGAGAAGATTTTTATTTATAAACTTTCTAAGAAGGAAATAAAGAACACAAATGAATACATACAATTTTATTAAAAAGTCGAAACGATTGTGTGAGTTGCAGTTTATAAAAAGAGGGCATAATTTATGTGAGGTTTTGGCGAAAAAGTAATAATTTTTTAAATTGGGAAACGAAAAATATTCTTATATAATAATTAGATATTTGTGGTGGTGTCACTCGCATAGCTCCCAATTCCGTGAAAATATAGGAATATTCCTTATTTGACGCATTGGATAGATCATCTAAACCATTCTCGAATCCATCTTGAACACATAAAAAAAGCAGTCCACAGGCTTAGGAAGAGTTCAGTCACAAGAAAACTGAATAAAATAAGAGTAAAATTGTTTTATAAACTTCGACGCTTTTGATGCGATATAATAGGTGCTGACTATAACCGGATTTTCACATATTCCCACAGATTTGACAGCTTAGTAGCATCATAATTTACGTTAATTACGTTTGGGTACTATGCGGTGGACTGCCTTATCGGTCTAGTGGTTAGCAAGTTCGACTACAGACATGAGAGCACGTTATATCGTCGGTCATACGCCTGATCTCTTTTCGGTCTTGTTGGATGGCCGTCACATCGGACTATGAGGGTGAAGGATTAGAGAGTGCAATTGTGTACTATGCCTGCCAATCCGCAGTTGAGCAGCGTGGTCTGTCTACCCTCTAAATACCCTCTCTCATATGAGTGAGGAGACCCGTGCCCCGCAGTGGGACATTAGTGGGCTGCAACTTATTTACTTTACTATGCCGTGTAGACACCATAGAAGCTCCAATAGGTTATGTGACGAAAGGGTTTAATATATCGATATTATATAATTAGTCCGAAGTGACACCAGATCGAGTAGGAATTGTACCATAGATAATTTTGTATCAAAGTTTAAAGTAGATTTTGTTGTCTCTTCTAGAAATTTCCATGTCATCTGTAGTTGCAAAATTTCATTTTTAAAATTGCGATGCCCATACTATCCTGTTTCGTATAAAGTCATTACTATGTAAATAACCTGAAATTACATCTACCATTTTTCAGTGGTAAAAAGGATATTTTAAGCTTAAACCTAGTGTATAAGAATACTACTTGAAACCGCGACTTCACCTTCGTGGAATGTTTTTTGCGTAACATTGATACCAGAGATATCATCACGAGTCAATAGTTATAACAGTCCTGCAACCCCCCTTGTGACTGGAATTTCGTAAAATCCGTTTTTAGCTGACCTCTATTCGGCATAAGGAATATTCCTATCAAAGTTCAAGTCTTTACGCCGTATGGTTCCAGAGATATCATGATGAGTCAATAGATACCTGGATATCTCTTTTATATATGTAGAATATGATTTATTCGAAAACGTGTATAGTTAGTAGACGGCTCGCGTTTAAATTTAAGCTGGAGGAATTTGGACAATCATATATTTTTTAAACTTTCTTCATGTCTAGATTCTTCTGTTATTATCAGCTGTTTTTCATGTAAATGAAATTAAAGCGTAAGTAGTTCTGACGCCACGGTTTTGTTAGTAACCTGATGAAAATGTGAAACCGACATTGCACCACGAGGTGATGGTGTTTTCTTTCAAATATGCAATCTAATTACATATCTCGATTATGTAATTACATAAGCTTGTTGAATAAGACGTTCGAACTTTGATGTTGATGATTATATTTGATCTTAAATAAAACACTTATTGAAATTCGCTTCTCCGTAGGCTACGGAAATACTGCATTAGTTTAGGAGAAATCTACCAATTTTTTCTTATTTTAGAGGGTTAAGCTGTTTATAATTTAATATAACTTTGGATTGTATGTTTTATTAGTCGAGTTTAAAAATAGCAAACAAATCAATTTTTTAAATTAGTCCACGGGTATCTAAATAAATTATGCACATTTTAACTACAAATTCATATTATATTTTCTAATAATTGTCTTACTAATGGGGATTTTGTTGAAGATCTAAACGTGTAAATATTATTGTTTATAAGAAACGTATACAAAATATGCCTTACAGATTACAACTTAGCAATTTCAGGTTTAATATATTCTTTAAAAACAGTTTTCTTGATTTTGTTAAGTGATAATTGTTAAAGATTTTTTTTTTGCTTGCATGCTTGCATGCTTTATGCACGCCGGATGAAGTGTAAACTTGCATCCGGGAGTAGGGGACTCGCTGGCCGTACCAGGATACCCACTAAAACCCAGCGGAACCCTCTTCATCGAGTTGTTGGGGTCCAGATGTCCGCATTCAGCTCTGGCGCCCCGGATGAATTCGACTTAAGGGCTTAGTTTAGTTGAGGGAGAGCAGGCGAGCAAAATTGCGCCTTCTAGCCCCCCCCCCCCCTCCTCCGGCGAGTGGGAGTAGCATCTGGCCATAACCTCCCTTTGCCTGTTTAGTGAATAATTGTGAAAGATGCTGAATTATATATGGTATATTTTTCCTACTTTCATGTACTAGAGAAATATACTTCTAAAATACTTCTAGTACATAAAACACTACAACATTAACGTAGTCCGTACCTATTCAAGATAATGTATAATTTACTTTAATAATATATGATGCAATTAAGAACGAATTATTGCGGACAAAACTACTTATCTCCGTAGTAATGTTCTTTGTTAAACGAAATGTGTAATTGTATTTTGTATCAACATCAAGAAACTTTTTACTTCTTACTACTAGAAAAGTTATATAATAGAACGGGACTGAAATAAAAACTGTCGTCGTTCCGACAGAACGTTTTATTCAAAGTTTACGACAACTACGAATGGCGGTAAATAATGTATGTTAGAATGACAAATTACACATTGAAGTGAAAACTTCTTTAGGCGCGCTGTGCATTTATTTTTGTTAGTATTGACGCTTGAATATAATTGCACCTGATGGTAAGTGATGATAGTTTGACTATTCAAAAGTGCTGTAACATGTCTACTTGAATAAAGACATTTTTGAATTGATTTGATTTGATTTATAGTCTGTGAAGTCGCATTTATCATAGTCGCAATGGAAGCGCTAATCTTACCAGATTAGCGCTTCCATTGCGACTGAGATAAATAGCTTGGTTTTGTAGTGCTCGTTTGAATTAAGTTGGCTTTCGTCGACTAAGGGAACAAGACGTTCCAAGGTTCGAGCCCCAGCAGATTGAATTTTGGTAATACGTAACATACATAGCATCACGCCTCAATCCCACAGAGGTAGGTAGAGACCACGTCTTTTCACTTGCCACGATCCTTGCATTTTATTCTCATTAATACAAATTCGTCGGTTTAGAGTACTCTTGACCTGATCCTTATTTAAAATGTCCTTGATTTGGTCCAGCAACGTTCGCCTAGGTCTTCTCCTTCCAACCTTCCCATTAATTCTTGACTCATAAATAATTTTCGTCGGTCTTTTTTCATTCTTCAAACCATCTAAGAATACCTTTCTCAATTTTAGTCACTACATCTTCTCTTATAGCACATCGTTCTCTAATCACACCATTTCTTACTTCGTCACTCTTGTTTAAATCCGTTCATACTTCTCAACGCTCTTATCTTGGTAATTGTATTTTCTAATCTGATTCTGGACTGGTAGAATGCTTCTACCATGCCTAGTTACCAGCATACTAAGAAATACGTATGGCTTGCGTTCTGGTATTATTTTCTGAAACATCTCAAGAGGTAAATTATTTCTTACCAGGTTAATGGTTAGTGATGATACAGGCTAAAATGAAGGCATCATTTTAGCCTGTATCATCACTAACCATTAGGTCAGGCCAGCGATAAACAACCCAACGTGTTTATATTTTAAATTATTATTGTCAGTAATGCTTACTACTAATCTCGCCTTGATAAATTTATCATTTCTGTCGTTATTCTATCATTTTTTTACTAGAATACATCTATCACATACATAATTATATGGCAAATCTGCAACTATTTACAAATCCTTTTGCTAGTTAATTTTGGGTTATCAATCTCATATGTGAAGATAATGTGAAATCAATTTATCCCTAAAATTGGGCGTTTACATAATATTTAAATAAAAAATGTTAGTTAAAGTATGACCTGACTTTATAATAATAAAGAGTTCCTTTCACAGTAAATATTCTCTGAGGAATTGAAGCTATTCCAGGGAGCAGTATGAGTCATTTATCAAGCGCAACTCGGCATTGAAGGATGCTGTAATATCCGCTAAGAAATGGTATCGTCGAGCAATGCTCACTATGTTGATAGAATATATTGTGATAGAGTGTTTGAAGCTGTGTTAGTTTTTATCACGGAATTACTAAATAGATTGTATAAAAGAAACAAATCAATTAGAAAAATCAATCATCAATCAAGTACACCCTTTTATGATTCATCAAGTCTCTCCGTTGATACTCCATTAACAATATTTTTACATGATTGAATTTATATAAATGAACCTGAAATACAAGAGTTTCTATTACTGAAATATTCTTTAACTGTATACGCTTAACACTGTGAAACTTTTTACATATTAGTTAAACTTATATAAAGTTAACTCGCTTGGCTTTTTGTCGTCTAAGTGACAGTGTAGTATTATTTTCACTTATGTAATTCCATTGTTACTAGTACACGCCTTGTTTGTCTGCGTGCTGTCTCAAGAGCAGCAAACAAACAAGCCAGTGATTACCATTGCTAATTATTAAAAGTGGTTCCCAGTGATCAAAGTTGGACCCCAATTAATTTAAATTATAAGTTTGAGTATTATTCAGGAACTATAATCAAAAAAATAATAATATTACTCTAGCGGCTACCGGTTTATCAAAGTAGGTATACTCAAAAATATTGCATTAATCTATTTATATAAAAATATGTCCCTATTTCCCTATATCACAGTGTCCTACGTGAACGGGTGTACCAATTTCGATAATTCTTTTGTTGTCCTATTTGTTATAGTCATAAGAAAGTTCATATGACACATTAATTAAGTTACGTAGAACATCAGAAATTCTAAGGAAATATAATCACCGTAGTAACATTTCTAAAGTAACCTACTCAGTGCTTTCCTCAACTTTTTAACATTGATTTGATTTTAATACGAGAAATCTAAAGAACATTGCATTTTCTTTCCCTTAAAACAGGTAGAGCAATCTAAATCTATTTTCTTCCGCACCCCTGCCACGAGGCACGGAGTGTGGGACTCGCCGGCAAGGCTAGAATACTCACTAAAACCCTGCGACACCCTCCTCACCCCGAATTTGAAGTGTCAGAGTCTCCTTTGAAACCGATTGAAAATGTGCAAGGAGGAGACAAGAGGCATTCGTAAAGACGCCTCCTGCTGTCCAGCATCCTGCTCCGAAGGGGAGTGGCATCTACTGCAGCTTCTTGTTCTCGCTCCATTGCCTCCTTCAAAGAAACGACGGCCTAGCTGAAAGAGGCAACTGCATTCCATCCTATCTCACTGCCAAGCATGACGCCTACTGTACTAGGCAGTAAGAGATTCTCTCCGACCAGGGACACCAGAGGATGACGCTGTGGTCCCCAAACTGGACATTCTGTCACAGTGTGGGCTGCCGTATCCGGCCTGGCCTTAGGGTCAAGGGTGACATCAACTAAGCGTAAGGAAGTTTCTTTAAAAAAACTTTTAGTCACAGGCCCCACGGTCCCAATGTCTCCACGCCTAAAGGCACAAATGTGTATTCTAAGGCAAGGCTCTCATATTTGCGTCTCTTTGCGATTTCAGCTGATGATGCCGCCGCTCCCACTGATTTAGAGGTAGTGTCAATGGGAGATGGTGCGAGCGTATCAGCACATGTAGCATCCCACACCAACGACCTTCCTTTTATCCCACAATATAAACAATTTATTTCCTTGTAGAAAACGTGATTATATATAAAAATAGCACAAATTTATTGTAATTTCACATTATATTAGTAACAAAAATTCTATTTTATGATATTTATTTCATAATAATCTCTGGAAACGTTTTCACTAATTATAATGACAAAAATCTTTCTTATAGCAGAATATCGTAATTTCTTAAATATTTTACAAAATACGTTTATAAATTTACACTTTTTAAAAGAGATTAATTAAACTTTGGTACAAATACGATAATAGTATTATTTCTTTTTGTGGAAAGTTAAAGATTTTTGGAAAAGTGTATTTTTTACTAGCATATAGGTTTATTTTTAAATAAAAATAACGTGTTTTATTATTAAAAACATCTGAGAGTACGTATTTTTGGTCACACTCCTTAGTTGTTACATTGTTTCCTTTTGATGTTATGTACAGAAATTTTATTATATTGACTTTTAACGTAACATTTTTTATTAAATTCCTTCGATATTGTGCTTTAATGAGAGTATATTTTCTTGGCTTTGACCCACTTTGTTGAAAGGAAATTCCGCAATAATACTTTAACGGTGTCGCGTATTATTAATATAATATCAACAAGAAACAATATTGCGATCATCAACAAGTCTGTTATATATTTGATTGGTTGGATAGCTATTCATATCTTGAAATATTAAATTAATTTATATAATACCTTTAACTTTATTCATAATGATAGGTTCTGGGATTAATTTAAGTTGTTGGTAATATAATTATATTATTCCACTTAATAAGGCGAACGGTTACTTTTAACAAATAACGGTTCTCTAAAGGTCTTCGCTGGTGCAATAGTGCGAGGACTAGCTTCGTTAGCACAGGTTCTAGGTTCGAATTCTATCAGAGCAAATATGGGAAATGGCATTTTATAATCTGTCTGCACCTGAACTAGTGGAAGGTTTCGGTCGTAGCTAGTTACCGATCTACCAGAAAATACTTGCCACTAAGCAAGGAAAACAAAATTATAAAAACAATAACAGGTAAATTACCTCCTTCCGAATTGGCTGTTAAGAGTTAGCCCCCTGCCAAGAGTGTGGTGCCGCAGTTGACTAAGATCACCATACTTTAACAGAATGTGCAGCTTGGGGACCTCAGCGTTATTTTCTGGTATCGCTGATGGGCACGGATCTTTCGCTGTAGAGCATTGTAGGAGCTATGCTGTCCAATGAAAGATGCTAGGCGGGAGTGGTCCTCTTCTGTGAGATGGTCATCTCGCTGAAAGAGGCCCACGATCGAGAGAGAAAAAGATGTCAATGTTCCTTCTCAACGCTGACATTAGAGAGGAATGTGCGAGTGCTCCTCGGATGTTCCACTAATGGATACAGAGGGTTTCTCTGGTTCATAGTCGATATTGCGAGGTCTCCCTCTCGCTGAGACCCATACTCCCGGCCATAGTTAGGGTGCATAAATGCACTTCATAGCGTCAAAAGAAAAGGTTGGAGCGCTTCCATCTCAGACTGCATTATTACTTACCATCTGGTGAAATTAAAGTCAAACGTTAACCTGTGAGCAATAAAAAAGTTCATAAGTTGTTTTGTTTTGTATTTCGGTTTGCCGGCCTACCAGTTCGCAGAGGAGCAGCGTTTTGGGTCCATGCTTTAAAAACCTCTGCCTCGCACCAGCTTGCTCATTGGAGCTAATCTCTCTTTCATCTTAGGCACAAGGATGTAGATAGTATGCTACTGACCTTTTTCTGTTTGTGGGTTGTCAATTCCATAACTTGATTTCCACTTAAAGTTTCCCCTTACAGTTGACGATGCCGTATCTATGTGTTAAGATCTAAATTTGAAGTCACATGAATCATTTTATCTATTTTTAGAATACATTTTTCTCTTGCAAGTTGTCGGGTGCCTACATCAATCAATGTCCGGGGTGCCGGACCGATGCCCAAGTCTCACCTGGCCTAATAAATGATGCGGAATCTTATGCCTAAAATGATTTAAGTGACATGCAACCGGACGTGATGAATTGCCTCTTTTGTGTTTAAATGTCACCCACATATTAATGTTACAAATTAAATAATTAATAGCCTAATTTCCAGAATAATGAGTCAAGATTACTACCTGTTCCTTGCTGTAGGCATATGGGAAAATCGGTTTTTTCAGATTTCAAGTTCACTTATCCATCTTATCCATCTAGTTTCAAAATCGGGTTAACTCACAGACCAACAGATGAATGATATTGTATTTGTTCAACAAAAATATTGAAATCGAGATTTAAAAATGGGGATTGGAGGTAGGGGGATAAAATTTTTTTATTGTCCTTTTCTCTTATATCATCAAAATATTTAATAAAACATCATTGAGATTGATTGAGCTATTTCAGACCAGAGTGACCGCAAGTAATGTGCACAAGATTATATATAAAATCCCATATCCAATAAATGACTGCAAATATTAGAGCAAAGCCATTAGTATTTATTACCGAACTGTGACGAGATGATTCATAAAATTTCTACTAGGAAATATCGTCGTAAAATTATTACTATCTCAATAGAAGTGCTTTTGCAGTAAAGAAAGATGAAATTTATAAAATGAGCTATTAAAAAGGGGACGTCGGCTTATGTGTCGGTAGAAAATATTAAAAAAGTTTTCGGTTTCCATTCCGTCGACTCATTCATTGCTATCGCTTCATGTTCATAAGGGGATTAGAACAATTGGACTATTTTTAAGACTGAATTACTCAGTTCATTTATTCTATTTTTAACTATAATTGTGCGTATATATAATACAGTTTTGTTTTTTAACTATTATGGTATAGTTTTTAGTTGGTTGGTTTAATATATTCTGTATGGTACTTTACTCTATTGTATATGTTTGTGTAGAGGTTTTGATGGCCTTGCTATCAAGTATTGGCTTCTAGCTAGTAGAGCTCCCGGGTTCGAATTGGTATTGTTTGGTCAGGTAAATTTAGGAAATTCTATTATCTATTTTGTGTGAACTTCAAGGAATACTGCCAAAGAATAAAAATTCGTTTCGAAGCAATACTGCTTACAAATACTAACCTTTTATTGGTTTACCGTATTACTATTTTGCAATCACAAACTCAAGAGTTGATTACAGTCACAATATGAAGAGTTCCCAAATTTCGATGTATATGCAAGATGAGGTCAACTCTCTGCAACGGTATTCAGTCAAAATTAAAAAGAGGAGGAGATTCATACACCGCTTTACTTAACCACTAAGTATTTAGTAACAAATTATATTACGTAGTACACAATGAAAATTTAACGTTTTTGTTCTGCGATGAAATATTCAACAGTTGCATAAATAATCTGATATACAACGAGCGACGGCAAGGTGTTGACGTATAGTAAGTTAGTTCCTATTTGAGTTTTCCGTTGCAGTTACTTATAATAAGACCCCATTAATAATAGTTGGAGCGAGGCCAAATTCCGAATTGTTAGTAGCGGTGTTATCTGAATCAAGAAAAAATTCCATCACACGTTAATTTTACATTAGAAGGCGATTGTAGTAATATATATGATTTTTTTTTATCATAATGCTCTGAAGTAATCAAAGGTCGGACTGTCTCTACATATAAAAAAAAATAAAGTGGGTGCGTACATAGTACACACATCTGAAGTGAAACTTCTTTCGCAAACTAATTCTTAAGTCTTGTTTATATTTATACAAATATAACACATTAGATTTCTGAAACTGATGGATGGAGGGAAAAAAGAAGACATGTTAGGAATTCAATGAATTTAATTGTCATTGTCGAAAATAAATACAAACAATTTATTGAAATCTCAAACGACAAATTGTAAATAAAAATGTTTTTGTCAATATTAGAAATTATTAATTAAATGTTGTATTTGAATTTAAAATTTAGAAAAGAGAATTAACGTAATATTTTTATTTTATATTTTATGAAAAATAGTATAATAAAATTATTAATTGACGTGTGGCGAATTTAAATGTCACATATTATTAGCAAATATTGAAATTACCTAACTTTCAAACGAAATACCATAAAAACGCTGCACATCTTCGTGACGCTAATCACGCGTTTTGTCCGTAAAAAAACTAAAGAACTTTCACTTCAACAATAAAAAAAAAACAATTCTATTCAGGTTTTGAAAAACAAGATATCATAAGCGCCACCTTTTGCGACAGCGTATTTGTGATAGGAAAATCCTCATGAAACCCTAGAACACCGCGGAGCAGCTGTTCTGGATTATGCCGGACTTTGTCAGGTAAAAAATTTTCGGTATATATATGAAAGCTCGGGGTTGGAATACTTCTGCACCCCTGTCAGAGATATGCACATATGGCTCTTCCCTGTTTATTCCATCAACTGACCTCTTTCGGAAACCATCAATTGGATAAATGGCACCATACTTACGATTAATATATGAAAAAAATTGTATTATTAACGCCAGGTAAAGAATAATTAACTATTATTTTGCTAATTTTACTAAAATCAAGATATTCTTATACATTATGAAATTCGTCGAAACGCATCGACATAGTGAATAGCTAGTTCGAGGAATTTTTATAGTAGAGAAGGCTATAAAAGTTACTAACAATCATTTTATAATACCTACATCATCGACGGTGCAGTAATTAAAATATAGCCCTTGAGAATCACTATCGCTGCAGAAATCCATGTTATACTGTCCTTGAAGATTTAACTTTTATTATAACAAGATTTTATTATATATATTATAATTGAATGAATTTGAATTAGTATTTTATTTCCAATCGATAAAAATTAAAGAGGACTTAAGTAAAGTTTCAAAAGTAAATTCATATGATATGTCTCCACTGTTCTTTTGACAATGCAGAATTCGTAGTTACCTTGTTGTGTCAAGCACGTCAAAGTTTGTAATTCCATTCACTTCTTTTTTTAAGGAAATAAGCTGAAATAAATAATAAAAAAAGTTATTTACTATTCTAAAATTTATGCATGTTTCTCTTTATTTGTGCTAGTTTTTACCTATGTATTAGAAGTAAAAGAAAATTTTCCTTATTGGACTTGATTATACTAATCTACTGCTAAATATTTCTAGGTATTTTTTTTCGGTAAGACATTAAACTCTAAGAACGGTTTCTTCTAGTTTAGTAGTCAGGATTTTACAGTAAATTTTTTAAAATTAAAAATCGATTAGTAACAAATGTCATCCTATACAAGTTTAAGAAAAATATATCTTGATTTGCGTGAATGAGATGAGATTAAAATCAAATGCAAAAATCTTAGAAATAGGGAAAAGGAGTAAGTCTAGAGACACTTTTTTCTAATGAATTAGAGAAGACAAAGTGAACATCTATACTCCCCATTCTCTAAATACAAAAATTTTAATAACTCTCTAAATTCGCCCTACTATCTAAAGCTTCGTACATATTTGTTGTCATTGAAATGTTATCATACCCAATCAAACCGAAAGATTCTTTGGATTACTCACACAATATTATAATTTAAATAGGCACAGAAATGTTTGAAGTTAATTTTACAGTAAGTTGGCTATTTATTATAACTGCCTCATTGTTCTAGTGTTTAGCTTGTTAGGCTACAGACATGAGACAGACAAAAATTTATATCGTGTTATCTATTAACAAATTTTCAGTATTCGCTCGAACTTCAAATAATGACGGTGTGCCTCGCAGAGCACGTTAAACCGTTGGTTTTGTGCCTGATCTTTCTCCGGTCGTATCGGATTGCCGTCTTATAGGTCTATGAGAGTGAAGAAATAGAGAGTACAATTGCAGCCAGTATGCAGTAGAGCAGCGTGGTGAATCTATACTCTAAAAAACATATCTCCTATGAGTGAGGAAGCCTTTGCCCAGCAGTGGGACGGCAGTGGGCTGCTACTTGCCTTCGCTTACCTTACTATTTTCTAAATTATTATGTATTTCTAAGTTAAAATTAAGATTAGGTCCACACGAACATTAAAAAAAATAAACTAGGTACCTTTTAACTAACCGTACTAAAAAGAACCTTTTAAAAACTGACAAGTAAATTAACCAGTCCAGAATAGAATGCTCAACATTATTGTCTTCAATTACTACAATATACTTTGAAAGAAATCTCTCTGAATATATTTAAAAACAACATCATTTTAGAATCTGTTGGTCACGAAATCTGCAATGTTATTGTGACGAAATGTCCACGATTAACATTTTAGATAACCGACCAAGACTCTTTTAAAAGATTGTAAAATGTTGTGTTCTTTGCAATCCTAACTTTAAGTTTCATGTAATGTTTTTTCCTTTTCCTTATAAAAACATTAACAGCAATTTTGCATTAACATTAATTTTTATAAAGTTGCAAACCGTTTAATAAATAAAATCGGATTGATCTCAAAACGTGACTTTAGTTAGTTAGTAATGAGTAAAACAGAATGTTAACCATTGTGTATGTACCTTTAGCTAGAAGCTATGTCTGGCGAACTTCCAACATTGTTAACTGTTTGCAAAGCCTTTTTGTTTACCTCTTGGTGATTAGCGGAACACCGTTTCGATTACTCTGTGGAACACATCTCGCATCGCAAACAAATAAAATATGGAAACAATCAACGAAAAGATGAATAAAATTATATTGAAAAAGTCTTTATCTTATTTGGCAAATGATTAACAATGAACTTAATGTTCTTGTAGACAACAAATTTCTTATAGTATACATTAAGTTATAAAGTATTATATTATAATGTTGCCATAATGACTTAATGGATAAAAGCGTAGACTTTCTCTTTATTAAAAAAAAAATAGATGTTTACAAATTCATTAGGCCATTTGTCAGTGAAGGAATCTACACTTTTCGGAAAGAATTCTGCAATATGTATAGACTGCCAACTTGCACTGGTATTACGTGGTGGGTGTACGCTCCAAATTACCCGCTTCCTTATGAATGAAGAGGCTTTTAATAGATCCTTACTTAATTGACCTTTTACAATGTTGATATATATAACATGTGTAACAGAATTAAATTGTCCCACAATACCTTTAATTCAGCCCGAGTGTTAATACACTAGTAAAACCGCCTACACTTTTATGGTTGAGTATGATATTACTTACAAACTTATATTTTGTCAATCCCATAGTAACATCGTTATGAAAAGTAATGTGAAAGTACGGTAAGAGATGACGAACTAAAAAAAAAGTGAGTGCGTACAAAGTACACATGTCAGAAGTGAATCTTCTTTGGCAAACTAATTTTTAAATCTTGTTAATTTTTATACAAATCTAAAACCTTAGATTTGTATAAAGAAAACCAAGACACTATGTAAGAATTTAATGAATTTAACTGTTATTAAAATATGAAAAGTATCGAAAATTAATACAAATACTTTACTGAAATCTCAAGTGGCGGATAGTAAATAAAAATGCCACATGTTTTTTGTCAATACTAAAAATTATTAATTAAATTTTGAAAAGAGAATTTATGAAATATCTTTATTTTATATTTTATGAAAAATAGTGTATTAAAATATAAATTGACGAGTGGCAAATTATTTAAATTTGTAAATATTAAAACTACCTAACCTTCAAATGAATTAGCATTAAAACGCTGCACTTCGTCGTGACGCTAATCACGCGTTATGTCGAAAAATTTTAACCTCATGCGCCTAAAGAAGTTTCACTTCAATACCATTATATGTGCACACGAAAAGTGCCAGTTGGTAACAACAACAAAAGTCGGTAAGAAAGATTAATTACTTTTTTTCTGACAGTTGCGTTTAATTGTGATCTGATCTGATAGCCAGAGATACCTCTGTTAACTAGCTTTTTGGTTGCTAGAGCTACAGTCAGTATTCACCTCTTCCGGTACGGCAGATATTAGTAAATACATTTTCTATTATGTCTCACCTTGGTTTTTGATAGGCTTCAGCTTTGGCTATTTACCAACCCTACCAACAAAGATTTAGAGTTTCAGTACAACATTGTGTATAAAGCACAATGGGTAAATAACCTCTTACCAGGTTAAATAGTTACTTAGCTTGTATGATCACTTACCATCACATTCATAGTCATCAATAAGAAAGAAACAAATGAGCAAAACCATAGACAAATGCAAACATGGAGACAAAAAGGCTTCTTTATTTAGTAAAGAAAGTTAAAAACCTAATATCAATTCACGTACGTAAATGTTCATAGCTGTAGAAACACTATAAAAAATAACGTAAAGGAATATTTTTTGTTTAACGACCACTACAAATATAATAAAATCACTATAGTGTACTCACAAAACAAGATAGCGCGTTCAATGGATGTTATAAATTTGAGCACTCTATCGAAATTCAATATGCAAACAGCCGTACGTAAAATCGCAAGGGTGAGATAAGACGGAGGAAAAACAACAAAAAAAGGTATGATATTCAAATGTACTGAAATCGTTATGCCAAATGTCAGAAAATATCCGGTCAGGCGCTGAGGAGGAAAATTGGAATTTCTGTTGATTGATTTCTGTATTTTTTTTCGCTTGGTAACAATTGGCTTTATGTATTTGTTTATTCATGGTACGATAACTCAAGAAATGATGAAATACCACTTTGATCATTTTTTGCTTTGAACCTAAATTTATACAAACCGCTTTGCGTTTTTCACGCGTTATTTTTAGTTTATCCTCTATCTTTCATATTGAGAGATAAGTAACGGGTACTTTCATGGTAAATTTCACTGAATCCAAGACAGATTCATATGAAAATATACACATGATGATAACCTAATTGTCTAGTAACATCACCTTAATACTTTGTGCAGTATCATCAGGAATCCGAATTTAATTTTACAATTTGAAATGTAAATGTAACGAAAATTAAAATTTGCTTGCGAATAAAAATGGAAATTTTAAGTATGTATTCTGTTCTTTTTAATTAACACTTGATGAGTGCCAAAAGAAAACAGTAGAAAATGCCAAAAAACACTCGTTTGCCTCTTCTAAACTTAACTCTTATAACATGTTGCCGCAATTTCATATACTGAAGAGAGTTGTTAAAGCATTAACAAATTCATTCCATCGCTGACTCAATTAAAATAGAGAAAATACTTTAATTATATTTAACTAAAATTACTTTCTATTCACCAAATTATAATATTAAGTATTGTAAAGATGTATCGTTGCTTGAAATTTTTCGACTGATAGATTAAATGGTGGGTGAATTTTGAGACTGCGTAAGATTCAAAATTATATTAAAGTGAATTTTTGGATCAATCATTATGAAGATAAATAAATAAAATGTATTAAGGTGTGCGCTGGCAAAAAGCCGTCTAAAGACTGAACAATTTATACCTGAGGCGCGAAAACAATAATCCCTTATCGGGGGACATCCCGTTGTAAACAAACCACAATAAAAGGTACATAGATAGATAGATAGATAGATAATATTTTTTATTGAACACCACGCTAAAAATAGATGTACAATTACTCAGTATAAGGTACTTTTAGTGTGCAATTGGGAGGTCTTATCGCTCATTAGCGATCTCTTCCAGACAACCCTGGCGTTAGGGAACCCGCCAAAGAAAGGAGAGAGAAGGTAAGTGGTGTGTATAAATGAATAGGCATACAATTTCAAAAAATAATATGTAGATATATACAGAATATTGTGAATACATACAAATACTAATACATATACTCGTACATACAAATAAAGACAATAAATATATACGCATATACAAATTATTATATACATATACACAAATAAATATATACATACATCTGTAATTCCATTTATTCATCCTTATGTTAATCTTGCAAGTCAATATCACTTCGGAAGTGACAAATAATGTTCCGTTGCACACTTCTTACAAATACATACTACTTAAGCGGAAGTTGTTTATGACTCAATCTATTATAATTCAGTCAAATTAAACACGATACTGCCTCATTAGTCTAGTGGCTAGCATGTTCGACTACAGACATGAGGTTCTGGGTTCGAGTCCCGGGTCGGGCCAGTTCAAAAATCAATATTGAGTTTTCTATTAAGATTCTCTCAATATTTGCCTGAAGTTGGGAAGTTGGCGGTGTAATCCACCCCCGTGCCTCGGAGAGCACGTTAAGCCGTCAGTCCTGCGCCTGATCTCTCTCCGGTCATGTCGGATTCCCGTCACATCGGACTATTAGAGTGAAGGAATAGAGAGTGCAGTTGTGTACTATGCCTGCCAACTGCAGTGGAGCAGCGTGGTGGGTCTATGCTCTAAAAAAACCCTCGCTCCTCGGAGTGAGGAGGTCTGTGCCCAGCAGTGGGACCATAATGGGCTGTTACTTACTAAACATGAAACGTGATTCGTTTGCCAAACGATCTGAATATTACAATGTTAAAGTTGCTGTTAAAGTTAACTGACATATCGCCGCTTTGAAAGAATATAACAATTCAAAAAAGTTTTACAGGAAAACTATTTTTAAACTATACAATATGTTATATCATCAAATGACATAATGACGTTTGGTGATGCCACAACGACATTTTTGAGTGACAATCTGTGTTTAAAGACAAGTCTATATAAATTACTAATTGACCCGGAAAACTACGTACGTGCATCTGAATATAAATAGAAATTCCGAATGATGATTGTAGATAGTTTCAACTTAAGTAATAAATAAGGTCAAGACTTAACCAGGACAAAAAGAATTTATTATCAACAAAACACGAATTTTTACACCAGATTCTAGCCCATGCCCGTGAAATATTTTATTATAGTTGCGATCAGCAATTGTTGGTTGTCAATGTCAAACGTCAAAAAGAAATGATATTAAAATTTAATTTGATTTCTGAACGATGGGTTGAAAATCAAACGTTTGACATCCCAAACCAAAAAAGATAAAAATAAAATTTCACTTTATAATTTATTGTTATTTCTGGATGACGAGACGAACGTCAAATGTTTTATATTTAGATTATTCTGGATTCTGATGTGTTCTTAGTTATAATTTTGTAAATTTTAGATTATATAATAAAGGTTACATACAAAATATATTCACGTATAATGTAATTTGAGCAGTAACAAAGTAACTATTATTGAAATTGCTTAATGAAGCCGTATGACATTCTTATTTGTTAACTATTTATTTATAATTACTAACAATTAATCGTAACTTAACAAAAAAACGTTTCGTATTAAAAACCAAGTATTATATTCGTAATATTTTTATCAAAAATAAATCTGAAATTGTATGATATATCAAGCAAGCGAGACTGAACACTGAATTTGTGTCACAAATATAATGCGAGTCAAATCTTTAAGGTGTTACAATGTATGCTACGGACCAAATGAAAACTATGCCATTATTCATAAGACGCAGACTATTTAAAAAGGTAAGGTTTTAATGAATAATATGTTTTACCTATTGATTTAATTATTTATTAAAATACTTTTTATTATAACATACTTCTCTTTATTGTATTTTGTTGTGTAGTATTATTTTACGAAGCACGAATATATCTCTTAACTGAGTGTCTGCACTATTGCAGACACTCAGTTAAGAGATATATTCGTACTTCTTTCTATATTAGTGGTAGTTATTTTTTTATTAACACGATTGATAAACCTGCTAGTACGCCAAATTTATAACAGACAAAAACTACTGCAATCTTTTTGTGTACCTAATCCTATATTTTAAAAACGGTAAACCCAGAAAGTAGGCGAAGCTAAATGAAATGTGAACAGACGACTTTTTTGGGGTAGTAATTTAATGAAAGTTTGATGTAATTTATAGTTAAATACCAATACACTGCCTCATTGGTCTAGTGGTTAGCATGTTCGACTACAGACATGANATAGTTTCTATTGGCTCACTTTCTACGGGACAATAATTATCTATAATATATATTATTTGAATTATAACTGTCCGAGTATTATTACTAGTGACCAAATTAATCACATGTACGTACTGTATAAGAACTTAAGAAACTTACATTCACATCACTTACACACATTACTTAATTTACATAATACACTATGTAAATTACATAATTTAAAAAGTTATGTAATTTACATAGTTCTTGAGAATTTCTTAATAAAAAAAAATTAAAACGAGTAAGCTGAAGTAACAAAGAGATGAAATAGAGAATGTCTGTAGATTTTCCGATTCGTATATTGAACATATAGGGCGGCATTGAAGGATGCTGTAATATCCGCCAAGAAATGGCTTGGTTGAGTAATGTTTGGGATGTAGAGAGAGTAGGAATGGCTATGCAGTTACAAATTTCAGGGAATATAAAAGGAAATGACTTTCGGCGGAAGCTTTCCTCATACGAATGTCTAACGAAGGACACGGTTATATTTTTGTCACTTATTATGAATAATTATATCAAAAATGAGAGAATTATTTTTATTTAATATTTTATAGATACTAGTATTAAATTAATAGACTACAAGCCCATGGAAAAAAATAACCAGTGAAATGAACGAACGGGAATAACGCTTAGAAGGCTGTTACTATAACATAAAATAACTTTAAACGCTCTGTCGTCATTTCTGAGCGGTACGCGAGTATATATTTTTTTAATTCTAATATTTTTATTTTTCGCCATTTTATAATGTACGGCGGCTATAGGGTAATTTTATGTAATATTTCATAAAATTATATCAATAAAGTTGTTTTAGGTTTTTCTTTTCCTCCAATATCCCGCAGTGCCAGAAGACCAAAGTCTTCGAAAAGTGCGTGTTGCCAGTGATCACCTACGGATCGGAAACGTGGTCGCTGACCGTGGGCCTTATTCAAAAGTCATACAGCGAGCGATGGAGAGGGCTTTGCTTGGAGTTTCTTTACGTGATCAAATCAGAAATGAGAAGATCCGTAGAAGAACCAAAGTCATCGACAGAGCCCTACGAATCACGAAGCTGAAGTGGCAATGGGCGGGGCACATAGTCATCGAACCGATGGACGTTGGGGTCCGAAGGTGCTGGAATGGCGATCCCGCACAGGAATACGTAGTGTAGGCAGATCACCCACAAGGTGGACCGACGAGATAAGGAGGATCGCCGTTAACCGCTGGAGCCAGGCGTTCCAGGCCAGCCAGGAACAGGAGGCATCATTAGGAGAGACCTATGTCCAGCAGTGGACGTCCATCGGTTGAAGTGAGTGAGCGAGTGAGTGAAAGTTGTTTAGTTTTATAAACTTATACCAGCAGTAATCTTTTAACGTCTACAAACCGAGGTAAGATCATAAAATAAATTGTCCCTTTTGAACTGCAAAGCTTTTTTTGTGGGAAGATTTACACTGCCGGTAGATATCTGCGTGTTACCTGAATTTATCGTGTTCCGCTAATCACCGCAGGGCAAACAAAAAGCATTAGGTTTTGCGAACAGTTAACAAAGTTGGCGGCGAGCCAGCCCCAAGTAGTGCTTTAGGGTAGGTACATAACTGTGATCGATTCGCTGCGGAGGAGAGACGTGTTTGGTGTAACAGCTGCGAATTGATTTCTTATTTGAGCGATTGATTCATGTTCGTTTTATTTAAGATCTTAATATGCAACGTTGTTTCGTTAGTTAATTTTGCTGTTAGGATATTCAAAATCAAAATCAAAATATTCTTTATTCAAGTAGGCTTATGGGTACCCTTCCATTGGCGCCTTTTTAATTCCTTTTATTTTCATTTAGGTTAATGTTAAGTTTATATATATCAGATTTGTTTAAATTTTCAATTATACCTTCAAAAATAAAATACTATTATCATTAAAAGTAGGCTTTTAAAATACTTTTGAATTGTCATTAGTCCGTCCGTTGATAACAAATCTACCACTGGTTCGGAAAGTTGTAGGCCGCTCTAGCCAATAATCATGCAGGAATTGGTTATTATTATTTAAGATCTTGATATGCATAACTATTGGGTTGGCAAAAAAAGTAATTTCGGTTATTACACGTGTAGTGTTGTTTAAGCCAACTGTGATTTGTACCGCACTGGTTTTATAAATAAATATTGAAAAAATGTAAAATGTTCTAAAGTTTCTAAAGCTGCTTCAATTTGGAAAATCAATTCAACTAACGAATTAATATTTGTATACACTGTATTAACATCAAATGTCAAGTGATCAGTGGATCGATTCAAAACGGTTGCAAATCAAATTTCATCAAGATACACGTATAGGTAAATGTGAATTTATAGCAAGTAAAGCATGCATTCTGGTAGAGAAAAGAATCCTTCTTATTTATATATAAATACATAGCTTTTCAGTTTTTTTATGTTATTTTCACAAGATCACGAATTACACCGGTGACATAACATGGAACAGCTTGTATATAAAATGAATTCTTATGTTCTCTGATCACGCCATAATTTAAGAACGACATTTATGATTCCATTTGTCGTTTATTAAGTTTTCTAATACTTTGTAGAAGATTCTTACGGAAAATAATTCTGGAAAACTGCTAAGAAAAGTCGAAAATTGTAGAAACTTACCATGGACATTCGACATACATATCTCATGTGCGTGTATATATTCACTGAGAAAGGATTCCTTATATTTCCAAGGTATCTAGAATGACTCGGGTGACACATCGGACACACACAGCTAATGTTTAATAACTTTTTAAGAAGAAGAAGAATTATATACACATAAGAAATACGTATTGTCTTGTGTGTGGACCTTTTTATTGTATACAAAACTGAACAATGATTAAAATAGCACCACTAGGAAAACCAGTATTTTAATAAATAAAAAGCACTTACAATTTCATTTCACTAAAATAAAATTTGTAAGACACACTCTTTGAAATGAAGTTGGAATCATTTCGAGGTTGGATATATTAAAAAAGTTTTCGGTTCAGACGCGCTCGGCTTGTTCGCTTCTACTTACTCCTACAGCACTTTGCATTAATAAATTGCGGCTAAACTTTGATGACTTTAAGTAACCTATGCTTTTGATGTCATTATATAATTTCTTTCACTAATCTAGTATCTTTAGTTTAAAAGAAAAAGGTAAGTAATAACCTAATAACGTCCCGTCATAGGAGGAAGGGTGTTTAGAGCAGAGTTGGTCGTTGGTCCACTGGAAAATCACAACCGTGGATTGTTAAGAACAATCAAGCATGTAAGTTTTATTTTAATAAAGGTAACGAGAATCCACAAGGCTCACCACAACGCCGACATGGTGTTTATTTTTTAAAGAACGATTTTCCTTTGAGCCTCAATCTTCTTTAAAACTATTTTTAAATTCTGTTTTACTACAATTTTTAATGCCCAATTTCACTAACATTTGCTAAGGCATTACATATTTAGGGGACTCCTAAATTATAGAGACAATCCCATTAAAGTTAAGATCCAGCCCGTTAAATTCCCACTGGCACAGGCCTTCTCACTCATATAAGAGAGGGTTTTTAGAGTATAGACACCAAGCTGGTCCACTGCGGATTGGCAGGCAAAGTACACAAGTGCACTCTCTATTTCTTCACTCTCATAGTCCATTGTGACGGGAATCCGACACGATCGGAGAGAGATCAGGCGCAGGACCGACGGCTTAACGTGCTCTCCTTGGCACGGGTGTGGATTACACCTCCAACTTCCCAACTTCGGACAAAAATTGAAAAAATCTTAATAGAAAACTCAATATCGATTTCGAATTGGCCCGACCCAGGATTCGAACTTAGGACCTCATGTCTGTACTCGAGCATGCTAACCAATAGACCAATGAGGCAGTTAGACCATCCCTTTAACTGACCCTTAAATGTGATCTGGGGACACATGGAGGTGGGTGAAATCGGGTATTAGACTTAAATTTCACATAAACTGTATAAATCTAATCAAATGGAATCATGTTTGAATTGAAGTATAAAGTTTGTAATTATGTATATTTAAGAAGAAAAAAACTACAGCTTCATATTTTTTATTTTTATTGTAAATTTGGAGTCGTACAAAAGATTATGGCACCTATTTATTTAAAAACAACCTAAAGAGCTATATCTAGGTAAAGGTGAAAATTTAAGCAGCAGGCCATTAACGTCCTAATGCTGGGTCCAGGCTCTTTCATAGAATAGCGGATCTTTAGAGCATAGACCCATCACGCTGCTCCACAGAGAGTTGGCAGGCTATATACAAGTACTAAAACTTAATTCACTCGAACTTTGATGTTTTACAATGTAAATAATACATTCAGGGTATAATTACAAGATACCCATAGCTTCAAACTAGGTATGTAGTAATACCTGCGTATCAGGTTCATAAATTACACTTAATGAATTGTTTCCGAGATATGTTATATTGGACTTATTAAAATAATAATTGTTTGAAAATGTTTATTGGCTTCTTATGATAAACTGGAACAGTTTTGAGTACCTGTTTGTTAATGAAAATCTTATAAATAATCTACTAAGCTAACAGGAATTTAATTTAATCTGTCCATCAAAGGAAAGACCTTCTGAAATATACAACAACGTATAAATGATTTTGAAAATTGCAAATTTAAATATAAATTGAGAGCAGATCTGTTATTACTGAATTTTAAAAGATTGAATCGGTCTTCTAAAATTACTATCACAACACTATTATTTTGAAACAGCAATTGTGTATTGTTTATTATGTACTTTAATAAAAATGTCATAGCATCCAACGAAAACTACTTATATTATATTTCTTGTTTTCTTAGAGACTATATATTAAAACAAATGCAGTACCAATTATATCATAGTAAGCCTTTAGATTAATATTAGGTAATGTTACTATTATCTATAGTAAATTATCTGGTTATTAAAATACTTAATAATAAATAGGAACAGTATTGGAGTTGTCATGGAGTCATCTGATATTAGCACATAACAAAGTAATCTCAATACTGAAAAACTTATTATATAAAATTGAAATTAAATAAAAAATTAAGTAACGTCAAACCAAATATACTTAATTTTATTAAATGCTGCTTAAATATAAATATATATAATAGCTCTTATGACTAAAACAATATCTCGCCTCTTTACTGTTATCACGTTATCACCAAAACTATGTATATTATTGTACCAAAATAAACAATTCATTCACGGGTAATTGTATACGTTTCTATAATAAACTCCTACAAGGATGTCTCTAAATAAGTTTAAATCTTTTGTTAAAGAAACACTAATTGAGAAAACGTTTTATAATTTGATAGTCCTTCAAACAGAAAATTTAGAGGACAAAAAAGCGTGGGTGTAGATGAATTGCTTTAATGAAAATAAAATATAAATCGTAATGATGAAGAGAAAAAGAGGTTGATGTGAGCTCTTCTCAGGGTGCAGAGGAATTCTTGTAACATCAGATTCTAAGTCGTTCTTTAATATCATCAGGCATACATTGAAATAATATATGAAAAAGTGCTGTAGTGAATTTAAATGTATTCGCTATTAAAAAGCTTCAAAAGTTTTTCAGAGAAATAAAATCACACAAAGTGGTTTTATTCACGAATTAAAATAATACGATTTACGGACTTATCAGATTATTGAAGTAAAAAGACGAAAGGCGAGGCCAGTGAAGCCTTCAATCTATATACTGTTAGACATTGTAATAATAATCAGGCTTAAAAGAAGATAAGTAGTCATTAATATCTCACAGTTCGGTGCAAGCCGAGTATTTTTAGAATATTTTTCTCCATTGTGGGTTGGCAAGCTATATTTACCCCAGAATTACTTCCAGCATGTGCAAGTTTCCGCACGATGTTTTTTTATACCGAAAAGCACAATGATGGATTAACAGCCTATTAACTTTCCACTGCAGTGCACAGACCACTTCACTCGTAGAGAGAGGATTTTTAAAGTTAAGACCCACCATGCTGCTACACTGTGGGTTGGCAGGCTATAAGTATCCCAGAATTACTCTTAGGGTATGCAGGTTTCTTCGCAAAGTTTTCATTTAACGAAAAACATTGTTCAATTGAGAATAACCAATCAAGCACTTATTACATAAAATGAAATGGAAGATTACGCACATATTTTGAAACAAATATTGTTGTTATATAACGTTTACGATTACATGCGTAGAGAAGGACGATGTTTTTGCTTTACTCGTTCATGTATGTTTGCATTAGAACTGCTAATGGGTTGACCAGATTTCCCGTTCCCTTATTCATACAACGGAATTTCGCATTAAATTGTACAAGTACCAGATGCGGTACCACCCTAGTTAAGCCAGTCCAGTTTAAGCTGCAGCTAGTGATTGGTTACATCAGGGCTCTAACCCTTTGGTGAGAATTTGCCTTACTTAAAGAAGTAATATCATATAAACAATCGTATGTATCTTTATACGATTATAGATCACACTTGTAAATCAGAAGTAGTTCATAAGATATAAATTAAACAGGTTTATAAATATTCTTACAATTAATTAAGCTATTTTATCTTACAATACTACAATTCTAATGACTTAAAATGATTATGAAATTAAAATAGTTATGCTAAGACCAGAATTATTGTAATTGTTATGTCTTCGTTATACCAAGCCTTGATCTGGAACAAAGAATATAATAAAAATAAAGTCAAATATACGCCATATAGAATAAACCTCTTAAACTCTTGAAATGAAAAGAATCCTTTGAATTTAATTGAAAAAGATATAATACATAGATAGATAGATATAATAGATAGAAGAATAAAGATAAGAATCTTATTACGAAATACTTTATTTAAGGAAGCTTTTACAGCACTTTTGTATGTTTTTCCACATGTTATACGCCATGTACGATATTAATAAAGGACTAAAAAGCTAAAGATAGGTCCCTTTGCGCTCTGTTCTGAGAAGAACCCATAACAAACTCAGTCTGGTATCCCTTTTTACCATCATCATAACAATGTCACTTTATTTTATTTAGAATAGAGCAATTCATTAACTCCCATGCTTAATAACATCTAATTAATCCTTTAATTGATGTAATGGTTTTGCAACTAGATTTCTTAATACATGGCGAGAGTTTCAACTAATAGTAGGATTTCAGAAAAATATCTGCGAGTTAGGGACTTGAAAATTCCATTAGTATATAAAAAAATGAATATGTGTATAAAGTAGATTTGTCAGAAGGGAAATTTCTTTGGCAAACTAATTTCTAAGTCTTGTTTATATTTATACAAATCTAAAACTTTAGGCTTCCGAGACTTAGAGGGAGGGAAAAAGGAAGATATGTTAGGAATTTAATAAATTTAATTGTCGCTAAAATATTAAAACCAAAGATTTATTGAAATCTCAAATTGTAAATAAAAACGCCACAGGTTTTTGTCAATATTAGAAATTATTAATTAAATTTTGGTTTACGAATTAAAAATTTAGAGGACAGAATTTATTTAATATTTTGTTTTATGAAAAATAGTATATTAAATTATTAAATGACGAGTAAAATAGAAATACTACCTAAGCTTCAAACGAATAAGCATAAAAAACGGTACTCATCTTCGTGAAGCTAATCACACATTTCATCCGTAAATATGTTAAAGATGTTTCACTTCAAAAACTAGGGTTTTCACTTACTTATAATGTCTTCTTCGTCCAGGTTTTATTAAATTGTTATGTGATTTGACTCCAACACAAAGTACAATCAGTTGGCTTTCACATGAATATCTGAAAGTAAATATAATGACGATTTGAAATTATTGTGATTAAGAAATACAATGGCACCGGAGCTCCAATCAAAAAAGTAAATTAAGTACTAATTAGTTGATAAATAGTGGATAATTAGGGTAGAACGATGAAAAATACTTTCTGACCTATTATTATACCTTCCAAATACATGTGTATACAAGAAAAATTTCATATTCAAATTCGGTCAATCAAAACAAACACTATGACACGTGATTTAAATATTACAACTGTAATTCTTGACACTGCCTGGCCACGTTTTATTGGCCTCCATAATTTTCCCGCGCTTATTTACAGAAATAACCGTCGCCTGCCCCGCCCCGCGAGTGGTTGGATCGGTTGCCCTGGTTTAATGTTCATGAAAGACTACCAAATGTTATAATTTTTATGTTTGATTATAGTTAAACTATACAATGTTATCTTTTGTTTATTAAATTAAGACTCTGGTGTAACGCCGAGTTGGTAAACTTTGAGATAGTAAAATAGTCCGTCTTGTATTTATATGCTCCTATCTTAGAAATTTAAAGTTACCTCAAGGGTTTTCATTGTTATTCACATCACTTATGTGACCAAAAACACAAATGATCCCAACAATCTCTAATAAACGATCACAGTTTATAAAATATTACTAAGCGACCTTCGACGTGACACCCGCACTGGTAGTAACGGTCACTTTGTAACTGATTTATTTTTGTTTTTACTCTTGGTGTTACCTCTGCGCATTTTGTTACGATAATTACCGAGAAGTGCTATAGATAATACACATTGTGACAAAATAGGAAAGAGATGCTGATATTTTTTATTGCACGAGTTGAGACAGAATTATCATATGAAGTCAACTTCTAGTCAATCTATAACAAAAGACAAGGGCAATCTATAACAAAAGGCCCTGTTAACCATTAGTTGACAGAGGTAGTGTAAGAGATGAGTTCCTTATAACGACAGCTATCTTTCAGTGAAAGTAATCTAAATTTAATAATTGTTTTTTAATTTAACTGTATATATATATGTATTTTCATATGCAATTGTTGATAATTTTGAATTAGCTACAGACACTCCAATTTTATTTATATGTATATATTAATAAACGTAAATTTACAGATCAATGTTAAAGAGAATGTAAGCATTTCGGAATAACAAAATTCACTTGTTAGTAATTAATTGTACATATAACGAATATCATTAGGGTTGTCAGTGAAGTCTACTCTTTAATATTTTTCTACAAAAAAATAATAGTTACGATTAAAAACCAGGTTAAAAAAATTTGTTATTAATATTTACAAACAACTCAAAAAGGAGGGCATGTTTGTAACTTTAGCTATATGTCAACAGCTATGAAAGTATACAGGGTATTACAGTATTTTGACTGTCTGTCTGTTTGAACGTATATGTTGACGTATCTGAAACGGCTGGTCTGATTTTGAAAAAACTTTCACTAGCGGACAACTGATATTTTAAAGAGCAACCTAGGGTATTATTAATTTAGAAAACGATTTTAAATCCGTGAAAACTAATTTTAAACCTATGCAACAGTACGAGCGTTACCCACGCACTTTTCACCCTCACTTTCGCAATATAATCTCTCATTAAAAATGGGTTTCCCCATATTTGCACAAAATTGTGAACTATGTGAGTAATACTACATGGAATAGCTTGTTATATAAATGTAGCAGAGCACCAATGTCCGACTTCCATTAGAAAACTTTATTTTTATAAAATTGTTCTAGTTTGAGAGGAGGCTTCGGCAGTGACTAGTAACCTTGCCAGTAAAGTATCTCATCGAGCTAATATTGTAATCAGATACTATAATATGTAGAAATCAATAATAATTTACTAATTTCAATATTGCAGCGTTAACGTCCTACATTATATCAACATATGTAACTTATAATTAGGCTATAATACATTCAAGAGTAGATTGTTCCCAATAAAAAAAGTCCCGTGCGGGCTAATTCAAAATCTATATAAGTTGGCGCTGTGCTCCACCCCTGTGCCTCGGAGAGCATGTTAAGCTGTAGAAATTGGGCCTGATCTCCCCCGCTTGTGTCGGATTCCCGTCAAATTGGACTATGAGAGTGAAGATCTAGAGAGTGCACTTATGTACTATGCCAACCAATCCGCAGTGGAGCAGCGTGGTGGGTCTACCTTCTGAAAACCTTCTCTCTTATTGAGGAGGCTTGTGCCTAGCAGTGGGACGTTAATGGGCTGTTACTTTCCTTGCCTTTTTTACACACACACAAATTGCTATATAATATTTAAAATAATAGAGTAGAGTTTAAGAAGTCCGAATATAGAATCTTCTTTGCTTTATATTGTATGAGTATAAAATTATTTGAAATTCATCTTATATTTGTACATATTGTTGGCTCTTGTCATATGTGGTTTTACTTTCAATAAATAAATATAAAAATTTGTGGTAAGATTGTTTTTTTTTTGCTTGTGTGTCCCATTGGACAGCCCTAGAGGCAGTATAAACAATTTACAGGAGGATATAATATCCAAGTTTTAACGGTTTACCCTTGTCCATCTCTGTCTTCTAACAATATGGTAAACAATAGTCGTTTAGATTAATGATTTTCCTCTGGCTATGGCTTTGAACACTGTTGTGTTTATCATCATCAATTGGACGTAGTTTAACAAAAACCTACCTAAATCTTGAATAATAAATCATTTTTTAAATTTTTTCGTGCCATAGAACGAATAGTATATAATTACTACTTTACGTTTTGAAATTTGTATTTAATTTAATGATGTGTTTGCTTTGTCAGCAGTATCTATATATATAAAAAAGATATCCAGGTATCTATTGACTAATCACGATATCTCTGGAACCATAAGGCGTAGAGACTTGGAAATGTGGTGCCTTGGTGCCTAGAATATTCCTTTTGCCGAGTGGAGGTCAGGTGTTATGCGTTCCTTATTTTTTATTCGTTTCTTCTTTATTATTTGCCTAAATTTATGAAAATACCACCTAAACATTCCACGCAGACGAAGTCCCGAGTTCGGCTAGTTCATATATATAAAAAATTATTTTAAAAAGAAAAATATAATTATCTAGTAATCTTTACAATTGTAAAGTGTTACTGGGTTTTAGTGGGTATTCTGGCGCTTTTGACAAGTCCCACGACCTCTCCCTCTCATGGAAATATTGTATAAAAGCATTTACTAGGAGATAAAATAGGCTTGCATATAACGATTAATATATTTTACATTTCTTGTTCCAAGAGTCTTTGGCTATTTAGTGATGACGCAGCCCCGTAGTGTAATCGGCTGTCGCTTTCCCAATTCTGACAAGAATTTCTTTGCGACCGAATTCCAAATGGATTACTTCCATGCCATACTGCCTTAGTCGTCCTGTAAATCACATAAACACGAATATTAATATATTTAGAACAAAAATGTAAAATAAAAATCGTCATGAGATTCATTCAGCTTACTAATAACACTAAGCGTATCGTATCTCAGTTCTGAATAAATCGTTTTGTAGAAAATCATTTCGTTTCTTGTAGTTTAGAGCAGGAGTTGATAAAGTGCGGTTCCAACCGATACCCTCAAACATTTGTGGCCTATAAGAAACGGTTGCCGACACCTGGTTTAGAATATCGGGTGTCACGATTTTGGTACTGATTTTAAGTAATCGACAGTTGCTAGTAATTAAAATGCATTTTTATACTTACCAAGTCGGATCGATTAATATATTCTTTCCATTGAAGCTATATAAATTTGAGTTGGTCAACAAAGCACCAGAGCCATTGAACATAGTTGACCAAGATTCGAAGAGTGTTTCCCCCATCAAATTTTTAACTGGAAGGTAATACTTATAGCCCGTTTTCCCTACTGATTTCAAGTCGTCCACACTAGAACGTAGAAGACACGTTAAATTCCTAGTTAAAAGTGATAAAATGCTTTTACTAATTACTCTTTTTTCAGCATATGTGTTGAAATTTATTAACAAAAACCATTTAGCTTTAGGACAATATATTCAACATACATTTGTGCTCACCGAGTAAATTAATTTTAATCCGGATATTGCTGTTCAAAGACTTAATTCTTTAAAAAATACATCTTTTCGCATTTGGTATTTTTGTCAAAAATTACAATTTTGGCTATTTGGTCATTGTTAATGAGACGATTATGTGAGATATTGAGTTTTAAATAATGTTAAAAATTATAAAACAGAAATATATTTCTAGCCCTGTTAGAATAGGATTAAAGAAGACACTTACTTATTAGCCAAAAATGCTACAAAATTGCCGGTTTGGAAGTTTTTGCGACCTTGCTTATAACATTCTTGGTTTGCTGCGTTTCGACCAGTTCTGTTTGCTGTCGTCAATAAATTTCCTGCATATGGCTCGTTTAAAGCGATCAATTGGATCTATGAAAGTAATTCCAAAGAAATTAATGTGTTATACGTGTGTATTAAAAACGTGTGTACCTTTCGACATGAATGTCCGGTATATTAATTAACAAAAGCGTTGATGTTACTAGTTATTAACTTGTTTGACTGTAGAAATATTAGGTACCATAGCCATGAGTATACAAGTAAAAATAAAAAAGATAAGGTGAGTAGGAGCCTATTACGGTCCCACCGCTGGGCACAGGCCTCCTCACTCATATGAGAGAGGGTTTTTAGAGCATAGACCTATCACGCTGCTCCGCTATGGATTGACAGTCATAGTACACAAGTGCATTCTCTGTTTCTTCACTCTCATAGTCTGATATGACGGAAATCCGACACGACCAGAGACCGGTCAGGCGCAGGACCGACTGCTTAACGTGCTCTCCCAAACACGGGGGTAGACTACAACGCCAACTTCCTAACTTCTGGCAAATCTGGAAGATCTTTAGATAATCCTCAATATTGATTTTTGAATTGGCCCGACCTGGGACTCGAACCCAGGACAACATGTCTATAGTCAAACATGCTAACCACTAGACCAATTAAGCAGTTCGGTCCGGACATACTCCGTTGAATTACTTAAAATTTTTTATGAAGAAATCTAATACTTCACTATGTCCAATTTGTGGACTGGAGCCCAGGACCTCAGGTTTCAAATAAAATCATGCTAACCACTAGACCAAAGAAGCGGCTTAAGAGTGGAGACTAAAAAGTGTGTTTTTGAGAATTCGATTTTATACAAGAAGTGCAAAAGACATTATATGTCTCCTGCGCCTCCTCTATGGTAGTTTAACATTTATTTAATTTAATTAACTTCATTAAATTTCAGATTTTTTTTATATATAGGAATTAAAATAATTCTATTACGAGTATATTCCTATAAAAATGTACAGTAGATTTGTTTGCCTAATTATAACATATGAAAACTATAGAGGAAATATTGAGAAATTTCATAAAATATGTGTTTTCTTATACAGCTTTACTATTTTACTGTAGTTTTTTATAATCATTTACTCGTACCAATTTTAATAGACACTTCAGCTTTTTATACTATAATATTTATTTGTGAAATACTTACGTAATCGTCATTGTAATTCTTATGCATTTGCAAGTTTGAGGAACGCGGAGGCGCACTTTGTATCCATGGTCTCTGTGTAGTACTAGTATGAGTTTTTCTCGTATATAAATAAGAATCCATCTGTGATTAAATACAATTTATTAAGAAATCAAATAAATAATGAATTTCACCTGCATATTCTAAAATACTTATTCATTTATTTTGTTTAATTTTGAGGAAATTATCCAATCTTTGAAGGCGACTAGGTCTGAACATAGTCTCTCAGAGCTTTATATAGTTTTTCTTTCTTTCTTACCCGCTACTTTCATACTATTAATTCAGAGATTTCAAAATGAAAATGACGTTTTCGTAAATAACTAATAACGAGATTAGCCGCTGAGAGAAATGCCACTTTTTAACCGATTAAAACTGAATTGTAACCTAATTTATTTTGTCGAATCGAAATTTTATAAATACCATGTTGTGAATTAAATTTGTACAAAGTTTGGTTTATTGTTTATCACGTTAATAGGAGAATCGCAACGATGCAATGCATGGGTTTTAGATTGTTTAGAATAAAACATAGAAAGGTTTTTCTTACAAAAACAAATTTCCACCCGTTCTCGACTCTCAATAACAATTTCTCTTCTTCTATAATAAAAGCTAATGTTCCCAGCGGTGTGCTTGAGGTTCTCTGAAACAAAAAGATATACGACAATGTGTTTTTGTTTCTGTATTGAATGCAAATAGTAAAGAATTTGTTAGATACACAATACATACATATGAACAAATAATGAATATATTATTTGTATAATGATTTTGTAATACTACTGATATGGATGATAAAAATGTCCACTTTTTCAATTTTGTCAATAATTCAGTCTACGATTTCAAGAAACGCTTAATCTGCTGGTAATTTTTCTGGTACCTACTTTTATAATGTGCACTTATTTGTACTGTAAAACTGATCAGTTCAAGAATTTTTGTTGAATTAGCACTTAATTAAATTTGCACAATAATTTTCTCGATTATCTTATCATACTTGCAATGTGATGTCGTAACAAATATTTTTGTATGCTTAGATCGCAAACGTTGGGTATACCTTATGAGATAGATCGAATTAATGTGCTACGAAATTATATATCTTATTATATATACAATATGTGTCATTTATCAAGCTGTTTTATACAATACAGTATTATTCCTTGCTCAAATAAATACATTGCTTAAGATGTATATTTCATGTAGACCAAAACTGACCTTAACAGTATCTACCTATCTAGGATAACTTAAGAGATAGATATTTAAAAAGGGCAGGTCGCTTTTCATTTATAATCAGTACTTGTACGACAATTTCGTGGATTAAAGACAAAATACCAGTGATTTTTCGTCATCTCTTCATAGCATGTGCTATTCCTAAAACTACATACAACTGTGTTTGTTTGTAAAATAGTAAGATGGGAACATTCACTCATCTCCGAAACAAAATATAATAATTAATTTAAGTTGGTAATTAATAAATACCTTAAACAGCGCCGTGCTTGTCTTAAAAATGACAGTTGTAGCAGTGTAAAAGTCGTCGTCATCATCCGATGTAACTGAAGATATAAATTTCATATGATACCTTTAAATAGATCACAATAAACAAATTTTAATTACATATACATACACTGGGGTTTGTTTTTGAAATTTTCATATCCATAGTTTACATGTTTGGAAATAATTCCACCCGGTTCTCCTTTGGGACCTGTTATTGATACGCCGGGTGACCCAGGTGGCCCTGGCGGGCCTGGTGGACCAGCGACTGTTATCATATTGGACTCTTCACATTTCCCGGGTGTACCAGGCTTGCCAGACTCGCCGGATGGACCAGGCTCTCCTCTGTCTCCTTTTTCACCTTTGAGCTTTAAACAAAAATAAATTATAAGTAAAAAATTAATAGTAGTTTGTTGTGATTCTTGTTATCAACTACTATGAAAAAAGTATTTGTATTCACAATGGTTGTTAACATTATTTTTTTGTTACCAACTAAAAAAAATAATAGAATAATTTCTACTTTGAAAGAATTAATGAAGAAGTTTAATATTTTTATTGTTTTGTTGATGCCTTTGACCTAGTAATTTAAATTTTCTAATTGGGCTCGACAAGATTTTTTTTAAGGAACATCGTGAGGTGTACCTCACGATATGTTCCTTAAATGAAAAGCACAATGACGAACTTTAAACAAAAATTAACAACATATTTTGACGTGATAATATCTTCTGAATCGATGAATGCTGGCTGAATGCACGGATATGCGTGACTCATGGTCATATTCTGCATGAACCAAGCACGCAAGCAAAAGCCATAGAGAGGCGCGATCGGCCTAATTTCATTGTTTATTTAAGCATCAATTTTCATCAATATTTTTCACGTAGAATTATAATCCGAAAAACGGCTATAAACAAGCAATTTTTTTATGACAAATTTAGTAGTACTAGGTATTGTGATACTCTTAACAAGATTCTACGAAATCCATTACGCTATCAGTACATAGTTTGTTGCTTCATTGGTCTAGTAGTTAGCATGTTCGACTACAGACAAGAGGTACTGGGTTAGAGTTCCGGGTCGGGCCAATCCAAAAAGCAATATTGAGTTTTCTATTAAGATTTTCTCAATATATGCCCGAAGTTGGGAAGCTGGTGGTGTGATACACCCCTGTGCCTCGGACAGCACGTTAAGCCGTAAGGTTCTGCGCCTGATCTCTCTCCGGTCGTGTCGGATTCCCGTCACGTCGGACTATGAGAGTGAAGGAATAGAAAATGAGATGCTACTTACTTACATAGTTTGTTTAAATCAACACACAAACCAATTATAAAAAGTTGATCGGCAAGAGCGAAAGTTGTGTATGCAGCGACAAAATTCATTTAATATAAATAAATCTGATTTTTACCTTTTCCACGTCAATATAAGGTGTTTCACCCTTTTCACCTTTCTTCCCCATTCCACCTGTGTTCCCTTTGGGACCAACTGCTCCCTGAATATTACAAATTTGAATTTATAGTCTTGTTACTAAAATTTGACATATTTTGATATTTTTATGTAAGTTAAAAGTTAGTGTCAACTGTCATAGGATAATTTGTTCAATTTACTAAAACCATTATTTTGAAATAACGAGTATAATTGTGGATACGTTTGTTTTTAGCAGTAAAACTGAATTTCTATGACATACGATCTTCATATTTAAAAAATTAGGAAGGCGATTATGCATAAGTATCGATATTTTTACTTGAAATAATATATTATTAGTAATATGGTGATTTTTTTTTAGCTTAATTTAGATAATTTTTCATAAAAAAAAAACAATATAATAACTTGCTTATTGATATAGTATTGAGTCGTCTTTGAATGTGTAAGGAGAGTTTGAATTGACAAATAATATTTTAGATCTTCCTAAGTATATTTAAGTATAATTTTAGAAATTTATTAACAAGAAAACTGTGCTTAAGAGCATATTCAAAAGAAGTAAAAATTCAAAGAAATTATTTTAGAAATAAAATTGCCAACAAAATTTTTATACAAACAAGACAAGACTTTTTATAAAAAGAAACTTTTAAATAAACAAACCGCTGGCCCTCGTTGTCCAGCTGTGCCTTTTAGACCTTTAGGACCAGGTGGTCCTCGTGGTCCTCGTGGTCCGGTCTTCCCTTGAATTCCTTGTGGTCCTCGCTGCCCATTACGGCCGGGCTGTCCCTTTGGACCCTACGAAAGAGGTTATATTGAAAAAAAAAATTAACGAAACAATTTTGTTTGTTATATTTTGTTGAATGGTATTTGAATCATAGAAATTCGGTAATACCTACTGACGTCACTGTTCTACAAATATTTTTGTATAATATAACGCGTAAATATGATGACGATGCGCTATATTTAATTATATTTCTACATTTATAATTACACTAGTAAATACGCTTTTTCCAGTGGTGTTACCTGTGTATTCCCGATTCTGGGTAAATAAGGGTAAAACCGTTACCAATGGGACCGAACTGCAAATTTATACCATCGAATCCACCGGTAGAAACAAAAAATTCAACAAAATCGACACATGTTTCAGGAATTCAGTGACATACATACACACAAGAATTTAATATATATTTCCTATAGCTATAATTTTTAAGAAATGATCTTTTTGTATATTAATATAAATGACTTACCTTCATTAAACTTATAGCAGATGTTGGTACATTGCCAGGAGGGCCTGGTTCTCCGGGTTCACCTTTATGACCTCTCGGTCCTTGCCCACCATGTTCGCCTTTATCTCCTATAGATCCTTTCTCCCCTGGTGGTCCCTGTGGTCCGTCAATCCCTAAGTCACCTTTAAGACCACTTGCTCCTGGATCTCCTTTGTCGCCCTTAAATAAGTGTCATTAACTTAATAAAATTTCATTATATATAAAACTATGCAATATCAATATATATGTAGACGTGCACAAATTCTCACTTTGATTCCTGGAAGCCCTGTTTCACCTTTCTCTCCTTTAACGTTTATTATTGTAGTATCACCTGTAGATTTTGAAATATAAATCATTATTTTATATAGCATATATAAAGTAGTTATTAGAACTTAAAAATTCAATGCCGCTTCTTAACTATTTCAATCACCTCTTTCTCCTTTTGCTCCATCATGACCATGGGTTCCAGGTGGTCCAGGTAGGCCGTTTTCTCCTGGCATCCCAGTACTTCCTTTTTCACCGCGAGGTCCTGGTTTTCCATCTTCGCCCTCAATTATAAAAACAAAATCTTTAAAATCTATGTTAGATATTTAAAAATTATAAGCTTTAAAAATGAAAAAAAAAAAAAACATTTCAATTCCGCGTGTCTGATAAAATAATGTGCATCGTGCAATAGAAAATTTTAATTACGTTATGCCGTAACGTACTTCTTTTACTTTTGTTATTTACATCTCTTTACTATTAGGACTTACCCGAATGGTAGTTATAACTGTGTCCCCTTTTTCACCTTTAATTCCATGTTCACCCTTTTCTCCTCTCTGTCCATCATGTCCATCACGTCCAGGAATACCTGGGGGACCCATTGCACCTTTTTCACCACTAACTGGTTTATTTTCCACTACTGTTTTCTGTCAAAATATGCTCTGACATTATTTGTTACATACATAAAAAAAATTGTTATACACAAGATTTATTTGTTACGCACTCGTTATATGTCCAGTGTCTTCAATATTAACAAAAAAATTAATACGTCTAATATAAAAGGAATTTTAAGAAATGTATGAAAAAAATTAAATTATTTATTTGTTTCATTAATAAACTAATATAATCACCTTATAAGCAATTCCTGGAGGTCCTGGAGGTCCAGGTAGTCCGACAGATCCCGGCGTTCCGGGACTACCGTCTTTACCTGGTCGTCCAACTGGCCCTTGAGGTCCATCTTTTCCAGGAATTCCGTTATCCCCTTTTTGACCTATGTCACCTTTTAGACCCTGAGGGCCACGATCTCCTTGGATTCCCGGCTGACCCTTGAGTATTACAAAATATTAAGGTAGATTATTATTAAAAGCTTCTGAAAACTTTAATAATTTCAAGACTCTGTGAAACATGCATTTCCTGTATTCTTTTAGGAAGAGGTATCCAGGATTCTTTTTAAACTAACATTTTTTCTTTAATTTAAATACAAATTTCAATTTATATAAATTGCTTAATACAAGGTGACGCTTCCCATATATCGCTATGAAGTTATATGTATATTAATATATTTATTACTTACAGTTAATCCTGGAATTCCTTGTTCGCCGTTATCACCCGGACGTCCAGGTAGACCTTGCTCACCACGTGGACCAGTTATTGTTACGCATGCCTAAGAAAATTTGGTTTCAGGAAAAGTAGTTTTGTTAAATATTAAATGAACGGGTAAGCATATCTTACCCCTTGTTCACCCTTTACGCCTTCTGGACCTGGAGGTCCTACAGGGCCTACGGGGCCTTGGGGTCCCTCTGGACCCATCACGGATTCACCTCTTATACCCTGTGGTAAAAAAATGTAATTAATCTATTTACAGGTATAATAAGTACAATATAAAGAAATGTCTGGAATTTTATTTATTAATTGGTTTTATTTATTCATTTTAATTGAATAATTCTTATTTATTTAACTGTTGTGGGGTCGCGTTTTTATCACCCTATATACTCCCTGACTTATTATAATTTACTGATATGGCTAACAATAATCAATTTCACTCATATTGGTATATTAGAACTTAAATTGAAGAAATTACGTTAATAGTAACATGAGGCCCGCTTGCTTAGTTTTTTAAGGCATCAGTAAAAATCTAAGCAATGATTTTTAATAAAAAGTTCTCCAGAAACCGCGACTAAACGCGCAACTGTGACAGTAATATTATTAAAAATTCTAACTGCTTATCTCCAGATAAATGCTGAAGTATTTGTCTAGATTTCCAAATCATTCTGCTATGAACAAATAAATAATAAAACTTTAACAATATACTTATCGTTAGATACAATGCAAAAAATTTAAAAAACATTACTTTAAGTTTAGAAATATTTGATTATTCAGAAAAATACTAACAAAAACTTCTTTTATATCATCGTCAAAAATATTGTTTTTCTTACTTGGATGCCCTGTTCTCCCTTTTCTCCTTTTTCACCTTTGTCAAATTTATCTTCCTTTTCATCCAGTTCTGATTCTGAGAATGAAACATTTATAAGACAGTTCATAATATAATTACTTTATTATATTATATTGTCAATCTTTCTGGTATATACGATCGATTAAAATACTCACCAAAACTGTAATCGTCACCCCTATCGAACTGAAAGATAANAATAAATAATAAAACTTTAACAATATACTTATCGTTAGATACAATGCAAATAATTTAAAAAACATTACATTAAGTTTAGAAATATTTGATTATTCAGAAAAATACTAACAAAAACCTCTTTTATATCATCGTCAAAAATGTTGTTTTTCTTACTTGGATGCCCTGTTTTCCCTTTTCTCCCTTTTCTCTTTTTTCACCTTTGTCATGTTTATCTTCCTTTTCATCCAGTTCTGATTCTGAGAATGAAACATTTATAAGACAGTTCATAATATAATTACTTTATTATATTATATTGTCAATCTTTCTGGCATATACGATCGATTAAAATACTCACCAAAACTGTAATCGTCACCCCTATCGAACTGAAAGATAATATTTATACATAAATATGTATTTGAATTTGAATCGGTAAAGCAAAAAAACAAGGTTATGAGTATCATTGCAACTATTTATTAGAGACGGGACTCAAGTATCTTTTTTTTACTTCTAATATTGTAATGCTTGACTGTGATCTCAGCTATTGGAAAATGATGATACAGTCTGAGATGGAAGCGCGATAACTTGGTAAGAGGTTACCTTTTATGGTTTATACACCGAAGCATCGTACCGAAATGCAAGGTTTGGTGGGTCTGTGCTAGTAAGGTTGTAACTAGCCACGGCCGAAGACTCCCAAAAGTTTAGATTCAGATAAATTAGAAAATGCAGTTTTATAAATTTGATCTATTGGGAATCGAACCCAGAACCTCTCCTAGTGAACCAAGAATTCGCGCAATTGCGCCAGCGAGGCTGTCTACCTTACAAAGGTTTGCTTTATTATCAAGAGCCTGATTCTTCAACTATATTGGAGTTTAAGAAGATATAGAAATTCTCTATTACTTTTAATACAGCTCCTCAACTGGCAAGGTTTCACTCTATTCCTTAAATTCTTTTATGCGTATAAACTCAAAAGTGATACGCAATGAAGCACTAAAAACATGCACTATAACAAATGTTTAGACAAATAAAACTGATATCACCTAGTTCTGATGGTGATATGCATGGAGATTGTATTCGATACATATTTATTTACGTGTAAATATTTACGTATTTACGTTTATGAAAAATATTTATAACAGAAAAACGTGTACACATAAGGGAATTGGATAATATATTTTTAAAAGCAAGATAAAAAAAAATAGGTTAGAGTGCAATTGAGGAATTAGAAAATAGTATGGAATTATAAATACAACTCAATAAACATGCTTTGTGAAGATAAAACAATATCATAACTTAAAACATTATGAACGTACCTGTTCTAAATTTTGTGGCGCTGAGGTATCCTAAAATTATGTTAAGTTTAATTATTCGGTTAATATAATGAATTGTTAATCTTAATATTAATTATTTGTAATAAATACATTAATTTAATTTACATTTTACACCACAGCAAAGCTAATACGAGTCCTATATTTTTATAAATATAAAGAAAAGTATGAACATTTATTGGTTGTAAAGCTTTTGTCGTAATTTCGAATTAATAGTACATACATATATATATACACATAACCCTATCTCCTGTTTGGCTAGTTAATATTTTTTAAAGCATATATTTTATAAATAGGCAAATGGTTTTATATTTCAAAGTCAATGAAAATCTGCAATATATATATATATATATATATATAAGTTTTAAAGTTGTAAATCATGCAAAATAATTAGAAAAACTGATGTAAAATTGTACTGACTGAATTAACAAATGGGGATACTGTAGTATATATTGAAAAGTTATTATTAATATGATTTAGCTTCAAATCCATGTTAATATTCCTTAGTAGTTATTGCCTGCGAATACTATACTATATGTAAATGTTTATATTAGTGTTAACTTAAGGGTTAAATTTTGTTATAGTTAATGAAAAGATGCTTTTTAAATACTACAATTGTATGAAATATTCTGATGTTTGCTAATTATTAATGATATACAAAACCTAAAGCCATCAGTTTTGGAAAATTATATAAGAGCAGTTTAAAACCTATTTTAAATTAGCATAATACTAGTAGCAATTCAGTGAAAATATTAGTACTATTAGAATTAGTTTTAGTACAAAATAGAACTTACAGGTTTTTCGGTACTGGAGTTAGGCTTAATCTACGGAAGTAATATTGATGTTAAAAATGCTACAGTGTCACATAAAATAGCTCCGTATAACCAAAAATAATTTCATATAGTTTTTAATTAACTACATCACTAATTTCGTTTAATCACTCATTCGTTGATGTGTTTTTTTTTAAAGAGACGAGAAAGTGGTTAAAAAGACTTCTTACTTTATAAATCATTCGTCCTGGTATAATTTAAAATAAAATCCATTTTTTATATTGTTCATTATGACCAATTAAAAAACGAATAATTGAACAATTGCAATTAATAATAAATTATACGTAATTTAATATGTGGCTAGATATAACTGTACAACGTAAAGTTAAAATTGGAAATGAGTTTTAAACACTTGAATATATTTGCCATCAAAGATTTAAACAAGTTTTATAGTATTGTTTTGTTGTAACAAATAGATCATTGATTATAATGTTTTAATATAATTATGCTTAAAGTAAAATAAATTCAACATGAAATAACTTATGCCAGAGATCTCTTATGCTGTAAACGTACATATTTATTTTTGATTATATTATTAAAGAGTGAATAAAACTATTAGAAAAAAGTGATAATAAATAGTCTGAAATAAAGTAAGGATAACATAGATAGATAAGCTTAGTTATAAGAAAAGCGAACATTGATCCCGAACAAATACATATACACTTACACTATCGGGAAGCTTATACCCCTGGAATTAAAGTTTCTGAAGTTAGATGTATTACATTCGTGTACAAAAAATCCGCAAGATTCGAACTGCATTCGCTGTCTAAGTGGATAAGGGCAGCAAATAATGTTCTTGCGTAAAAGAAACAGAAATAATAATGATCATATGCGGGTATAATAGCATTCTAGCAAAAGCTATAACATTCTAAGATACATATTTTAAAAGCAAATAAAAAAAATACTCCTATTTTTTTTATATTGACTTGTTTCCCAAGTTTTCTAATACCAAAGCAAAAATCATTAAAATCTTTAAAATAGTTGCCCCATTTTTTCACGAGACTAACGTACCTATTAAGTTCTGACTTGTACCCTAAGTCCGATTTTTTTTTAATCCTGTATAAATGCAAAAATAATTCAAAGCTTTAAAGCTGTTGTTCAATTTTTACAAAACTAACACACCAACTAATTATATAACCCAAATATATCGACAACCCTACGAATACAAAAACAAATATAAATCCAGATTTTGAAAGACAGTGCTTCAAAGATAAATTATTTAACTACTTTTTGTACTAATGATATGATTTTTAAAGCATTGTGTTTCAATAGCTATATGATTTAGAAAAACGATCTAGGTTGACTAAGATACGAATTGACTCTTTATACGTTATGGCCACCGATATATAAAAAATAATTATTTTATAAACATTTCCTTTGTTATGCAAATTAAGAAAATGCAATTTAAATTTGTGGTTTTTAAACTATTTAAAATCATATAAAAAGTAGTATCTTATATAATTAAAATTCTTTTTTAAATGCTCCTAAAATTAGGGCGTTGACAAGTTTAAATAATTTAGGTACAAATAAAATAATTTTAACTATATATGTATTAAGATTCATAAATCTGTCCTTACCTGACACTTTCCTTTTCTTCCAAATACATCTGGGTTGGGAAATATTTGTAGATTTTGTATCTTCCCCTATAATAAAATAAATAAATTTTTATCAAGATAAATAAGAGGGTTAATAATTTTCTGTAAGAGGGTTTAAGTTATGGTAGTAGGTATTGTATAAAAATGTATCATTCCCTATTAATAGTTATTATATTTTTCTTGTTCTTTAGTCATTTGACTATAAATTATACTTGGTCTATAGTTTGTACTAAATATTTGTGGAATGCGCTGTCACCTTAAATATATACCTAGCTTAGATATATAACTGCCAAAAAGCAATGTAGCAGCATGGTGGGTCCATGCTCCAAAGACCTTCTCTCCCGTAAGTGAGGAGTCCTATGCCCAACACTGGGTTGTTAATGGAATGCTTCTCACCTTTATTAGTTTAAGGATAGATGTTTCTATCAATATATATAGTAATTTTAGAGTATAAGGATCTGGAGGAAAATTTTGCTTGTATTGTATTTCATCTTGAATTTTGCCTTAATACATAAAAATTATTATTACATAAATAGATGAACATTCAGTTTCTGTAAGTATGTAAATAATATACAATATATTTTACGTATAGATGTGAGGTAATTTTGATTCTAAATTATTTATTAATCTAACTTATTTGAGTCACTTGTAGATTTTCTGAACTTATTTTAAAATTACTTAACTTAAAACAATGCGTTTCAGGAGTTTGCTGTGTAAAAACTTAAAAAGTAAATTACCATAAAAGTTTTTACCGCATTAGATTCATTTACAATACGATGAGAATACAATCCAGCGATAAGGTAAGTAGCAGCCAATTAACGTCCCACTGCTGGGTACAGGCCTCCTCACTCATAAGAGAGAGACGGTTTTAAGAGCACAGACCCACCACGCCGCTCCACTGCGGATTGGCTGGCATAATAAACAAGTGTACTCTCTGTTCCTTCACTCTCATAGACCGATGTGACGGGAATCCGACACGACCGGAGAAAGATAACGTGCTCTCCGAGGCACGGGGGTGAATCATATCGCCAGCTTCTTAACTTCTGGCAAATATTGAGAAAATCTTAATAGAAAACTCAATATTGATTTTTAATTGGCCCGACCCGGGACTCGAACCTCGGACCTCATTTCTGTAGTCGAACATGCTAACCATTAGCCAATGAGGCAGTTCATCAAGCGAGGCCTCAAGCGATAACATTTATATGTCGGAGAATAAGAGAGAACGGAGAAGCATAAAGCACAGTGGCGTAAGGATTTCCGCCGACATCGTTATTAATTGGATCCATTATTTAATTTCTTCTTCGTGGGCGGTCGTGGGTAATGTTGGTGCAATCAAACACTTTGTTAATTAACTCTGATTATAATGTTCAATCACTTAATGTTCCCGATATAAATTTACACAAACTCATTAACAATAATAGCTAGGAACGCGATAGTTTCAATAGTCGATCACTCCGGCCGACCGCCACTTGAGAACTGCCGAGAGACGGGCCCGGTACCCACTTATTGACTCTGCCCCCACGCCGATACAAAGATGGCGTCAGCGTTCCACAGACTATCACACACGGACCAGTGATCCACAGACTCTTGCACTCCGACATGTATAAATCTAAAATAATTTGATTTTTTAGATTTATATAGAAAATGAATGAATGACTATATACATCAAAACTATAAGAGCCTTTTCTGTTTGCCTTAACGCCACGCTCATTGTTCTGTTAGAAGATTAAAAATATGACAGAACTGAACTCTTTTGTGTGTCGTAGCGGAGTTTTAATGAAACTGAGTCTGAAATGGATTCACTCGGTATCGACACGGATCGACTTTATGAGATTGAATTTTTCCATATACATATATGGGAAAGAAAGACAGTTTTATTGGAAGTGGATTACTTTATTGATTCTATTAAGAGCGTATATCATTGAAAATCTATTTAATGTTAAAGTCAAACGTGCGTGAGTAATCAAAGTGTAAAAATTATACGGGTATATATAATGATTATATATATTTTTAAATTAATTATTACGTAGTTAGTCTGAAATTTCCTATTAATATAAAAATGAGCCCCAATTGCCCCATGTCACGGCATCACGCGTGGATGGTTGGACTAATTTTGGTTTAGTTTGTAATAGTCAGAGAAGGTTTTTATGACAGAAATAGTTAAGTAACTTTTGTATATGTATGTACTCTTATGGCGTTTAAAATAATGGTCAGAGATTGAGAAACATATTATGTTGTTAAAAGTAATAGAATATATAAGTCGATAATTAAATCGCAACATGTTTGTGGCATGACGCCTGTTCCTGTGTCGGAACACCAACAAAACTATTCATATAATAACCAGAGAATAAAACGAAGAATTATATAATTATATTAGATAAACACTATGTTTGCGAATAAATATGTTATTTTTTATACTTTTACTTATTTTAATTCAATATTCATAGTTATGACAGAAAAAAGTAATAATTATATCAATCTCTACACTTTAAATAACTAAAATGGTATCCATGTCTAAAAATGTTATAAAATAGATTGAAAGAATGTTTTATTATTATATTTTACTGAAATTTTCTACAAAATATTTTAAGCAGTTCTAGTACTAATTATTTAAATTGCAATTTTTTTATTTATGAAATCATCATGATATTAATATACAGCAAGAGTTGATTGAATTGTATTTTGCACGTAATGTTACATATCAGAGCCTATCGATGTAATATTGATATGAATAGATGTTTTCTCCATTTTTACGTTTCAATATATATAAATATTTTGTAGGGAGTTATGTGCACACAATTTCTTATAGAACCATTTTTATGAGGTGCAAATGGGACATAAAATATTACAGGGATTTAATATCCGGCTACGTAGTTGGGAAAATATAGTTCAGACGAGATTCCATTTTTATATTTATTATAGAAATGACTATAAAATATATCAATTTCAAATTTGATACTATTTATTTAAACTGCTTTAAATACTTTTCTCCATTTCCTATCGTCTCTTTGTTCCATCACTTTAGTTTCTGCACAGCTAAATATTAATTTATAATGATGTATAGAAACCGAAAGGAAAATTTACTATTTCACAGAAAAAAGGGTTATTTCTGTATTTCCCTTTTGTGTAAGTGAAATTCGAATGCTATACACAATACGGAAATTTATCCTCTGGAATACATCTATCGTCGTCGTCGTCGCTTCAACCGATGGACGTCCATTGCTGGACATAGGTCTCACGAAATGATGCCCACGAGGCAATCTCTTAACAGACAACCAATGTATATATTAAAATTTAAAGTTGCGACTTACAATATTATCACTTTGTCCATTTCAATTGAATTTTATGTAACCACGTTTGCATTTTCTTTCTGCAAACGTGGTTACATAAAAAAATATAATAAAAGAGAAATGCAATGCCTTTAAAACATAATTATCTACCAAGGTATTATAAGAAATCACCTTGTACATTTATGATGTGAATTAGCTTGAATTTGGGTTTTATTACACAGTTGTTTTAGAAGGTTGATATAAATTCAAAGAAAGAAAATATACAGCGTTGAAATGAATCACTCACAACTAAGCACAAATATGAGTAAGGATATTGAAGTTTTGAAATTTCCCTTTTACTATTTACTAATTTCGATAGTTTTAAAGATGTAAAAGTTAATAGAGTCAAACAATAACTTTGTTGGGTCATACAAATAGGAAATTGAATCAGTATTTTATACGAACGATATCGAACTGTGTCAACAGTAATATCATCTCAGTTCGTAATCTCTATTTTGTGTTACCGAAAGAGGTACTAGTGCATGACTATGTACCAGATAATCTTGTTAAAGGCACTGTTACCCTAAACCTATGCACGAATTCATAGGGCTTCTTTAGTGCTATAAGGATATTGAAAATATTACAGTATGCTTAAGGCACTAATATCTTCAAGGCCCATGACATCCTTAAGCTTTCGGCTCTTGAAATACGCGATGAAAAAGTCTTTGCGTTTGTGCAAACGGCACAACATCTTAATGTAACGTGATTTTTGATTTTAACGGGTCCTTAATTGGTAAGAATCTATTTTTATAATAAGCATAAACCGATCACAACAATCAAAGGAGAGAAGCTTTAGAAATACACCAATCTGTACAGTTGCGAATTGAAAGCCTACAAATGTCACAGAATCATTCTTGAAATATATTTCAATGATTGAAATAAATATGCATGAGCGAACTGTTAATAGATTTCAATTTATTAACTTAATATTTTCTTTCTAAGCTAATATTACAGAGAGGAAACATTTGTGTCTTTGAATGTATATGTATGTTTGTAACATTTTCACACTAAAACTGATGCTTCGATTTAACTTTTTTTTCATTACTAGTAAGCTGCATTAATACTCAGCGACATAGACTATATTACTTTTAAAAAAAAAAATAGGGATCCCTATTAAAAATGCATTAATGTAGCCCAAGGTGTTAAAATAATAGTTTAAAAACACCTGTCTTAGCGTGCGCTGAGGAAACTATTGATGATAAAACAAAAAAAAATGTTTTACAGTATTATAGAACTTATTAATATCTACAAAATAGTCCGCGATATTATATGTTCAACTACTGTAGTTATGCTATTGTAACTACTTTTCTACATTTTTAAAGTGCAATAATCACACCATATTATTCGTACCTCTGTAGTTATTCTTATCCTATTAAATTATTATACCTGTAAAATACTTTTTTAATGATTAAAATCGGACATTCCATACCAAAGATATAACGAATTTAAGAACTTTTATGGTAACATAAATAAATCTATAGTCTGAGATTCTCACATAATGAGATTGGTATCTACGTGGGTGAAACCGCAAGGCATTACTAGTGATATGTAAAATATAAGTATTATTTAACAACTGTGAAGGCGATGGACAACAAGCCCATCTGTGCCGCTCGTTTCGCCCCCAAAATATGTATCTCAAATGCGGAGTCTAATTTGTGAGTGAGGCCGTAAATTTCTCGCCTGTAAAGTTTTGCAAAAAGTAAGCCCATATATTCTGGAGATACATCACACGGCCTGACGGCTGAATGCCTTTAAGTGTTGCGATTTTAATTTTGCCTTGCAGCGTTGCGAATTTTAACAGCTCATTTTGTTGAATTGCAAAGTTTGTAGCAATTTATGAACAGGAAATTACTTGCGTATCACAAAATGGCCCATTTAACTTTATGTGATCTTGTATGTATCAAAATAGGACTAGAACTGTTTTAATCCATTTAGATTTACGCAAATATTGTGTGCTAATAAGTGATTAGTTAGCTGTTTTAAAAGCTGCTTGCGTAATTAAAAACTATTATATGGGGCGCCAATTTTCTGTGCCGAGAGAGAGAGAGAGAGAGAACTCTTTTATTGTACATCACAAAAAATACATAGAGAAAACACGAAAACATACAAAACAAAACGGTACAACAAGGCGGCCTTATCGCTATATAGCTATTTCTTCCAGGCAACCTTTGTGTTTATGGGTATTGCAGAAAAATAAAAAGGAAATTATAGTGATGACGGTTAAAGTAAACATATAAGAATAGTTACGAGAGCATCATTATGTGTAAAACCTGCATCTATTAGGTATCCATGGGCCCTCGTCAAACATGTGATCTTCGGCCTTCCTCTCTCCTTTTTTTGACTCCATGGAAGGGCAACATTATCATCAGATATGGCCGTACCACCTTAACCTAAACTTCTTCTCCTTATTGCTTATTTCCACTGTCTTGAACTCCTTATATTTATTTTCTATTCTATCTTTGAGATCTATGTAGTATTAAATATAAAGACGAGTACTCTTTTCTTTCATATCAACATTAGTTACATCAAAGAGAAAAAAATCTTTAATATAAATTTGTATATGTAAATGATTAAATATGTGTCGCTTTTTCCGTATGTTTTCAAAAGATATAGCTGATTTGTTTAAAACCGGACTTTACAGTGAGAGTATATTTTTTTAGAATTATTATAAAAACCAGGTTAATGAACCTGGGTCAAAAATATTCAGAAATGATATTGGTTTTACTCTTTTTTAAATACAATTCATTTTGTGTAAGTTGGAAATAAAGGCATTTAGCCGTCAAACAGTAGGGTGTATCTCTAGAAAATATGGCCCCACTTTTTGTGAAACTTTTCAGACACAATATTCGAGCTTCCTCGCAAATTAGACCTTACATTCCAGATTCATATTCAGGGAATACCAACCTCTTGCTAAGGTATGTGGCACATTAAACTAAAGCGATAATATAACCTCAGAAAGGTATGAAAAAGCCTTACACGTTTCTTATTAATCTGCTAATATACATATGATATATGTGTTATCAATATTTAAAATTCAATTTTTTGATAGTAAATTCATATGTAGTTTATGGTTTAAGGAAGAGGGGTGTGAAGAGTTTCAATTAGACCTGATTTTTCAGTTCGCTTTCCTTAGGCCTGGTATATACTTGTGGATATATGTATCTACATATCTGTATAGTGTGTATTTTGTGTGTTGTATGTGATTTATGTAAATTATTTATTAAGCATTTTTATAATAACATTTGGAGATACAGCATCTACACCACCTGACGATTTAATTCTCCCAGTTTTAGAGACATCTATTGAAATATTATACAAAAAGCCTTTAACTAAACAAATTTATTAATGTCATGGTGATGTTTATCTGCATATAAAAGAGATATCCAGGTTTCTATGGACTCATCACGATATCTCTGAAACCATAAGTCGTAGAGACTTGAAATTTGGTATGAATATTCCTTTTGCCGAGTACAGGTCACGTTTCCTATTTGTAAAACAATTTGCCTAAATTAATGAAATTGTTACCTAAAAAACAGCCCACGCAGATGAAGTTGCGGGTTTAGCTAGTATATATTTTTATATATTTTATTTTATTTATTTTTATATTTCGTACTGGTGAGACAAAACTTACTATTAACCACAGGACCACGAGCAATATTAGTTTATTATATATACAAGTATATATATATACATATATATATATATATATATACTCGTATATATATGTCGGAGAATAAGAGAGAACGGAGAAACATAAAACACAGGGGCGTAGGGTTCTCCGCCGACATCGTTATTAATTAGATCCATTATTTAATTTCTTATTCTGTGGGCGTTCATGGGTATTGTTGGTGCAATCAAACACTGTATTAATTAACTCGGTTTATAATGTTCAATCACTTAATGTTCCCGATATCAATTTACACAAACTCATTAACACTAATAGCTAGGAACGCGACAGTTTCAACAGTTGACTGTTCCGATCGAGCGCTACTCGACAACTGTCGAGTGAGTCCCGCCGGACTGCCACCATTGACTCTGTCGACGCCGATAGATGGCGCCAGCGTTCCACAGATATCTGCCCTCCGACACGGCCATCCTGACCTGCACACGTCCCAGTGTGCTGGCTAATCTGAAACTAAACCTCCACGAGAATATCTTGTTCCGATCGGCCAATCCTGACCACACCTTCAACAAAAATCATTAAACTAATAGCTAGAGCTAAGCATTTTGTTATTGAACGTGAATCCTTATATCCTCCACGCTACTTACAAATTTAATTCCTAATTTTGGTAACAATATCTAAACCTACCACCTCACTTGTTAATGACGCATTTCGTTATAGAACCTGAACCTTCACAGCCTGCACCCGCACTACATACAAAATTAATTTCTATGGTTACAAAATCTAAACATACCGCCTCATCTTTCAATGGCCACCTCGCCTTTTAATGGCCACCTCGCCCTTTAATGGCCACCTCGCCTTATAATGGCCACCTCGCCATTCAATAGCTAACTCGCCATTCAACCACCACCTCCCCATTGCTTAGTCAAAACGTGATTTATCATAAGCCGCACGCTCCATAATATTCACGGATGCAATTCAAAAATCTCATCACTATCGTCTACCTCAATCTTTACTTCACTATACATTATTGACAAAGTTCTCGCGACTTTACCTATCAAAAGCTCTAAAGAGAAATCTTTCAACACTCAGATTATCGTACAATTTATAGCCAATTGAACTTCTTCTAAAGCATCTTGTCAACATTTTCTATCGCTAGTCTTTAGCACGGTAAGAATTTTATGAGAAACATAACGCGCTCTACTTGCCCATTAGCATGAGATGGAGCTGTCGCTATGAGATTCATATTGATATTCTTACGTGCTCAAAAACACCAAACTTTTTAATCGTCGTACTATATGCCTGATTGGCAATTATTCGGGTAAGGGCACTAAAAAGCGCCAAAAATCACCGTGTTTATACCAACTACTTTAGGAATCAATGTTTATCGTGAGGAAAATCGCCATTTAAAACAATCACTATTGACCTCTTATCGTTCCTTCCACTAAGTTTACCCGTCGCGTTTATATGCACTGAATGGCACAAGCCACCTTAGATAAAGGATGCAATTCGAATACAACCTTTACAGAATGAGTCTTCGCAACTTTAAAAGTAACGCAGCTATCCAAATAATTTCTAAAGTATTGTGACACATCCAGGAATCAGTAAAAACCTAATAGCCTTTCGGTTATTTTCGTGCTTAGTCCATATGATACGCAATTACTTATTAGTCCGAACTCAACATCCATTTTTAATTTACAGCTATGTACACAACAGCTTAACAACGATCTAGCCTCTATTAAAGAATGGTCTAACGGGCTCATACTGAATTCACAAAAATGCACTTATTTATTTCTAGGAACAACAAAACAAGTTAACACAGTTCTACTAAATAAACAATCTATTATCGTTGGGGCCGTTAAATCAAGATTCCCAAACGGTTCGTAATCTGGGTCTTTTATTTGTCAGTGGTCTACGGTTTCAAGAACATGTTCAGCAAAAAGTAACTAAGTGCTATGCCGCTCTTAAAACATTACATAAGTTCAGGCCATTTTTTTTTTAAACCTTGTAGTAAGAAAAATACTGGTCATTACATTTCTCACCATATTCCACCACCAATTAGGATGTCCAAGTCTGTCAGTTCAACCAATGGCTTTTACAAACCCCGAAATCCGAAACGAATTGGAAACTACTTAAACCATAATTTTTTCATTCCAATTATTATTCTGTAAATTTATTTAATTTTGTTTTTGTTACAATTATTTTTTTTGAAGGCACCAAGAAAATAAAACTACGAAAATCATTTACTACTGACCATTGTAGAGTACGTGGTAATCATGGCAAGATTGAAAGCAGGTTAGCATTTCGAGCTGTTATTAATTTGGTTTTTCTTTTTTTTTTTTTTTTTAGATATAGAATGCGACCTATATTTTTTCCATGATTGATAACCATGCGTTTGGCTGCTATCACACCTGATGTTAAGTGTAGATACAGCCTAAGGTGGACCGCGCTTGCCTAAGAGGCGCCTATTCACTCTGACTTTGAAAATACCTGGATCGTAAGAGTCTGGGAAAACGGAAGCCGGCAAGGCTTTTCACTTCTTAGTGGTGCGGACTTGCGGGATGTCCACCATGTACGGATGCCAATTGTTTCTGTGTCTCGATGTATGTACGTCCTAGCGGCAGTATCAACTAACTAACATCCTGCAAGTCTTTTATAACTTTAGAAATTACTACATCGCGTTGCTGTACAGCTTGGAACCAGTTGGTACTTTCATTTGTCTGTCATGTCAATGCATTTTAACAGTGCACGTGACTCTACTGAACTTTGATCTGACGTTAGGGGGGTTTCGTTAAAAGAAATCAACGTGCCACATAAGTTCACCTCATTTGTACTTGACATTAAAACCTAATGACTTAAGAAAAGAGAGTTACAGTCTCAGAGGGCGGTAAAGACAAAAGATGCTCTAGTCTCCTGATATTTAATTAAATCTGACAAGATTCTACCTCGAAACCCAAGACCACCTCGAACCCCAAGAACTCTACCTTCATTATGAGCATTTCTCCATGTTCAAAGAGGAACCGAATTTAGTGAGGGCTTCCAGTACAGCATTAAATAGATCTAGGCCCGACTACATCGGAAGAATGAATCTAAATTTTATCAACATACACTATTACATAGTCATGAGGGAGACCATCTACCGCGTTCGTAATAGTTACTTTGAAACACTGAAATTGTACACCACAAACCAAATGTCATCGTCAGAAATTCGTGTTGACTTTCGATTTTTTTTTTTTGAAAGCAGTACTTTCTATGAACTCTTCACTAACGCGAGAAATGGGAAGAGAATTAAATAAAATGTCTTAGCACAATCTAGCTTAGTAAAGTAGTCGGCTCTATGACGCTGATAAGTATATCCAGTGATCAACGGAAGTGGGTAACGGTCGGGGTTACTGTTAAATGAATAGTCAAAACAAATGTGGTCTGAAAACAGTCATGCTTCTACACAAGTAAAGTAGGGCTAGCAAATTGAGAGAAGCGATGGTTGACAATATTCGCTCCTAAAAGGTCTTTTACGTGATCGTTAATAACGCTAAGTTCGCCTATCGACAACAACTTCTATTTTGTTTTTAACTTCTTAATTTTACTATTTTAATAAGTTCTTTAAAGAAACTGAATTATTTACAACACTATAAATTCATTTTAGTCATTTCTGCGGTCATTTATCCTTTTGATTAGAATAAGTCAAGTGGGTGCTGTCGGTTGTGGTCATAATTTGTTATCTGCTAGAACTGTTTCGAATACGCTCGACGAATACTTAAACATTGTCCCAACATCGCCTATCATATTATGAAAATCATTCGCAAAGCTAGCATCTCCCGCCTCAATGACACCTACAAGGTCTATTCTTTACGTAAACTGGTTTTGGAGGTATATGGTGTGCCTCCAGGAGGGACAGCAGAAGTAGTTGGATTATTAGCCATTAGATATGGTCTTCTCTGTACGCTACGATTCGGATCTATCAACTCAAACTTTCAATTTGTCTGTATGTAAACGCGTCACAGGTAGGCCTGTGATAAATAAAATCAGAAAGCCCTAGATTTTCTAAACGTTTGCTAAAGTTTCGACTTATCCGATTTCCGCGTGCTACCGTTATTCACCTAATTTACATTAAGAATCTTCAAACCTCTATCGTAAACATGTTTATAGCTAAACCTGGATTTTAAATCTTGTAATCTATCTTGAAGTCACTTTGGAAATATTTATCGGACAAAACATATTAGACTTGAAGGTAGTAAGCGTTAATCACAATACGAGATACATGAGAATCTACTCTGTACAATGTAATCGTGTTTGACAAATAGTAGTCATAGCAACGATATTATTAAAACGATAGCCATTAAACTTGGCTTACAAATTTTCTTCACAAAATTCAGCGTCAAAATCGTAAGTAAAAAAAAAGAAATTATTTCACCCATATGTGACAACTCGCCACTTTTCGGCCGTTGCCTGCGCCGTCGTTCGCCCACGACATCGTTCGGGCGCTATCGACGTCGCCTAGGCGACCAGCGCCACCGTCGTAGACTTTCGGCATCGCTCGGCTATTGCCGCCGCTCGGTCCTCGTCGCGGCCGCTCGCCGCCGCTCGTCGCGCCGGACGCGGGCGCTCGCCAACGCAACATGTCACAGAAATTTGACAAAAGTTAGTTTAGCACCACTAAAATCTAGTACATTGGATGACTCACCAGATCGTAGTAAACTCAAAACGCTAAACTCACACCATGTAACTCCCGTATGCCACCCAAGACAGTCACGTCGAAGCTTCACTCCAAGCGCCTTACTGGCGGCTAGCACAAAATGGCCGCCGCGTGTTGCATTTTCAGAAAACATAATTCAGCTGTAGCGAACTACGATTTCATGCCGGTATTTTTCTTGTCAAGGACCATGTTCGACCCTGGACCGGTAGATTGCTTTGTAGGTCTTCGATCAGTACTCACATGTTTTAATTCAGTTTTCCAAACATAGCACGCGTTTATACACATAGCACAAACGTATGTTTCGCCCTTTTTATCATTTCGCACCAACAGTGATCCCACTTCTGATGTCGGAGAATAAGAGAGAACGGAGAAACATAAAACACAGGGGCGTAGGGTTCTCCGCCGACATCGTTATTAATTAGATCCATTATTTAATTTCTTATTCTGTGGGCGTTCATGGGTATTGTTGGTGCAATCAAACACTGTATTAATTAACTCGGTTTATAATGTTCAATCACTTAATGTTCCCGATATCAATTTACACAAACTCATTAACACTAATAGCTAGGAACGCGACAGTTTCAACAGTTGACTGTTCCGATCGAGCGCTACTCGACAACTGTCGAGTGACCCCCGCCGGACTGCCACCATTGACTCTGTCGACGCCGATAGATGGCGCCAGCATTCCACAGATATCTGCCCTCCGACATATATATATATATATATATATATATATATATATATACGAGTATATATAATCGGAATACAATAATAGTGTATGTCAAAAAGGTTATGTAATTAAACAACTTATAGTATCGCTTACGGTGTAAAAGTTCCTTTCCTACATCCCTCATATTTTCACCCAATAAGATCCCATTCAAATTTGGAGAGTTCTCCAAATTTGAATGGGTTTTTTTCTAATATCCTCTTTGTAGTCAATTGCCGGTAATTTATTAAGTGCAACATATCTTCAAGTAGTTTTGTTCTTTAAACGCGAGAGAAATTAAGAAAAGTTATGATAATTTAAATGCTGACTTCATTGGGTTATACAGTTTTGTATGAAATTAGTAAGATGAGGTAAGTAGCAGTCTACTAACGTCCTAATGCTGGGCCCAGGACTCCTTAGTCAAAGGAGAGAGGATTTTTAGAGCATAGATCACCACGCTGCTCCACAACTGGCTGGCAGGCTACAAATACTTCAAAGTTATTCCCGGGTTTCCTAACGACGTTTTCGGTTACCGATAAGCGCAATGGTGGATTAGCATGAACAATTAACGGTGCCTTCCCAAACAGGACACAAACCCGCTATATTTCTAAACGAGAATGTAGAAAACTAAGCTATCGTAGCTTTCATGCATCATGAAATTAGTTGCACCTGTAAAAGTAATTATATCGTAAAATTTTAGTTCATAATATTACACTAAAGGGATTTGAATGGATTGGTTGATGAGTGGTGTCCTGAGGCTAAAAGATTTTTGAAAGAAATCTCATCTCACTTAGTTGATGTCACCCGTGACCCTAAGGCCGGGTGGTACTACGGACAGCGTATAAGTATCGCTGTCCAAAGAGGTAACGCTGCCAGCCTTATGGGCAACCATCCATTTGCTTCTGATGGCGCATTGTAATTACTTTTTTTTCTGTATTACTGTTAAGGTTCGATATAATATAATTAGATTGTATTGAATTCTTTCTAATCGGCTGCACTAATTATCAGGGATCAGGAACCCATATTGTTCCTGATACCGCATTCCTAACACCGATGTAAACTGGTACTAATAACACGACAACAGCAATATGAGTATCTTCCTAAATATATTGAAAAATATTATTACTAAATATCTTTGGCGGATTTTCAACAGCTAATAGATTTTATAAGGTTACTTATGCAGTGTTTTCTAAAGAAAATTAGTATTTCCGTATTAGTACAAAAAGTGTCATATAATTTCATATGTTTAATGGAAAAAGGAAAAAAACCTTCACTTTTATTCACTAATATGCATCTATGAATACCTCGTTATTTTTCCTTTGTTGTAGTTAAGCTATTCAGTTTTCCAGTCCATTTTATGGCAATGATAACACACAAAGTATTTTAATAAATAAAATAACATTATTTATTTGAAATTAATAAGGCTTTTACAGCACTTTTGAATCATTACCTCTTAACATATCCCTACGTGTATTGCTAAATTAAATAAATATTAAACACTATCGAAACTTAACCGGTTAGTAGTTTCAAATAAAAAGAAACGTTGAAAATACATAAAATAGAGTAACTTTTAATAACACTTACTGCACTTATATTTTGTTCCACTTTACACAACTTTGCTCGCTTATTAACTCATTCACAACTCGCATTGAAACTGTGTTACTCTAAAATTGGCATCGAGTAAATCGTTTTTAGTTTGTAAGTCCTCTTTGAAGCCTTTGAACTTTTTTTATAGAAATAAACCGGCAAACGAGCTTATGGTTCACGTGATGTTAAGCCCAGTTAAAAGTTTAGAGTATGCAAACAAATATCTATGTATATAGCAAAAAAACTAAATTAAGAAACACCTATCCGTCACGGGACGTGGGTATTACCGTTTTTTTTAAAGTAAAACACAGGTTAGATTGTCTGTAGTGAGAAACACATATACACTATACATAGGTATGGCGAGAGGGAAGACGAGTCGCCGAACCAAATGGGAAGAGAGGTGACGTGGCGACTCTTCACCATGTCATCCGTAAGTCTTACGGACTATACACTATAGATTTTTCCCATCAAACACAAAAACATTTTGTGGATTTATGGAACCATGATGCAAGTATAACTATTTAAATGCTATACGGTCAGTTGTTGCGAGCCATGGACACTGTCATATTGGCCTTGGCTGCTCTATTAAGCGTATCTCACTTTTTCCTTACTCACCAGCCTAGTGTAATGCAACACGTGATAGATGAAAGAAAAAAAATTGAGGCGATGCCAAAAGAAGTTTCACTTAAAAAATTAAGATAAGATTTCATAAAATAAATGAAAAAAAATTCATAAAGTTCTTGGAGCGTAACTATTTTATGAAAATAAAAGAAATAAATTTAAAATTTGATTTTTTAACAAAAAAAATTACTACAAATAAACATTTTTTGAGTGTTTTTTTTTTTAATTGTTGACAGGTTAGCCCTTGATTTTGATCTGGTGGTAAGTGATGATGCAATGTATGATGAAAATGAGCTAATTAGTTAACAGGCATTTTACCGTCTATGGTCTATAAACAGCATCGTACTAGAGCACAAATCTCTTTGTTTAGCAGTACGTCCTGGCAGGTAGGGTGGTAACTAGCCACGGCCCAAACTCTAGTCAGAAATCCTACCGGTGATCGAACCCAGGAACTCTGCTAGCAAATTGAGTAGTCGCACCAGTCGCACACTTAAAGAGTAATGTTTTACGCCGGTAATTTAGTAACATAAAACTCCAACCAGTACAGAACTATAACAATTAGAAAACGTAATTTTCTAAATTTCCCCTGCCGGGATTCGAACCAGGATCCCGTGTGAAGGAAATATATAAGGAAACCAGTGTATCCTGATAGCAATTCTGAAGTATGTGTTTTCTGGTAATCTGGAATCAAGTATAGTGATGGGTCTGGCTGGAAACAATTTGAAGACTTCAGCATCGCCTCTTGATGGTAAGGATCTCTCACTGGAAATTATTGTAGACGCGATGGTCATGTGGTAAGACATGTTGGACGGGATTGGCCTTCTTTTGTTAGGCTGTGGCTCAGTAAACGAAACCCACGAGCAAGAGAAGTAGAATGCAGTGAATATTCCCTGTCACTACGAAGGAGGTGGTATACTAGGCGGTGTACGTTTGTGCACCTGCTCCTATCTCAGTGAACCATCAGTCGGACTTAGCCAGAACATTAAGGAAGACTGCGCAAGTTGGACCTCTTGAGTGTCAGTCATAGATGAAGAGGGTTCGGCTGAAGTCTCCTTTCTCATAGAGTCCCGCATTCCTGACCCATGGGTCACGGTTGTGCATAAATGAATTGCCCAGCAAAAAAAGGGTGTAACTTCAAAACCCTTTCTTTTATTAAATATTCCAGGTAATTTTAATTGCGTCCACACAAACACAACAAAGTAAAGGAATTTAATCTTAGTTTAAAATATACATAAAAAGTGAGCTTCTTGTAATTAAGAAGCGCTTTTGAGCTCAGCGAAGATTATTAACTTTATGAAGAGAAAATTTTCTTTATGTCTAATAACCGGTTTTAATTAAAGTTTTGCAAGATATATATAGATTGTAAAATGAACCTGCGTTGTACAATGATCCCTATCAATTAAAGCGTTATTTTTTAATATCAACAATATTTTACTTTTAAATATTTTATAGTTACTAATATGAACAGATTTGGACACAGGTTAGATTGTTGTATAAATTTAAGGGAAGTCACGATACATTTTCAAAATACTAAGAAAAAAATCAAAAATATCAGATGGCTAAGCGCTGGAAATTTGTATAAACAATCACCTAATGAGTTTATTACGGGTTCTTCTGGTCTAACAAGGCGTGATGGAATGCCGATAATTTATGCTTTAAATTTTTTTTCTTTCATTTTACACTAAGGCGTACATTACAAAAATATGAGAAAATGACCGTATTCATCGATCTAAACCACTAAATTTTGTTTTGAATTCAAATTTAGAAAAGAGAATTTATGAAATAATTTAATTTTATATTTTATACGAAGTGAACGAATTGCTCTAATTTGAATTAAAATATATTAAACTAATATGATATTGTAATCATGATGGTAACAAAAATAAAACAAAATACCCGACTCAGTTTGTTGTGGGTTCTTCTCGGATAAGGGCGCGAAGGAACCCTCGTAACTTTAGATTTTGAGTCGTTCTTGAGTACCATCATCGGACTTATATTAGAATAAGAGTGTGGAAAAAAATATAAATTGCCGATTCAAGAGTGCTGTAATATGCCTGCGCGAATAAAGATATTTTGATATGATTTTGATTTATAAAAAGTAGTATATTAAATTATTAAACGACGAGTGGGAGATTAAAATTCCACAGGTTATTTGTAAATACAAAAACTACCTAACCTTCAAACGAACTAGCATAAAAAATGCTGCACATCTTCGTGATACTAATTACATGTTTCATCTATAAAAATTTTCACTTGAAAAATTTGATCAGGAAAGTTTATTGTTTTCCCCAACGAGCGTTAAATGCATATATACCATACTATAAAAATTACATCGTTTCATAATTACAATTTCTAGTTAATACTTAACAAATCTTTACCGTAATTGTTTTGCTGGATGCAGTTGCTAAATATAGCTGTAAAGGACTCTGGCAAATCTTCTACTTATATCTCAGTAGATCAAAGGATTTTCCACTAGATGACAGAGGCTAACGCGGATCTTTGAACGTGTCAGAAGGGAGCCTTTATGGATACAGTAGTGGTACCAGTGTAACACATTTTAAGACTAAATATAAAATTGCCATTTTTTTATAGTAGGCGCACACTCAGTTAGTTAATTTTTCTATACTCTTGTTTCTATTCTCTTTTATGTTAAGATTTGAGTCAATGGTGCCTTTGTAAATCAACACGCATATGATTAACATTGTTACGATTTGTCTCTGTGATTGTAATTAGTTCCATCATTTGTTGGTTTCGCGGGAACTAAGAGGTTGATCTTATAGCAAAAAGTGCAATTTTTACAGAATCCGATACATTACACCAGACTAAACACTACAAATATAAAATTGGAATTTTTAATAAATGGACACAGTATTATAAAGAATTTCAAATATGAAGGAAATATGGTGCAACACTATACAGAATCCGCAGTGGAGCAGTGTGATGGGTCTGTGCTCTAAAAAAAACCCTCGCTCCTCGGAGTGAGGAATCCTGTTCCCAGCAGTGGGACGTTAATGGGCTGCTACTTACTTACTTACTATACAGAATCAACCTCTTCGTTCACCTTGGTTTATTGCTTTGAAATTAAAGCGAGAGATGATTGTGTTTGCCCAGAGGTTTCGGTCCGGACATAAGTAGCAGCTCATTAACGTCCCACTTCTGGGCACAGGCCTCCTCACTCCGTGGAGCGAGGGTTTTTTTAGAGCATAGACCCACCACGGTGCTCCACTGCGAGTTGGCAGTCATAGTACGCAAGCACTCTCTATTCTTTTACTCTCAGAATCAGATGTGACAGGAATTCGTTACGACCGGAGAGAGGTCAGGCGCAGGACCGACGGCTTAATGTGCTCGCCAAGGCACGGGGGGGGGGAAGGGATCATAACACCAACTTCCCAACTTCGTGCAAATATTGAGAAAATCTCAAAAGAAAACTCAATATTGATTTTTGAATTGGCCCGAACCGAGACTCGAACCCAGGACCTCAAGCAGTTCGGTCCGGACATACTCCGTTGAATTACTTCAAATTTTTAATGAAGAAATCTAATACTTCACTATGTCCAATTTGTGGCATAGTAGAAGATACATACCATATATTGACGGAGTGTACTTGGAGCGAGATAATTGGGGCAGAACTAAAAAGTTAATTTGGTATTAATCTAGGGGTTGTTGGTGCATTCCAGAGTATTTTGTTAGTGCCAACATCTCCTGAGGCAAATATATTGTTTAAATAAACTCTGAAAATTTTGAAAGTCTGATATTTTTGGACCCTTAAAATTTTTGCTTCCCGTGAAAAAGTATATAAAGTGATATATTTAGGTTATATTCTATACGGACGTAATATAATACTATAGTAATTACAATTTATTTAATTGAAGTTATACCAAAGTTTAATCTCATGTAATATTGATAGATAGATAGACACAATTAACTGGTAATAAATGTTACAGAGTATGCTTTCCTCACAAAAACGAATATAAAGTGTACTTAGTACAAATAGAACAAATAGTGGATTGCTCTAACTCGGTGTGAAATATGAGGGACGTGCAAGATTATGATAAGGCATTTAGCTCAGTAAATCATCGGATTCTCCGCCTGAGGATAGAGGCAAATTTAAGGTAGAACCCGAGACCGTCTGGGTATATAACTATAAAGCCTTATGTATTTATGACGTAATGCCTTAATCAGTTATAAATAGATTCAAATATTGTGGTGTTAATGAAATATAATTTGAAGTAATCATTAGTCTTGATGTGTTTGATAGCTGTTTGAGCAACCGTTTTATATCATCTTATATTAAGAACTATTTGAAAGCGAAAATATGATTGTTAAAAAGTCATGAAGACTGTTGGAAGATCCATTTTATGTTGATATAGTTTTAATTTACCATAATACTGTCGTATAAGTGCCGTAAGATTGTCAATTATATTATATATTTATAAAATATATGATAAGTTGTAATTCTAAAGGATGTAATTCTGATTATTTTGTTTATACCTTCCAGAGATGGTAGGATGCGTTTGAAACACAAAAACTATGTCTTAAATGATCTACTATTGAGTTCTTCAGACCATGCTTCTGCTATATACTAGTGCTAGTGTAAGCTTAATAGTGTTATTTGTCCTCTCCCTAATTTCCTTGCCAAGTACAGCCCTAATTTATTCCTTTCGGCCCTTGATCTCAAAAAGTGTGAGAGAATAGCAATTTACAATTGTTTTATTTACAAAAATTGAATGAAATCGTTTGTGATAACATTTTCCTCTTTAACTTTTTCAAAAAATTACACCAGTTTCATTTTATTTTTAAGATAAAATGTTTAAATAAAACTGTTACACAAAATCAAGCTTTAGAGGATAACGCATAATTTACTAATGTACACTCTAAATCAAACATTATGACTTCATTACACACGCTACTGTGTAACACTTGCTAGTGAAATATTGTTTAAACAAATTCGACAACACCCGTTAGGAGTTAGGTTTACGGTGGCCATAAAAAACACAGGCGTAGGACAACTTGTATAATATTAGGTATATTCGTAGTTGTTTTAAAAAATATTTAGAATATTATAGCTTATATTATTTTAATAACAGAGGTTTATCATTTTTTTATTATTATTTTAGAAGGGAAGCACAAATCATTCGTATATTCAAATTTAATATATTGTGGCATTAGAAGAAGATGTCACAATCCCTGCAAATGTTGTATGTAAATTGTTATTTCTAATATTGCTCGTAATAACGACCGCGTAGTTCCCGACTTCGTAGTAATTTAGAGAAATGCGTTCTTAGACAGCGCCTAAATCGCGAAAAGAGTCGCTTTGTTATATTTGAAGTCGATTTGGAGATCTCATGATAAATACTCGTTTTCACCTGACATATAAAGATTAAAGGCTATGATGCATTTTTACCGAAAGGTATGAAAATACATATCGCTGTTTTGGCTGAGTAAATACAGAATCTAAAATTTTAGATCAGGATACAGTAGAATGGATTCTACTCGCTACAGTAGAATATTCGTTTTGTAAAGTAAACTTTTTTTTTAATTGTGTCATAGTTCTTTCAAAGCAACGTTATGACGTTTTAGAACCACACGCCGTTTGAAAAGTTGTTCAACAATACATAAAAAAATGCTGTATAGATGGAGGCTCTAGTTTTCAGGCGCTAATCGCAGTTTAAGTTTGACAAATGTTGGAATCATTGCTTCTTGCGTTTGTACCGTCACGTTGTTAATAATTAACGCCTATTTTTTATTTTATTAAATACTGTATTTAAATTCAATATAATATGCTGAATCGGGGTTTATTTGTACTCACAGTAGATTATAATTTAAAACTCAACGAAGGTAAAGCAAGTAGGATACCAAAACATCAAGAATATCATCAGTTACTTCACTGAAGGTTATAAAATATATATCAACGCTACAAGGCCACATAAGTTACCTATATCATATTAACGTAGTCTCGTATATACAAATCAACGTATTTATATACAACAAAACCTTTTGAGAATAACGACAGGACAAATTTAGGCGAGCCCCTGACACTCCCTATTCAGGTGGCTGGGTTTTAGTGGGTATTCTGGTCTAGGCGTTTAGTTTCCCTTTTTTTTGCTGTAAAATGTATTTACGCACCCATTCTGAAACTTATACCTTCAACCAGGACTGTGGCACTCGCTGAAGATCAGAATCTCCACTCAAACCCAGCGGGAGCCTCAGCGTCCATAACAAGAGTAACAGAGGCTCAGAGGACATTACTCTCTGGGACCCCGGACATCGCCTGCTACGACCATTCAGATTGCCAGGAGACGCGCAAAGGCACGTCTCCCGGCCTTCTCCTATGGACAGAGGTGGCCTTAACTGCAGCTTCTCTCTCCCTCTCTGATGCGTCCTTCTGTGAGATGCCATTCTCACAGAAGGATGATGCCATCAAGCGTTTAGTTTCCCTGCCTCTCGTGGCAAGGGTGCATAAAAGTAGTTCCCAGCGGAAAATAGGGCAAATTTAGGAAAAGACATTTCCGAGTTTGTTTGCGTCTGGATCGGTGTGAAGATTCGGCCGTGGCTAGTTTCCACCCTACCATAGACGTGGCGGCAAACAAAATATATGCACTCCGGTTCAATGTATGTAGTGTAAAAACCATAAAAGATAAATTACCTTTTGACAGTTGAGCGCGCTTCCATATCGTACTGTATCGTCACTTAGCATTATACAAGATCACGGTCAAGCGCTAACCATTTAGCAATAAATATAATCATAACGATACATAGTAGTAATAGAAATATAATTTTTTAAAAGATTTTTAGATGTACAATATATATATAGCGGAACATAAAAAAATTATATCAGTAGGCTATGATACTGATATCAAACCTATATTTTTTTGTGTGTGTGTGCATATATTCTTTGGATTTTCATAGAGCATACCTTGCTGCAATGAATATTTTATATTTATATATATAGTATCAGCATTGAGGTATTTTTAATGTGTTTAACGCATCATTTTTCGAAAATTTCAATAGTTGGATAAAACAATAACCCTGAATAATGCTGACCATTAATATACGACGATATTTTATCAAAAGAATTTACGAAAACTGAAAATCTTGGACTAAAAAGTAATAAAAAATATCCACTCAAATAGTGAGTCGTAAAACTATAAAAATCTTATAAGATACTTTTTCTAAAGCAAAATTGTTGAGCAGAAAATGTTGGTTTCGAGTCTTTATGGAAGATTTGAGTGAGTTCTCTTTGAACCCGTTTCTTAACTTTAGGAGAGCTCTAAAGAATTCGACTTTAAAACTACTTTGTCGTTGAAAGAATCCCGATTTTCTTTATAGGCTTGGTTTTGATTAAGACTCAATTATTCATAGGAAATACTATAATTAAAATAATATTTCCCTCATAATACATTTTTTAACTGTCTAGTAAATTTGGGTAAATGGACAATTTTTATCCTATTTCTGTGCTACTGATATAGACCTTCGTTACGTGGTTTTAGATGGATAATGATAATACTGACTGACAAATTATGCGCTATAAAAAAAGGAGTGTATGCTACTGAATCCTGCGGCATTAAATAAATTGTAATTAGAAAATCTTGGCCTAAATAAAAACTAATAATTTTAATACATGCGTAGACTAGTACATATATTCAAGTTTTTTTTTTGGTGTATTACCTGAATTATTGACTGAATTTTCATGATCCCTTTTAATTTTACTACATGTTAAAATTATTTCAATTGTATTTATCTGCAATTCATGTCTAATAGTATTCAGGTTAAAAGAAAAATTAACTATAAATTGTGTCTGATTACACAAAAGGACTTAAGGAATTCCAATACATTTTTGTCATTAAAGCATTATAACTGAAATAGAATCACTTATTTTCGAATAAAATTTACATATTGAGTTTCATACATACATTGCATCACGCCTCATTCTCATAGGGGTAGGCAGAGACCATCCTTCCACTTGCCATGATCCTTGCATATCTCCTTCGCTTCTTTCATTCTCATTAAACCTTTCATACAAGTTCGTTGGTTTAGAGTACTCTTGATCTAGCCCTTATTTAAAATGTTCTGTATTTATTCCAGGAAAGTTCGCCTTTGTTATCCCCTTCCAACTTTCCCATTTACTTTTGACTCATAAATCCTTTTTGTCGGTCTTCTTTCATTCTTTCTCTCTACCTGCCCAAACCATTTAAGCATACTTTTCTCAATTTTAGTCACTACATCTTCTTTTATACCACAGCGTTCTCTTATCACAATATTTCTCACTTTGTTACTCAGTTTCAATCCACTCATATTTTTCAACGCTTTCATCTCTACAGCATTTATTTTACTTTTATGCTTCTTCTGCCTTATCCAACTATCACTACCATGCATAAATGTCGGCACCAACATTCCTCTATGTACAGCCAGTCGGGCCCTTTGAGACACCATCTGGCTATTCATAATGGCGTGCCGAGCACCACTTACAATATTCCCTGCATTCACTCTCCGTTCAATATTCGTCTCCGTCTTTTGTAAATTTAGAGCCTAAGTATACAAATTCTTTCACATCTTCCACTAGTTCTCCAAATGTTTATTACAGGATTATCTCTAACTATAAATTATAATTCTCGTCGTACGGGAGCGACCTCGTTTTATGTCGTCCGTTATAACATATAGATTTATTCCAAGGAAAAATTGAATGCCTTTGAAGTTTAAACGAGTTATGAAAGTAAACACATTACAAACACTGCGGTCAAGTAAACAGGGATGTATAAATAACAGAACTTTTCTATTTCGGTTTATATGTCAAAATCCGTGGACTACTTTTAAGGTGAGAAAACTATTATAAGTTATTTATGATGTAATTATAAACTACAAATACATTAGCGCTTTGGAAAAATAGTGACAGTTTTCAATAGCTTTTACTGAAAAGTTTGATTATTAAACAACATATAAATAAACATTTGGACAAAGTATAGCATTTATTTTAATTTATAATATTTCTTTTAAGTGAAAATTTAACTACTTCCTCTGAAACTTTTCGTCCATCTATTGCGTGTCTCATTAGCAACGGCTATGGCAATATGAAGGCACCATGGTTCGCATTATGTCATTCAAGACAAATTCTATTTTATAATTATTTCAACCTTTTTTAGCCGAAAGGACGCTTAATTATGAGTTTTGTGGTCTATATAGTTATAAATAAGCTTCAAATAGATAGCACCGTAATTCAAGTGGACGCAAACGTAGTTGCGCGGCTTAGCTAGTATATACAAGGTATCAGAAAGGCCGCTCCCGAAAAGGAAGACAGATGATAACACTAATGACACCTTTGAAGATGGGACGAAAAAATATCGATCCTGATTTAAAAAAGTCATATTTTAAAACGTAATTATTAGCTAGTGCGCGGGCAGTTAGAGGTCGTTGGCCCGGGCTAGAAGTCAGGTCTTTTATTTTGTGTTTCATTACTGGTTTTTTTTCGTAAAGTTATTATTTTTTATGAAACTGTTGTTTTAACATCATGGAGCGTAAATAATGCTAATAAAACGTTTTAAAAATATGATTTATTTTTAATCAAGACCGATTTTTTCAGTCTTATCATAAAGGGTGTCATTAGTAATATCGTCTGTCTTCGTTTTCGGGAGCGTCTCCTAACATTTAGTATATTTTATAACAAGACGGTGATTTTAATACGATTGAGCATTAATGATGTAATTAAAAGGTGTGCTTACCTCAAATACATTTTCGTCGGATACATCGTATTTTCCAAAGAGTAGATAACTTTGTTTTGAAAATATTATGTCCTTGATAGGTTGCTTTACATCTACCTTTTCTTGGAATTTACAGCCAACATATAATTCAACTTTATCTTTTTCCACTCGCAAATAAATTTCCGTCCAATTCCCATAATTTAGTAGGAAAGATGTATTTGGGAAAAACTTATTATCAAGCATTATGAGGCGTATGCTGTCAGAGGAAGCCCTTGTGAAACACAATGCAACTTTATTACTTGAATCTACCGTTATGGCAAATAAACAAGCGTCGTCAATATCTAATGTTATATAGGCGTATATTTCATAAGGTGGTGTAAGCTTCTCCAGAGGTTCTGTAAATTTATCCAAAGTTATATGGACTGTTTTAGTTTCCTTTATTTTTGACGCACCAAAGGAATCAGTTCCATTCACTGTTTCTAAGATATCTTCAGTATTTTCTTCTACTAATTCCAATAAGTCATATTTATCTGTAACAAAGTCATTTTTTAAATAATAATTACGTAATGTTCCTTATTACATATTTAAATTTGATGACCATGGCAAATATTTTGTGATAACGCGCTTTGTCATCAAAGTGCCTGGTAATTTATTTATGTCTAAACTGGTGGGTGGCTTCGAATGTGGCTTAAAGTAGCAGTTACTTTACTGGCCAAAAGTTACCCTCCGGATAAACGCGATGCTATCTTAGACAGTGTTATCTCCTACCACCTGGTGAGACTACATTCTTACTGGTGAGGAATAACGAATTATTCTATTTTTTTTTGAGTAATTGAATTTTTTGATAGCTAATCCAAAAAGTGTTGTTTTTTAAATTTTCATTAAAGAAATCATTTAGGTACAGGATGTACAACATAACCGATATATGTATATAGAAAGTCACTATCACAGTGTTCGATCGCAATGAACTCGAACGGATTTTGATGATTTTTACTTTATTTTGCAGGATGTATTTCCACTTATGATATTAGGTAGGTTGCATTTTAATCAACAATAAAAGAGTTCAACCTAGTGAATTTTAAATTTGGACTTTGCTGTCAATTAAGTTACATAAGGCTCAAATAGATGTCCCCGTTCTTTAACTGCCATATTTAAATGCGCGCAGAACAAATTGCGTGGTACATTTAGCATGTATACAAGGTGTTAGGAGACCGCTGCCGAAAGTGAAGACAGATGATATTATTAACAACACCTTTGATGATGGGATGGAAAACAATCGATCCCACGCGGTGATATGTAGAGTTCGTGGACCCCGGCTGAGACCTAAACTGTTTGTAATTTTTGAGTTTTTTTTATTAAAGTAATTAATTTTTTGCAGTGAAACTTCTTAAGGCGCGTTAGAGTAAAATTTTTACCGATGAAACGCATGATTAGCGTTATGACGATGTACAGTGATTTTTCGCTAATTATTTTGAATTAATTAATAACTAAGTAATGTATTATTTTATGGAACTATCCTTTCACTTAATTGTTCTAACAAGATGGAGCGTAATTGTGCTAATAAAACTTTTTAAAAAAACGATTTTATTTTAATCAGGCTTGATTTTTTTCTGTCCCATCATTACTATTATCACCTGTCTTTGTTTTCGGCAGCGGTCTATTAACACCTTGTATAGGTTATTCAATTAAGAATTCTAAACAAATAATAAGGACTGTGTAAAACAAAGTTAACCTTACATTATTTAAGGCATAGCAAAGATACTATAAATTCCTGCAAGCGTTAAGGTGCGCCTTAATGTTTGAGGAGGTATTTTAACTAATCTTGATCGAATTTTAATGGTAGTCGTCACGATAACTTAGTAAACTAGTTCACTATAATAACATCAGCATTTGATTGTTAAAATTTAGGTAATTTGGTTTTGATTTTAAAAACAGTATTAAGTCATTTGTTCGTTCGTTTGACGGCCTCGCTGTTGTACTGGTGCGTGTACTTGCTTTAATAGCAGAGGCCTCGGGATCGATCCCCAGTAGGGCGAATTTAGAGGCTTCAGCCGTGGCTAGTTACCACCCTACTAGCAAAAACGTACCGCCAACAAAGAGATTTGTGTTCCGGTACGATGCTGTGTAGAAACCATATGAGGTATATCGTCTCTTACCAGATTAGCGTGCTTCCATATTAGACTGTATCATCACTTAACATCAGGTGAGATTATAGTCAAGCGCTAAACTGTCAGCAATAAAAAAAATCAAACAATTTAATAGTAGCCTTTTTTATCGTATGATTTTTGTTGCATTTTTGCTATTCTTACGAAGAACACATTCAGGGTAAAAAATGGGATACCCAACAGAGTTTCTACTCATAACAAGCTGCAAAGGAACTCTCGTAATTTTAGAGAGTAATTCTCATAAGTTGTTCTTTAATATCACCATCAATCGTACAGTGGAAAGAAAAATATATTTGACAATTTAAAAGTGCTATAGAAGCCTACTTGTATAAAAGATTTTTAAATTTGAATATATGGTAGGAGTTTAAAATGTTTGTGCTAGATGGTGCAGGAATTGGCAATTTTTTTTATGTTACCTTTACGTTAGCATCTTTTGTAAAATGTTCCATAACATTTGTGTCCGCTTTCGTGGAAATAAATAAAGGAATAATTACCTATAACCGCCAAAGAGCCTCTAAATGATATGTTGAAGATAAATCTGAAAAAAAAAGAAATACTAATCAATACCTCGATAATTGATATCAAATATAGCAAATAGATACTTGAAAAAAATGGGTTCCGTTCAATAAGCGTGGATACTTGTTAAGAGGGTCCACTAAGTTTTTGTTTATAATAAATAAATCTATGGGTTTAATCATAAACATCGTGAGAAAACTTACATAACTTGGAAACGATTCTGTGGTGTGCATAGCCCACAAACCCGCATTGAAACAGTGTGGCGGGTCTATGCTCTAAACACCCTCTTCATTTGAGTAAAGAGTGTTGTGTGCATCGGCGGGACTTTAATAGGCTGTTACCTACGTCTTTCCTTATAAAACAAGCTTCTCATTTCAAATAAAAATCCTAAAAGTACGTATGGAAACATATAAATATATTATTTAGTTTTATGTTATATTAAGTAAATATTTACTTATTCGAGATGCGATAATATTTAATAACATTTATCGAAATAACATTGTCATTGCAATGCTTGCTGATGTAGCCATATATGCCCTAAAAAGGAATTCGCATTCCAGTTATGGTCCAAAGAATCTGTAAAAGCAATTCCTCGTCAATTAGTAACATTTGAAGCTATATCTTAAAATAAAATATGACGTTTTTATTTTTTTCTGGTGGGCTGTTTTGTTTCGGATTATCTTTTTCAATTTTTACTACGTCAATACGACTTTCCGCCGGCTATTATTTTACCCATCCACTAGTTTGAATATGTAGATAGATAGATACATAGATAGATAGTGTACTTTATTGAACACCACAAAAAGATAAGAATGCAATGACTTAAAATAATTCTAGTGTACAATGGGCGGTCTTATAGCTATTTAGCGATCTCTTCCAGACTATGTTTGTATTTTTTATACTAAAATTTTATTGAAGACAAACTTGTTTAGGCGCATGAGGGTAAACGTTTTACGATGAAACGCATGATTAGCGTCTTGAAGATGTGCAGCGTTTTTTATGCTAATTCGTTTGAAGGTTAGGTAGTTTTAATATTTACAAATAATATATGGCATTTTAATTTGCCACCCGTCATTTAATATTTTATTATAAAATAAAAATATTTCATAAATTCTCTTTTTCTAAATTTTCAATTCAAAAGCAAAATTTAATAATTTCTAATGTTGACATAAAAGACATGGCTTTTTTATTTACAATTCGTCATTTGAGATTTCAATAAATTTTCGACATTTTTATATTTTAATGATAATTAAATTCATTAAATTCCTAACATATCTTCTTTGCCCCCTCCCTCTATGCCTCTGAAATCTAAAGTATTAGATGTGTATACTTATCATTAGAAGTTGTACTTCTTTGGCGTAACAAGATAAAAATCTTTTCAAACAACTAATATGATAAAACAATTAAGGTATTGTGTAATAATAATAAAATATTTGAAAAACTAAAATGTTGACTATAGCTAACTTCAGGGTGTCGGTTTTTTGTGACGGTGCGAATCTTAAAAAATTACTCTCATCATTTTTCTTTAACGCGCCACAAGAAGAATAACTTCAATAAGTTTGCCAAAGAAGTTTCACTTCTGACATGTGTACTCTGTACGCACGCACTTTTAATAATTTTTTTTATTAAATTACTAGTTTAATTAAAGCTCACACTCTCCCTATATCTTGGTCAAATTTTCAATCGTTAATAAAATACATTTTTGTTCATTCAATAGACTTCATTCATCTTGTAGTGGATGATATTTTGTAATTAATGACGTAGTTTTTTACATATTTAAATTAAATTTATTTATAATTATATCCGTGAAAAATTGTATAGCGTTATGTGTTTAACTGCCTCATTGGTATAGTGGTTAGCATGTTCGACTACAGACATGAGGTCCTGGGTTCGAGTCCCGGGTCGGGCCAGTTCGAAATCGATATTGACTATTGAGATAATACAAATTCTAGTAGGCTGCATAAGGTTAACAACTCATTTAAGGGTAACTGTATAGGTTTCTATAATAAACTCCCACAAGACGTTCTAAAGAAGTCAATTAATAAATTCAAATACTTTGTTAAAGAAAGTTGATAGAAAAATCGTATTATAAATTGCAAGATTACCTAGATGATAGAAACGCCTGGAAGTGAACGAATTGCTCTAATTTTAATTAAAATATAGTAAACTAATATGTTATTGTAATGATGATGGTAAAAAAAATAACCGACTGAGTTTGTTGTGGGTTCTTCTCGGATCAGGGCGCGAAGGAACCCTCGTAACTTTAGATTTTAAGCCGATCTTGAGTGCCATCATCAGACGTATATTAGAATCAGAGTGTGGACAAAAAATATAATTTGACGATTCAAAAGTGCTGTAATCGGAAATGTCGGACTATGAGAGTGAAGGAATAGAGAGTACACTTTGTGTACTATGCCTGCCAATCGGCAGTGGAGCAACGTGGTGGGTTTTTGCTCTAAAAACCCTCTCTAATATGAGCGAGGAGGCCTGTGCCTAGCAGTGGGACGTTAGTGGGCTGCTACTTACTATGTGTTTAAAGTTTACCTTAAAGGTATGTAGTTTCTTTTTAATATAATGAATGTAAGAAATTGGGTTTATTTTTTTGCAATAGTTATAGATAATACCGACAGATGACAAAGTAGATTTTTCGCAAAAAAGGCAGTAATAATTTAGGTACAAAAAAGTGTTACAATCCATTTTGTTATCAATTTACACAAATCACGAGTAACAGAAATTTTTATTTATTGGCAAAAGATAAAATTGTAACTATCTCGACCGGAGATATCGGATATAATAAATTGTACCTATCTAGTCCCAATGGTTTAATCCCGTCATAGATTTACTGTTAACTCCTAGTAGAAACTTGATATTTCATGTTTGTTTCTTTTGATAGATATCCACTGCTGGATATCCAGCTTTAATTAGTTCAGACAGGTCTCTTGTGATGATTTATTTATTTATTGAAGTGAAACTTCTAATAGAATGTATTGATTTACTTAGAAAACATTACGACAAAATACTTATATATAAAACTAGCGGCCCGTCCTGGCTTCGCACGAATAGCAATAAATAGGTACAGATATTTAAGTTATAAGCATGATAATCAAAACGACTATGAATCTAAATTAAAAAAAAATTGTATGCTTATCTTAAAGCCCGAAATATTCAATGTCACTTGCGTCCACTGCATAAGAAGCTGACCGGCTACCTAGTTCATAATGGTGCACCCCCTTCTCCCGCACTGCCCCTTTCTCGTCGATTTAGTTACTTGATGTGCTGCGTGGTGGCCGCCGCCGGCATGTATTTTTATTTTTATTTCATGATATATTTTTAATGGAATATCCGATCCGATTTCAATAATTCAAAAAGTAATCATCAGGTATTGGAGAAAGTCTTGAATATTAAATTATTTATTTGGATAAAAATTCATAAATGGTATGGTAACACGGTCTGATTTTGATCGGCATTTCTATCAATTTGTTAAATGTAAAAAAGTAGTTATAATGACGTAACTACCATAGTTACACATATGGTTTTGCGAAGTTTTTTGTAGATATTGATATATTCTATAATATTGTCGAACATTTTTTTGTCCTATCATTAATACTGTTCACAGCGTATGCGATGAAAGACAATTTATGGCTAATTTGTTTAGACCTTCGGTTCGTTTTAATAGGAATTTCTAAAGATTTCTATAGTAACCTAGGACTAAATATAGCCTATATATCTCAGTGATAATGTAGCTTTTTAATGAAAAAAGAATTATTAAAATCGGTCTAGTACTTTTTGAGATTATTCGTTACATACAAAAATACAAATCTTTCCTCTTTATAATATGAGTGTAGATAAATTTTTAATCAAAGAATATTATACAATTTCAGCCAAATATTTATACATCCACCACATGATCTTTGAAAACAAACAGTTTTTTATTTATCATTTAAAATGATACAATGTGAAATTTCAATTAAGGTTAAGTGAGTAAAAGAAATGAAAAGAATCTTGCAAACTAATTCCATATGAATTTTTTTTTGTTGGAGAAAAATTGTTTGTAGTATGTTATAGTGCATTTATTTTCGTTTGTAAAGAAAGAAAAATATTTTTATTTCGGGGTATTTTGCTGCTGTATTTTCTGTAGAAAAACATAAGTAGTGTATTTCTTTTGGTTTTAGTGAAGTTAAATATTTATTCTAAATTTTATATAATTCTAAACACTCCGTTATCATATATGCCTGTTTGTATTAATATTATGTAAAAATGTTGTATGATATGCAATTATTATACATATGTGATTGCTAGTAGCTCATAAATATTTCCTGTCTTTTTTGTTGCATTTGTTTATTACTGGAGGTCGCAATTTATCCACATTGTCTTGTATATAACTCATAATTCGCTGAATTGTCTGTTAGGTATAGACATCTGATATATATAATAAACTGCTTCTAAATTGAAAATGCAGGATTGTGGATGTCTAAAAACCAATAGTTTTATTGAAATTGAGTATAGTAAGTAATGATACAGTATAAGGTGGATACGCGCTAATCTGCTAAGAGGGAATTTATCTCTTATGGTTTCTACACACCATCGTACTGAAATACAAATCTTTTTGCTTGGCGGTATGTCTTTGCTCGTAGGATGGTAACTAGCCATGGCCGAGGCCTCCCACCAGACCAGACTCTGACAAATTATACAATGAATTTTCTTAAATTGCCCTACCGGGAATCAGACCCAGGACCTCAGCTAGTAAAGCGTGTGCTCACACCACTGCGCCAGCGAGGTAGTCAATAAGGTTATGTTAAAGAACTCTAAATAAAAGATCATATGTTCGGACACACAGAAAGCAAGAAGTTTAAACATTCAATTAGTTTTCTTGTATTTAAAATAAACTTTACCTGATGGCTAGTTAACACATGACGGAGGTCATGATGTAGTTTTGGATGAAAACGCCCTAATATGGTAAGAAGATCTTTTCTTCTTTTGCTTTCTACATAGCACAGAACCGGATCACGAAGTTTTTGTCTTAGCGTCGGCCGGAGCCTCTCACCAGTCCAGGCTTAGATAAATTAGAAAATATAGTTTCCAAAATTTGACCTGATAGGTGTCAAAACCAAGACCTGTTGTAGTACAACATTACAGTTTTGTGCTATTTATTTAAAATAAAAAGCGCCAATGAAAGTCTGTCTCAATAGTTTTCAAATTCTTTAAGTTGATAATGTCAGATTACGTTGATAATGATAAATGACTAGACTTTCATTATATACAAAATCCTGTTCTATCAAACATTGTTTAATTTGAATTTATACACAAATACTAAATGTTATCACGTAACATAACGTTTTGAATTACCTGTGATTACATATTCAAAAGCCGTCCTAATTAAATCGGGTCGTAATTTGAGATGACTTTGATTCTACTCTTCAATTGAATATTTATGATTATATGTAGCATTTTTATTAGGTACTAAATTGTATAGATTATATTAAAAGATATATTTAGATATTTGTGGTATTTCTTTAGATATTTGTGGCTTAATAAAAGAAAACTATCGATTAATTTAATTTTAAAATAACCTATGAGATGGATCTTTTAATCACAAATACCGGTACCATGGCAGTAAACAATTAAAATACTACTGTAAGGGAGTATTTAGCTATCGCGAGTTAATACCAAATTTAATAACATGTCTTTCTCTCTAGAAAAACATTAAGAAACAAATGATAATGTATAACATATATCACGAGGTTAACTAACCATTAGCTAAAATAACAGCGCTGAGAGTTGTACGCAATAAAATGACAAATTGCCGGAGTTGTAATGATGATTGTCCACCTAGTTAAAGGAACAGATTTATTGGAGTAGTAATTAGCTCATAGATCGTATATATCTATGTTTTTATATATATAATTCTTATGTATATGTGTACGTCACTGAAATACTATTGACTGGAGAGATTTTGTTGAAATTTGTTGGGTGTATTCAGGTAGATTCGAGAATGGTTTAGATCGACAATTCTATCTGATACATAATGAATAGAGCTACAGAAGCTGGTAAATATTATGAATGAAGCTTTGAAAGTTAATGTAAACAAAATGAAAGTTATGCTTTTTGATAGACATGAATCTATCATGAATGGCAATAATTTGATTGAAGGGGAACAAGTAGAAGAGGTGAAAGAATTTGTATACTTGGGATCTAAATTTACAAAAGATGGAACATGTGAAAGTGATATCGAAAGGAGAGTGAATGCAGGGAATATGGTAAATGGTGCTCTGCATGCTTTTATGAATAGCCAGATGGTGTCTCAAAGGGCTAGACTGGCAGTGCATGCTGGAGTGTTGGTGCCAACACTTATGTATGGTAGTGAAAGTTGAGTATGGCAGAACAAGCACTAAAGTAAAATAAATGCGGTAGAGATGAGAGCGTTGAGGAGTATGAATGGATTGAAACTAAGTGACAGAGTAATAAATATTGTGTAAAGAGAAGAAGAAGAAGTTTTAGTGACTAAAATTGAGAAGGGTATGCTTAGATGGATTAGGCACGTAGAGAGAATGTGTGAAAGTAGAATAAAAGAGAATGTGTGAAAGTAGAATGTGTGACTAAAAGGATTTTGAGTCTAGACTGAACGGGAAAGTTGGAAGGGGAAGACCAAGGTGAACGTTCCTGGACCAAATCCAGGACACTTTAAATAAGGGCCAGATGAAGAGTACTCTAAATAATCTGATTAAGAGTACTCTGAAAGAAGCGAAGGAGATATGCAAGGATCGTGGGATGTGGAAGGACGTGATCTCTGCCTACCCCTATGGGAATGAGACGTAACATTTTATATATACGAGATAATATTGATTTAAACAGCAAAAAGACCTTTATTAATAAATTTTTATACAAGTAATAAAAATAAATTTGCAATGTCATATTTTAGAGTGAAAAAGGTTTGTCGGGTCGAGCATACGTATTTTTAATGATATACCTGAATAACTTCTGGGTTTGCCATCACATAGTTTTAGAGAGTCATTTAAAAACATCCTATTACAAAAATACATTGTAACATACAAAACTATGTTTGAAGGAGTAACTTTTGAGTTTCTTGCCGGTTTATTCTCAGCGGAAACAACTTTCCTAACCGGTGGTAGGTGTGTTATCAAGGAACAAACTAATGACGATTAAAAGAATATTTTGATTTTTTGATTTATTATGGTACGATGAATTAAAAGTCTTCTTATTAACGCTTATTTACTCCTTAATTATCACAAGACCTTCAAAAATATTTGCAACTGACATAAAAGTATCGAAGAGACTCCTTTCGCAATGTAGACTACGGATTTACCGATTGCGATATTATTCAAAGATAAGTTAGCTGGTTACAATTACATAAAGTTATTATACTGACAGACATATAAAGTTATGTGAAATTTTATAAGAAAAGCAGCCGTTTAAATTGGTCAGTGGATAAATGATTCCCCTCGATATTTCTAATAGCAATCTCGCTACTGATTAACTGACAGTCTTTGAAAAGAGTGATTGACGTGAAATCAAGGATATTGCGAGCAAAGCGAGGACAGTTTTTTGCCCGATTTTCTTATACAATTTTGTACTGGCTTAAAAAATTTAATCTTAAATGTGGCAACAGCATGTTTAACATTAAAGCTTTTTGGAAATGTAAAAAAAAACCGAACTATTTTAGCTGACACAAAGGTACCGCCATCAGGCGTGTTTCATATTTAGGACACCTAGTATATACCCTTATATTTCCACCTTGTCTGGATTTTCTTAAATACTCGTGGTACTAGGCAGTTGTAATTTTACTTGTGTATATATTTATAGTAGCTATATCTAATTTAGTAATAGATAGAGTGATGCAAGAGACGGTATTATATTTATATATTATAAAATGAAAACTTGAAAAATTCAAAGCTTTGTTAATGTAATGTAATAACAAATAATCATTTTATAAAAATGTTTCTAAGCAAATAAGTAAGTGTATGGTGGTACATTTTTGATGGTTTAACAAACGTTTAGCCACTGAGTTGCATGCAAATATATGTCTTATAAATAGAAGTCATTACATTATATCATTAAAAACAAAACAAAATTTAGTTAACAAAATAATGTTTATTGCATTACATAAAATTTTAAAAATAAACATAATAACACAATAATTTTATAGTCAAGAAAACAATCTAAATTTAATCGTATAAAATCTTAAATAGCAAAAGGATAAAATGCAATGTATTTTAATAAATATTTCTTCTACATCGTAAAAACATAGTTTTGGGCATTGAAATTTCAAACCTCATCAAATTAATAGAATATCTAAAAAAGATCTATAAAAAAGCTCGCGATGGCATATACTTATTTCTGAGGGATAACACAGAAACCATTTTCAATTTTTATATATTACAAATAATTGGTGTAGCTTGGTGATTAAGCTATTTTATTGAATGCAGCATTATTCCTAAATCAATTAATTACTATTACATGCATTGTATATTTATTGTAGATCAAAACCGCCCTTAAAATTTCATTAAAATGGATATCTTTGTAGATATCAAATATTTAAGAAGTTGAGGTAGGCGATCGGAAGGCGCGTCGTTGGGTTCATCGCAGCATTCTACGGGGTACGTGTCTCAAAGCACGGCCTCGTTGCCCGGGCATCTTTCCCCGGACATTCAGTAAATGCCCGGTACTCTTTTTTGCCCGTATTTCAAAAAGGCTGGATCCCGGCAGCGACGCCAGCGGGTCCATCTTGGTTAATTCCGAATGGGGTCTGGTCTGGGTGTTGTCACTCTTACCGCGCCATCTTCGCCGCTATCACCTACGTCTGGTAGTGATGACAGCTGGAGCTCATCAGGCAGAGGACGCCCAGTGTTTGCCGTTCTTTGGTACTGGCTGGCAATGCCGTGGAGGTGTATGTGCGAGAGTTATCCGCCAGGCGGAACATACTCATCGCAAGCTAGGCTGGAGCGTCCTGGTATCACGATGGATAACGTCATTCCTGATGTATCTCGGAGCTCCTACTATCAGACAGGCATTTGTTCTGCTGTATCTGCAGCTTCCTCAGGTATCCTTGAGTAGAAGGAGTACCAGGCAAGAGCCGCCTACAGCAGGCTAGTCCAGTCCGTAGACCTTCAGCTTGGCTTTTACTGGGGAACTCGAGGTTGAAAGTTACATAAGCCAAAAAAGATTAAGTCCCACATATTAATTTTACGCAGACGCAGTTCTTGACGCAGCTAGTATATAAATGAATAAATTTACTAAATATTACATTTAACCAACATATTTTAACTCAAATTAATAAAATTAAGGCATCTACATACGTTATATTATTCCCCTTACGTTTCGCTCACGCATAAATTATTTTAAAGTGAATATCTAACTTCACTTGCAAATGTTATTAATGAACATAAAGGGAGGTTATTATGCGTAATCACGATACACGCATAGACTGTATGGAAAGTCATTTGCCTCGGTTGATATTTTACTCGTACATGAAATTGCTTTCCTGTTAAATTAAATTAGATATTCGTATGAGGTTTGATGTGGGCGGGTTTAATTAACCTGTGTGTATGAGGCATTATTAAGACACACAGATACGTTTACAAGCATTCAGTTTATTTTAGTTGTTATATCTAAGGCAGATGATACAAGAAGCTTTATATTTTTCTAGGTTCCTAGTTTCATTCCTGGCGAGACATATTCAGGAACTTATTTTTGACGACCTCGCTGGCGCAGCGGTACAAGTACTCGCTTTACTAGCAGAGGTTCTGGACTCATTCCCTGACAGGGCAAGTTTAGAAATTGAATTTTCTAATTTGACTTAGTCTGGCCTGGTGGAAGGCTTTAACCGTGGATATTTACCACATTTAAGCAAAACCGTTTTGCCAGGCAAAAGCTTTATGTTCCGGTGAGTGTCCAAATCGTATGAAATAAATTCCCTATTACCAGATTAGCGCCCTGTCAGCTTTAGACTATATTATCATTTACCAACATGTGTGATTATACTCAAGCGCTATCCTGTCAGTAATAAAAAATAAATAAACTAAAAGAAAACACCATTTTTGTTACTAAGTTTTAGATAAGGTGAAGTAATTACAGTCGTACAAAAGCACACTTTTTCGTGCCATTTATTTTATATCATCTAAATATGATCTGTAAAGGTAAAGTCAAATTTTGTGGAGCTATTATACAAACCCATGTTTAAATTGTACTATAAAATATAGTATCGTATTAATGTAACAAGAATTCACGTTTGCAGAATCCAGTTAAAACGTAGATTACGTCAGACATCCATCCCTTTGGTAGGCTGTGATTATACATTTTACTTTGTGTACGTCACTTTGATGTATGCTATTCAGATGAAAGATCTAAAGAACTAAAATTATACAAAGTGAGCGAACAGTTGGAACTCTCACAAATTTTAACCAAATGGTTTTCTGATGGACTTAAATATTTCTATGAAATAATAAACGTTTCCCTGAATCTCAGGGAAGGATAAATTAAACACAAATCCTTATTTCTACTAGTTGGTTACTAGCTGGTTGGATAACGTTTTATTTTTTTAATAATTGCTATTAATTTATTCCTTAAACATGTCTTGCTAATATTTTCAATTACAAAATACATTTCATTGATCCACTCAAATTCAAGAAGATCATTTTGAAATACTAATTCATTAATTAAATTTGTTTTGCAAACAAATTATACAGCGTTATTTATTGAAAGCTCGTGAAAATAGTTTCAAAATTTCTATGTAAATTGTATTTGTTAAATAACGAGCATTATTAAAAGTATATTATTAAAGTTTATAAATTTGATTTAACAAAATCATTCAATAGTTTTTCCATCAGGACAAATAGGGCTTTTATAGTTTCTTATCCTTTATTTAAAAACAATGTTATCAGAAGCTGATCATTGTATAACAGGCTTGTTAAATGAGATACTATAACGGATTCGTATCACTTTTATTGTTTCAAAATATTTTTTTAATCTATAATCAAATCAATCAATATAAATAAAACAAAGTATTTCATAACGGACATCAGAACTATAGAAACAGAAATGATCCTGTTTCCATGATTTGAATGTCCGTTCCAACGTCAAACGAAGCAGTAGCCAGGATTTTTTTTCAATTAACGACTCAGATAAACCATTTGGATATATTTTCATTTGCATCTTCTAGAGATTATTTCTTAATAACTTATTTAAGTTTCAGAATATACTAAGTACACTATCTATTTATGCTTATGTAACTTACTTGACAGCAGATCACAATATCTCGAAAATTAATATCTTAAGTCGGAAGACATTCAGCATCATAAAATGACATTTCATTAAAATCGGCTGAGTTGTTTCGAAGTTAATCGGCGACAAACAGTGACAGGGAATTTTAATATATAATATGTAGGTATTGACACTGTTTCAATTTCGTTTACATGATTACATTACGTTTACGTTAGTTTTGTTTATACATGTTCCAGATTTCGGAAATATCTCTTTGATCCTAGAATGCATATTTATATATTCAGAAATACCGGGATTTTTTTTATATATTGATCGCTTGTATTGAAGATAATGAAAGAAAGTATCTTCGCCTACCATTAGGTGAGCTCATAGCTTATATATACTCTAAAATAAATTATTTTAGCAAAAATGTGTCCTAAAAATATTACATTTATAATAATAATATTCGACGGTCTCGCTGACATAATGCGAGAAAGCAAAAATCGCTTTGCTAGCTTGGGTTCAATTTCCAGGCAGACTTCGGGCGTGGCTCTTAGCATCTCTACAAGCCGTGCCAATAAACAAAAAAAAAATCTATTTCTATATAATGCTCTGTAGAACTCCTGAGAGTTATCTCATACCGGATGAGTATGCTATCATCTTAAACTATATCAACACTTACCATCAAGTGAGATTACAGTTAAGTGATAACCTGTCAGCAATAGGAAAAACGCAATCCATCAAATACATTTGTATAATTAAAAGGTAAGGTAAGTAGGAGCCCATTAACGTCACACGGCTTGGCACAGGCTTCCTCACTCATATGAGAGGGGGTTTTTAGAGCACAAACCCGCCACGCTGCTCCACTGTGGATTGGCAGGCAAAGTACACAAGTGCACTCTCTATTCCTTCACTCTCATAGTCCGATGTGACGGTAATCCGACACCAACGGAGAGAGATCGGGCGCAGAATCGAAGGCTTAACGTGCTTTCCGAGGCACGGGTGTGGATCTCACCGCCAACTTCCCAACTTCGGGCAAATATTGAGAAAATCTTAATAAAAAAACTCAATATCCGTATTTGGATTGGCCCGGTCCGGGGCCCGAACCCAGGACCTCATGTCTGTAGTCGAACATGCTAACCACTAGACCTATGAGGCAGTCTGTGTATAATTAAAATATGTGTATGTGTATAATTAAATGTGCGCAATTCTGCTAAATGATGTGAATCACTTCACCATATAAGTTATGGATACAAGACGTTCCTTGTTCCTTATTTAGAAATGTTTATAATTAAATAATCCTATCCTGTTCGTGTTTTTAAATGCCTATATAAAGACAGACAATTAAGCTACTCTTTAATGACCTCCAATTTTTCTCTAAATTTAAATTTTTCACTTATTTCGCGAACAGACATGTTAAATTAAATCTTATTACATTAATACATCACTTAATGTTACTACTGTTCCATTGCAGTTTTAAAACTATCAAAATAATATTTAAACTAACATTGAAGCAGAATAAATAACCTCTGTATCTTAATTTTCAATAGCAAAACTAGTAGACTGCTGTGATCATAACTATTAAGGGGGTATTCTGGTCTAGGAATTCGATAAAATTGATTATAAAAACAAATTTATTTTCATGTCGACGCCATGTTCTAGTTTTATCTTTTTTTCTTTGGCAGAGGTCAAGGTCATAGCGACATGTTTACAAATAAAGAATTTTAATTTGTTTGTTTTAGATCAATACAAGGGTTGAAATCATGACAACAAGGGAGCGCCATGTTTTATCCAGCTCCCACTTCACCGGCAAGAAAAAAATTATTTTTTAAAATTTTATATTGTATTCCTAAATTGTTAATAAACATCATATAAACTAAAGGATAGTAAAACTATTTTTCATTTTTTCTATCCCACTTTGATAAATGGATAAAATATAAAAAGATCTAGATCTAGACCAGAATACTCACTTAAAGTATATTATACAAATTCAAAAATTTGAGTATTTTTTTACAGCACTTTCGAATCGTCAATTTTCAATTATCGTTTTCATGTTACTTCTAATATAAGTCTTGGTAGCCTTGGTAACCTCTTTGATTGTGAGGTGCGATTTGCTATTCAAATGTAAAATCGACATTTAACGCCAGCGAATATGCAAACATAACAAGTAGAGAAATAAAAATATCGTAAAACGTTCTCGGAATGTCACATTATGAAAGATTTTGTCGCACTATTTCTTGTTAAAATATGCTTGGTAAGATATTGGCACGTTTTTGCGTCTCCTTGTTATGCCATTTTCTTGGCCAAATAGGTCATGCCTAAGATACATCCAATACGCTGCAATTTTCTTTCTACCCATACTACCCAGTATTGAGGTCAGATTTATTCGTGACCTAGAATATCCTATCAAACTGTACATACAAACGACTTATGGGTGATAGCAATTTATATTTTTCTTTTAAATCTCATTAACGTTTTTTCTCTGTCAACCGATTGACATCCACTTAGTTTGTAATTTTATTTCCTAACTTCTTCAAAAATTAAATTTATTCGAAATTATTTTAGTTCAACGCAGTTTAGCACCATGTTAGTTTAAAATGTGACTAGGGAATGAAAGGAAACCCTAGTTCGACAGCCTATCGTTAGATGTGTTTATTTTAGTACATACTCGTAGTTAATGATTATAACTGGATTTAATAATAAAAATATTGTCGTAAAATTTAAGAAGACAACAATATAATTTCAATTACTTTCCGAGGAGTTTTTACTATAAATGCTAATTATGATAAACGTTCGTAGAGGTTTGAAGTGGAAGAATATTTGTCTCTAGTAGATCTCAAAAGATCAGAAAATCGGTAGAAAAATCTTCTTCGATACCTATTTAGGCTATATTGCTTCCGATTGAAGATACAACCATTAAACTGACTGACAACACATTGGTAAAGGATTGTAGTAGAATAATCTTTGCTTATAGTGTATCAAAAATTAAAAAAAATTTATCGCAAAAAACTTACGTAGACTAATTTCACTTAAAAACGCATAAATAGCCGGAAAAGAGCCTTAATAACGAGAAATGTAATGTATAAACAACTTGGTGCCAATTTTTTGGATAAAAAAGGATTGAAATCAAGAAAAAACATGCTGTTAAAAGTTAAAAAAGAAAACTATTTTCACTTATTAAAATCTTAGTCCACGCTTATAATAAGCAAATAAAAGTAAGGTTAATAAGGTATAGAGAATTGCATTTTTCTCACTTTTTGCTTTTGTATTTAATTTCTGTAATATAACACAGTCAATCTTTAAATGTCACCAGTTCCTCCCACTCAGTTCCGGTGTTGAAGGCTTATTATGTAAAATTTAACTGTTCATTACGCACTAAATTGCTATATAGTACAGAGAATTGCATGTTGAATCAGGTTTGGATAACGACGCCGTCAGTGAGACATGTAATTAAGTAGAATAAGTTGAATCTTGTTGGCACTTTTCATAAATATGGTAGCAATATATAACACACAGAATTATGGCTTGTAGAACAAGATGTTTTACAACAAGAAATATCAATTCGCCATCTAGCGCAAACTATCACATTACATAAAAAAATTAAAATACCTTATTCGATTAGCTTATTATTATATTAAAAACTGCTTATATTAGCTCAAATGTACAACACAAGCTGAACCCGCGACTTCGTCTGCGTTAAATGTTTTTTTTTTCATTGGTTTGAATGGGTAGCATTTTCGTTAATTTAGGCAAATTGCTTTACAAATTAAAAACATACGTATAAATACTTCATCGAGTTATTTGTTGTGTATTACCGCAAAGAGCTTATCTTTAGCTTAGCTTGTATACAATCCTTTTTCAGGCTCTAGATTATCGCTGTACCAAATTTCAAATTCCGTTCTTAGCTGACCTCGACTCAACAAAAGGAATATTCCTGCCAAATTTCAAGTTTCTATGCCTTATGTGATGAGTCAATAGTTAACAACCCCGCAACCCCCCGTGGGGGTAGAATTTCGTAGAATCCGTTCTGAGCTGACCTCTCCTTGTCAAAAAGAATATTCCTACCAAATTTCGAGTCTACGCCTCATGGTTCCAGAGATATCGCGATGAATCAATAGATACCTGGATCTTTTTATATATATATATATATATATATATATATATATATATATATAGATTACTACAGACCCTTTAGAAAGCAGGTTATATAAAAATGTTTATTAGTACACTGTCTAAACGTAATGTCATATATATATAGATACCGTTAGTATTGTGTGGTCACGCGAAAAAATTAGTGTTTATTAACAATATATTATGATTCAAAGTAAGTAGTAGCCCATTTATGTCGCACTTCTGGGCACAGGTCTCCTCAGTCAAAGGAGTACCGGTTGGCAGGCTGTACATATCCCAGAATTTCTCCCGGGATATGCAGGTTTAATCAAGATGTTTTCCTTCACTAAAACCATAAGGATGTGTTAGAAAGAACAATCAAGCTCTTAAGTTTATTTTTATAAAGAAACATACGTACATAGCATTACGCCTCATTCCCATAGGGGTAGGCAGAGACAACATCCTTCCACTTGGCACGATCCTTGCATATCTCCTTCGCTTCTTTCATTCTCATTAAACCTTTTATACAAGTTCGTNAAAAGTTTATTAGTACACTGTGTAAACGTAATGTTAAAACTTATTATGTAGGCAGATACCTTTTACGTGAGCTTTCAGTAGATGCCGCTGTATAATTTGTGAAAAATACGATAATTGATTAGTTAATGCAAATGAAATATAGAATTAACATTTGGAAACGCTGCCAATTCGTTTTGGGCACCCATCCGCTTGCCTCCGAGCTTTATTTAGTTTAGTTTTTAAAGTTATTTCTTGTTTTAAAGTTTTTTTTTAAGTTTTCTTGTTTTAAATGTTGTCTAAAGTCTATCGCATGTATTTTACATTTAAATAATTTTTACTCTGTGGTAAAGAAAATACTATAATTTCATAAATGGAAACACTGTTTTAAGATAAACACTAACAGCAGATTCGTTTTTGTTTAACATGTTATATATAGATAGATGCCGTTAGTATTGTCACGGGAAAAAAAGTAATATTTATTAACAATATATTATGATTCAATGTAAGTAGTAGTCAATTTACGTCCCACTTTTGGGCATAGGTCTCCTCAGTCAAAGGAGTACCGGTTGGCAGGCTGTACATATCCCGGAATTTCTCCCGGGATATGCAGGTTTAATCAAGATGTTTTCCTTCACTAAAACCATAAGGATGTGTTAGAAGGAACAATCAAGCCCTTAAGTTTATTTTTATAAAGAAACATACATACATAGCATTACGCCTCATACACATAGGGGGAGGCAGAGACAACATCCTTCCACTTGCCACGATCCTTGCATATCTCCTTCGCTTCTTTCATTCTCATTAAACTTTTTATACAAGTTCGTCGGTTTAAAGTACTCTTGACTTGGCCCTTAATTAAAATGTCCTGGGTTTGATCCAGGAATGTTCACCTTGGTCTTCCCCTTCCAACTTTCGCATTCACTTTTGACTCATAAATCATTTTTGTCAGTCTCCTTTCATTTATTCTCTCTACATGCTTCATTCCTTTCCCTTTCAAAGCTTCATTCATAATATTCAGCATCTCCTGTAGCTCATTAGCGTAAACATTTGATGAGTAATTCATTCATTCGTAACCCATACATACTTTCTTTTAAATCTGTCAAACATTTATCCATGAATAGGTTGAACCGCCATGGTGACGCAACACATCCCTGTCGAACACCTCTTTCGACAGGAAACGACTCCCTGTACGCTCCATTTATTCTGACACAAGCACTAGAACCTTATAGAGAAACTTCAATGCTTGGATCAGACAACCGCTCACCCTATACGTAGATAACGTTGACCACACCTCATCCCTCACCATTCGATCATAGGCCTTTTCTAAATCTACGAAGGCGCAATAAACTTTTTGGAGTATAAAGAAAAACTTAGTAATACTTGCGAAGGGTTCAACCAGACGACTTCTTTGAGCAAGAATCTACGCATCTCCACACAAGTCCACCGTACTACATTAAGAGGAAACCCCGTGAAAGTGCGGATATTATTGTTTAACAAACATCACTACTTCATAATATCTACTGAGCACAAAACAATTTTATTACAAAACATATATAAACCACATAAAGACATTTAATACAGGCTACAATAAATAGCTGGCGTGGGTGATTAGTAGTCGCCACTTAAGTTTATGGCTTCCTTGGTACTAAAACTGGTGACATTATGTGCTGTACTACTTTGTGAGGCTTATCTAGATGTTAATTAACTAAAGCATTGTAATAGAAATGTATTTTCTTAAGACGCTTTACTCTACTTGTGATTTAAAATGTTCGCCGTGGTAACAAAGTTGCGACACCGATATAAATTCTCTCGAATAAATTTCAGAGATTTAGTACTAGGTTATATTCATACAATATAATAAAGAACTTTATAGAATCAAGGCATGTGTTTCGCGGGTGTTAAAATCACTTTTTTGGATCTCTCGTATTAAGATTACTAATTAAGTAAAATTTTTTGAAGTTAAACTTCTTTAAGCTCATGTAGGTAAAATTTTGATTTAGGTGATTCGCGTGATTAGCGTCTCGAAGATGAGCAGCGTTTTTTAAGCTAACTCGTTTGAAGGTTAGGTAGTTTTAATATTTACAAATAACATGTGGCATTTTAATGTCACTCGTCATTTCATGAAGTATTAAAGGAAAATATTTTAAAGAGAATTAAATTGATTAAAAAATTTAAACCTAAATTCTTAACATATCTTCCTTTTCCCCATCCTCTAATTTTCGGAAATGTAAAGTTTTGATTTAATGTTTTTTTGAGATCGTGAATTATGAGTTTTGTTGTCAACTGAGTTATACTAATATAATTAAGTGTACGCAGATGAAGGTCAGATGGTCAGTTATAGATATGTCAGTTATAGACTTTGAAACCATCATACTGTTATATCCCAAACCGATAATATTAGTAAGGCAGTAATTCAGAAATGGTTTTAGACTACAATCTCATTCACCGCATCAGCAAATATATTTGCCATTGACTTGAAATTTAGTCAAGTGATTTCGTAATGCAGAATTTTTTTACCATCTGTTCCACAAAAAAAAAAAAAAATTAGCATAAAGCATCATGCCTGTCCCATAAAGAATCACACCTGTAATCACCAATTGATTTGTTTATGCCATATTTTCATAGTGTTCTAATTATTTTCTTTAACTATCCTTTCAGGCATATCTTCAATAACGAAGTAGATCTTTTTCTATTCCCTTCAAAAGCTTTCTGAATTTTTGTAATCTGAAATTGATTCATAAGATATTATATATAAATATTTATGTCTACATTAACTAACACATATCATCTTTAAGGTTTAACCGACAGTAGATCTGCGATATAGAGTACAAGCCCATGGAAATAATTTACAAGTGAAACCCAATATTTTTATTTGTTACCGTTTATAATGAACGGCTATAAGGGACAACGGTTATATTTAATAACATTATATCAAAAAAAAAGTTGCCGTACCTAAATTTATAGCCTAATAGTGTTTATTATATCTTTACAATATTAATCAAAATCTTATGGAGCCTTGGTTATAAATTTTAAGAATGAAATGAAATAGTAAGTTGTCAAATACTTGTTCTAAAATATATAACATATTTATCTCGGAATACAATGTACGAAGTAAATAAGTAAATGTTACTTTGTACATTGTATTGCTCATTAAAACAGTCCTGTTATTATGTTCAACATACCAGCGACTCAATGAGTGTACGTCTCTCTAATAGAGGTGCCGGCTTTCGTACTTAATTCAGTTTAAAATACCACCGTACTTAATTGAATTCGAAAGGACATCTTACTTAATAAAATAAACTTCAAAATGATAAATTGTAAAAAATCGCACAAAGAGGCACCCGGCACCTTTTATGAATTCATAAAGTATTCTGTTGTTAGTTATTTTATTGTTTAGCTTCATTGTTTTGTTTTTTCAAAGGGCTGAAAAATATCTCTGCTACGCGATTTTTATTAAATCAGAACGATTTGATGAAAATATGGCTATTATTAAGCATTTTTTTATAGTTTACAGTTTTATTAGGTATATAATAATGTAACGTGATGTAGTATAGTCTAAAATGACAACGCACTGAAGGTAAATTACACTTACCTCTTAATCACGCGAATGAAATATAATTTTTGGATTGGCGGCACTTCTTTGCTGATAGGGTGATAACTAGACACCGAAGCAGATAAAGACATATTACAAAATACCTTTCTAACAATTTTCCAACCGGAAAACGAACCAAAGAAATCAGCTAGCGAAGCTAACATGCACCATTAAGTCACTCCTTCAAACATGTGACACGCTTATGTAATTTGAAGCTGCCAACAAAAGATCTTCTTTAACATTATTCGTAAAACGAAGTTTTTTGTCTTCTTCTAAGGACTTTCTAGAAACTGTCTTTATAGATACAAAAAAAAAAAATGTGGCACAAGATATTATAAGAAACAAATTCCTTAACTATAACGAAGTTATCATTTTCATGTGCAACATTACTAAGGTTTCTTGGCATCTCTGCAGCGTGTATCAGCATCAATATAGTGCATGGAAGTCTCTATTGTCATATCTCCCTTCCTTTCATGACTAATGTTTTTCCAATATCCGTACACTTTTAAAGTGCATTTCAATACCAATATATGCGATATGAATTTTCATACACTTTTTATTGCCAATCGAATCGTGTGACAATTGAAACGATACCAAAATTTGTATTTGTTTTTTCTGCGTTGCAAGTGATATTTAAAAATAGCAAGTGTCGTGAAAAATCCTAAATATTTTATAGAAATAAACTGGTAAAAGAGCCGAAAGTCCAATGTCAAGGGAATTTCATCGCTCGTAAATATTTCCATAGCCAGTAGAAATGCCAATGCGTTGTTGGTTAAAAGACAGAGAAGTTTTTCTAGTCCTTTCCCATTCAACAAAACTCAGCAACATATTGCCATTCAATGCTATTGTACCAGGACAAAATAATTCCCTGGTAGAGATGAAAAGCTGGGTATACCTACTGATTACATCTGAACTCCACCATCATTAATTATGTGTAATAAGCAACTGCGTGTTTCTTAGCTTTTTACCACAAGCTCATAAATTTCTTCATATATGTGTCGGAGTGCAATAGTCTGTGGATCGCTGGTCCGTGTCCAATAGTCTGTGGTACACTGGTACCATCTGTCTATCGGCGCAGAGTCAATAAGTGGCAGTCTGGCGCGCTTCTCTCGGCAGTTGTCGTGTGACGGTCCGCCGGTGCGGTCGACTTTTGAAACTGTTGCGTTTCTAGCTATTATTATTAATGATGAGTTTATGTAAATTGATATCGGGAACATTAAGTGATTGAACATTATAATCTGAGTTAATTAGTAAAGTGTTTGATTGCACCAACATTACCCAACGAACGCCCACAGTATAAAAATTATGGATGCCATTAATGACATGTTGGCGGAGAACCCTACGCCCTATGCTTAAGCTTCCTTATTCTCCGATATATATAATATCACTTTTGTTGTGATTAGATGTTTATTTTAAGAGCGAAATTAATGAAATACCTTTTTGACTTATACTTTTCGGTCACGCTCGCCACTTTCGTTACACGATTGGAAAGTATTTAGACCATTATAATTTATTTATCATAATCGTCGATACAAGTACAATAAAGATGATTTAGCATGATCTTAACTAAATAAAAATTTACTGTGGTGAAATATTTGATTAATGTATAACGAGTTAAAATATCTTTGCGTCATGATATTACTCTTTATATCGACTAAATTAAAAGGGGCGAATGATGACTTCGCATTGTCAGTGTCGCGGAGCTTATTCGTAGAGTACGACAGTTGTAGTTTTGATATTAAGTGTATTAGTAAAGCGTTATGAAAGTATTAATGTATTGAGTTTTATGTTTAATATGTGTGTGTAAATCAGGATTAACAGAACTNTGAAATATTTGATTAATGTATAACGAGTTAAAATATCTTTGCGTCATTACTCTTTGTATCGACTAAGTTAAAAGGGGCGAATGATGACTTCGCATTGTCAGTGTCGCGGAGCTTATTCGTAGAGTACGACAGTTGTAGTTTTAATATTAAGTGTATTAGTAAAGAGTTAAGAAAGTATTAATGTATTGAGTTTTATGTTTAATATGTGTGCGTAAATCAAGATTAACAGAACTACAATTATGAATAAAAGAAAATGTGTTTTAATCTCTACATTTTAAAAAGTACTGTTTAAAGTGGGTACTTTAAAGTTATCCCTACAGGAAATTTGAGGAAAAATAGCGTTAGACTGGACCACAGTAAAGATTACCTGGATTTACCCAATATGTTTTATAAAAATTATGTTAAAAATCTTAAACCATAACAAACACTTTTACAATATACACAATATGCACTGTTATATACAACTTCCAGCGCTTACTAAAGTAATACATATAAATAGGTTTTCGTTTGAAGTAATAAAAAATAGTACCGTTTTAGTAAATCACGCGAAATTGCTGTGCAAACTCTATATTACATGTCTAGACTTTAGATGGCACGTCTCGTATTCATTGTACTAGACGATATAAACAACTTACTGGTTATCTAACTTATACCAAAACATGGCTAGTTCTAATAAAATATTTTATTTAATAAAAGAAATCATACTGCCTCATTGGTCTAGTTGTTAGCGTCTTCGACTACAGACGTGAGGTCCTGTGTTCGACTCTCGGGTCGGACCAATTCAAAATCGATATTGAGTTTTCTATTAAGATTTTCTCAATATTTGCCCGAAGTTGGGAAGCTGGCGATGTGATTAACCCCCGTGCCTCGGAAAGCACGTTTAGCCGTCGGTCCTGTGCCTGATCTTTCTCCGGACGTGTCGGATTCCCGTCACATCGGTCTATGAGTGTGAAGGAATAGAGAGTTCACTTGTGTAATATGCCTGCCAATTCGCAGTGGAGCAGCGTGGTGGGTCTATGTTCTAAAAACCCTCTCTCATGTGAGTGAGGAGGCCTATGCCCAGCAGTGGAGCGTTAAAGGGCTGCTATTTACCTATTTTTAAAAGAAATCGTAAATTTATCAATACTTATCTATTATGTACTTGTTGGTCATGAAGTAGCCTACACATTATTCTGACAGAACATACACATAATTACATACACTTTAATCTCTCTCTTCAAAGTACAAACACACACAGACACACATGTTTGGATGGTGTTTGAGTAACATAACATTAGACACTAATTTTGTAGTAATTAAATAATTTATTTGCAAATATTAAATTGTATGTTAAATTGAATCAATCATAAAACCTCACAATAAATCTGTGTTGAGCGAGTCCTAACACAGGTTTTTTTTTAAACTTACAAGTTGGTGTCTGCCTATAACTGATATTAAAATGAAATGTAATTAATGTAAATATTAACCAGAATAATACATTTGTGCATCTTTATACGTTTAATTCTTCTTTACGTATGTATAAAACTAAACGACTGGAGCGATTGATAATTCGATTTGATAAATGATGATATTCTCCATATTTCGCCTTATCCCCACGATCCTTACATATCTTCTTCGTTTCTTTAATTTTTATTTTATACTTTCATACAAGTACGTCGATTTAGAATACTCTTGACCTGGCCTTTACTTAAAAGAACTTAGGTAGGTGCGTTCGCCGTGGTTATCCCCTTCTAACTTTCCCAATTACTCTTGACTCATAAATCCTTTTTGTCCGTCTCCTTTCATTCATTCTCTTTACGTGCCCAAACCATTTAAGCATACCTTTCTCAATTTTAGGCACTACATCTTCTTTTAATGATATACGTCGTTCTCTTATCATAAAATATTTAACAACAGCTGTAAGTATTCAACATTAAAATTACAAATAGAAGTACGTGGGTACTTGGTGTAGCAATTGGAATGTCGATTATAATGTAAATAGCATTATGCAGCGAAATTAACTTCAATAAGCTTATAGGTGAAGTGGTAAGCTTGGCTTTATAGCTCAGCTGAGATATATGAGCTCCTTCCATTTCGGTTGAATAGCGCCGCATTTGAAGGTTTACCATCACGTGCTCATATGTAGGACGAATTTTGCTTTTATTTTTGTATAAAAGTTTCCGGAGCAAAATTACGAAGAGTATATTTTTAAATAAAAGGCTTCCTTATTTTCCGCCATATTACAGCTTCCCATTTTGGTGGAGTAGCGCTGTTGCCGTATGTTTAGCACGTAGTGCGATAAGGAATTATATGTTTAGTAATTTTAGACAAAAAAGCGTCATTTCTTGACGAAATTGATGGCTAATATACATAACATTATGCACATTGTAATCTGGAAACACTCACGGCAATGTTTCTTATGAGAAATATTAAACATAAATATATTCAGTAACTCTGACAGTGTTATATATACAGAACATCTTTTGTACTTTTCAGGTTTTCGAAAATTTAATTTGCTATACAAGATATTCAATAAGCATTTTTTCAGTCATGTATATTATGGATATCTTTTGTGACATCACGTGTAAATTCACGAACTCTGACAATTTATATAACTTACTGGTCAAATTTCAAATTAAAAATCTTTCTACGAACGTCTCACACATACTGAAGCTAGTTTTAAAAGAAATACAATAATGTGGAAATAGAAATGACCACTAAACCTACACATTATTCAGGATATCTTCGGTTTGAAGTACGAATTCCCATGGGTTCGGAAACTACGTGGCGAATACCTAATTTGTAATATTGATGCTTATTTTTCATACGAACTTTAAATGGGAATGAAGAACTCGTCCAAGAACTAAAAAAATCAAGGTAACCCTACAGTAATATATCGATATGGAGTAATTATCACGTTCAACTCGAATTCGTGATTATGTCCTTGATTTCACATTATCGGAGTGTTATGCAATATATTAGTCCCAGTATTTGAAATCTGAGTTATTTTGGTTTTGGTTGTTTTATTTTTGGTTGTATTTTTGAATATGGAAGTTTCCTTAAAATATTATTTCAAAAATTGTCTCGACATGGTTCGGGACAAGGGGAGAGGAAAAACTTTTAGTTCCCAATTTACAAACTCAGGCTGTTAAATTTTTCTGTGTTTGATGAATGAAATGAAAAAATCTGAAAGCTATTTTAGCGGATATAGTTAATTAGCGATGTCTTCCATACAACGCTGAGATTAGGGAGGCCGTCATAGAAAGGAGAAATATATAATTCAACATTTTATTACACATAATACATACATATATATAGGGTTTTCAAAATATTAAAAAAAAAGCAAATCAAATCCAATAAAATAATTCTTTATTCAACTAGAAATTTACAGCGCTTTTAAATCAAGTCAAATATAGTTTATTCTTACCACATATTAAATGCAATGTACAAATGACAATAATATTAAAGCACGAATAAAAACCTAAGGTTATGAGGGTCTAGTTTGCACCCTGTTCTAAGAAGAACCCACTACAAACGCTATCGAGTTTCCCTTTTATCATCATCACTACAGTATTACCTAATATTATTAAACTAATTGATTTACTGCTTACTACTGGAAAAATCTTCGATACAAAAGTATTAAACAATTACTACGATTTCTGCTATGTATAGACCTATAAATATTGTTATAAATAAAAGATTGTGTCAAGTTAACCCAAGATATAAGTGCGCTAAATATTCTTAGCTTAGAGAGTTGAATAGTATACAGTTGTGTGTTAACACAGAAACCATAAATCACACATTCAGACCCTCTCGAATACCACCTACATTTTCACTTTAGGTGTGGTCACATTATAAATTTTATAATCGTTACTGCGTCGTACAACATTCAAGGTACACTGAATATTAAACAATGTACTGTTCAATAAATAACCTCCCTACAGATTTGACTGTGATAAGTATACAAATTAGTTAATTTAATATCAAAAAATATGCGATCAGATTTATAAATGAGGCCAAAATAAAATTGATATGTCGAATGATGCATTAAGTATGCACCCAACCCAAGTATCTCTATTGTAATCTTTTATTTATAGTCTGGAAGTGAGGAATTTTTAAAGCCGGTTTTGCTTTGATGATTTCTTTTTGTAAGCATCTGATGTGTAAAAGGTTAATTAGAAAAGGTCAGGGTACAATAAATAGCTATAGATAGGAGTAAATAAAATCGGAGGTCTGATTATAATTTCAAATTGACAGCTTTTCACTAAGTATATACGGTGTTTATCCAAAAAAATATACGTTTTTTATAATTTTTGTCATCAGTTGGTTATTGGTAATTTTTGTAACAGACTAATTTTCACAGGATTTTACTTAGAATATAAGGATTTTACTTATAACAAGTAGCTTAGCTTGCTTTTTATTCCCAAATTTAAGTGTACGAAGATGAAGTTATACAGATCGATGTCCTATAGAGATTTTGAAAAATGGAATCGATCGAGGTGCCACAAAAGCAAGTTTCATTAGAAAAGCAACATGTGGAAATGGTTTAAGACCAGTAAAATCACTCACAGATCCTCAAAACTATTTGCAGTTATCGAAATATTTAACTTGAAACTATAATAAGGAAAATAACTCTTTAAACTCCGATCGATTCAGAAAATTGACTATTTTCAAGATATATACATAGGAACTATGTGGATAATACCAAATAATCTTAGGGCTTCGATCTCCGGATTCAATCGTCATTGTTCAGGCTCGGGTCTTCAGAGGTCAGTTCTTCGGGATTCGGGTTTCGGTTCTTCAGAGTACACGCAAACTCTGGTGGAGGCCCTTTATACAACTTTCCGACCTGGCACATATATGCGGCCGTGACGAGCGGCAGAGAAGACGGTCACGGGTGATGCGGTAGGTGCAGGAGAGGGGTCCCCGTCGGCTGACCAATCAGAATTAGTCGCTGCCATTTGGTGCTCCCGTCCGCAATAAAAGAGGACAGCTATTTTTAGCAGACACTATATTTGCTTACTTTAGGGTAGAACACGGGACCACTACTTACAACAAATAATTACTTTTAAAATACTTTATTTCCAATGTAAAGATCATTCTTCAAAAATGATGATGAAAGTAAACTAATAGTTGTAAATGATTATAATTGCTTAGAAATAAATGTAGGAATATACTTAAAATAATATTACGCATTAATCGCTGTTAAAAGAGCGTAGGTTATCGAACGGTAAAGATAACATGGCGCCGAATTGTGTTTGATATTGAAGGATATGGTGACGAACTAATCTGGTAAGAGGTAACATATTGTGTTAGATTTTTTACAGCTTCGTAACAGAAAGCAATTATTTTGCTTAATGGCATGGCTTTGCTGGTAGCATGGTAACTAACCACAGCCGGACCAACCTACCAGCCAGACCTATACAAATTAAGAAATACAATTTACTTAGGCTGCCCTGTTGAGAATTGAATCCGGGAACCCTTTAGCATAATGAGAATCTGCACTATTACGCTAGAAGTATGCATTTAGTGACAGTTACATTGGCGTATCAATAACACCATTAAACTTTATGCAGTTCCTACTTTAGCGTTTTCTTAAAACTTTTAATGGTTTACCTTTTATTCATTTACTCTAGTTCAAACCCATTTTCTTATACTTATAGTGGACGACACTTGATGTTAACACATTTTTTTAAAATATTAATTTATGAATTAAGTTTATTTGTCATAAAATTCATGTTTTAAATGGCGTATGAATTGTTTTTTATATAACTTGTTTATAAATTTAGAAACCTTTTAAAAGAGATGTATTAGTTCCGCCCATGAGCCGAAAATTTTACGGTCTATATACCTTGAAATTGTAATGAATAGATATAAATTAAAGACTGTCACGCGCATTGTTCTATAGTGAGTGTTTTATGATTTGAAGAGAGAAGTATCTATTTATGCAATGTGATGCAATGGCAGTGATGTTGACATATATAGTATATATAGAATGAATATTCCGTGATAATATTCATTTAGCACAAAAGGAGCGAGACACAATTTTAATACAAGAAATATAAAAAATACTTGTAATGCAATATTTTAGAGTGAACAAGTTTCAGAAATCGTGTGATCGAGAAAGAAGTTGTGTGGTTTAGCATACGCATTTTCAATAAGATGCTCGAATCGCTTCTGAGTCTGCCTCCACATAGATTTAAGCAATATGTCAAAAATGTCCTATTACAAAAAGCATATAATAACATTATTACATACATGACAGTTTATTTACATGACAAAGATGTATGGACTTGAGTCCAGTGGCACATGAAAGCTAAACACCTTATAAGGTACAAAAACTATGTTTAAAGGAGTAACCGTTGAGTTTCTTGCCGGTTTTTTCTCAGCAGAATCAACTGTCTGAACCGGTGGTAGATTTGTTACCAACGGACAGACTATTGACGATTCAAAAGAGCTTTTTGAGCCTACTTGAATATAGATTTTTTTGATTTTGATTTCTGAACAGTTCACGAAATAAATCTTATTTTATATAATTCTGTGCGTCTGTATGTTACTAAATTTTTTGTGTGTCTTCAGGTGGATGTAAGAATGGTTTAAATTGATAATTAAATCCGGGTTTCCCTATATATCTGTCTGCCTCATTAGCTGGTTAGCAAGTTCGATTACAGCCATGAGGTCCTGGGTTCGAGCCCCCGATCGGGCCAATTAGAAATCAATATTGAGTTTTCCATTAGGACTTTCTCAATATTTGCCCGAAGTTGGGAAAAATTTGGCGGTGTATTCCACCCCCATGCCTCGGAAAGCTCGTTGAACCGTCGGTCCTGCGCCTGATCTCCCTCCGGTCGTGTCGAATTACCGTCACGTCGGACTATGAGAATGAAGGAATAGAGAGTACACTTGTGTACTATGCCTGCCAAGCGGCAGTGATCCAGCGTGGTGGGTCTATGCTCTAAAAACCCTCTCTCATATGAGTGAGGATGCCTGTGCCCAGCAGTGGGACGTTAATGGGCTGCTGCTTACTTACTACTAACTATATATCTACGAGATCAGGAACTACACGGGTGATTCTTTTATAGTTATGTATGTAATTGAACCACTTCTAAGCGGCTGGACGGATTTTATTATTTTTTATGTTTATATTATTTATTAATATTAAATAAGAAGTTTAAAAGTTGTCGCTACATCAGTAGTCAGTTTTATTATACCATATTAAAAGAAAATAAACATCTGTAATTTGAAGAAAACGTTAAGAGTATAAATACAGGTCAAGGTAATATAAACGTGATAAATTTATCTCCATTCATGACGATGACTCGAATCTGTACCAGTGAACTAACAACTACTATAAAAGAGAAGGTAGAGATTACTAATAGACTATAAAATTAACGCTAGCAAAAATATCGGCGACAAATCGGCGACATCAAATGCATCTTTGGAGTCATGCCAGCGGTCGGGGATATTGCGTAATATAAATCTTAATACTTCGTAAACCGAATAATTTACAATTGGTCCAGATTNGGTCTATGCTCTAAAAGCCCTCTCTCATATGAGTGAGGATGCCTGTGCCCAGCAGTGGGACGTTAATCGGCTGCTGCTTACTTACTACTAACTATATATCTACGACATCAGGAACTACACGGGTGATTCTTTTATAGTTATGTATGTGATTGAACCACTTTAAGCGGCTGGACGGATTTTATTATTTTTTATGTTTATATTATTTATTAATATTAAATAATAAGTTTAAAAGTTGTCGTTTAATCAGTAGGCAGTTTTATTATACCATATTAAAAGAAACAAAAACCTCTCTAATTTAAAGAAAACGTTAAGAGTATAAATACAGGTCAAGGTAATATAAACGTGATAAATTTATCTCCATTCATGACGATGACTCGAATCTGTACCAGTGAACTAACAACTACTATAAAAGAGAAGGTAGAGATTACTAATAGACTATAAAATTAACGCTAGCAAAAATATCGGCGACAAATCGGCGACATCAAATGCATCTTTGGAGTCATGCCAGCGGTCGGGGATATTGCGTAATATAAATCTTAATACTTCGTAAACCGAATAATTTACAATTGGTCCAGATTATGCTGTTAGTCACGTATTAAATTTGGTATAATCTACGAAAATAACGTTTTTCAATCATAGTGCAGCCGCAATAGACAATTATTAGACACTTTCCGCAGTTGTTAAACTACAATATACTTTAAATAAATAAAAAAGTTATGTTATAATTATTATTTTTTAACATATCGTTCGGATTTGTTTTTATTTATTATTTACATAACGCGTCCAATCAATAATCAGTTCTTCTCGTTAATTGTTCAGACTTCAAGTTTAGAGACGATGCAATGAATTTTAGTGGGAGTTTAGTAATAATTTCAGCGGGAATTAGACCATGACTACTGTACTAGTCAGTTTTTCGAAATCATATAATCTACTAATGGTCATAAATTCAATCTCTGTAAGTGATGACAAAGACAGGTTTCAATTTTTTTAATTATCTCTCAATTTGACACACATCCTCAAGCGAGCGCGCACACAAACACACGCACGCACGTGCACACACAGACACATGCATACATAGACATTCACGCATCAACTTATTTTTTATTTTAATATGTTTAACTTTTTCTTATCAATTCAAAATTAAATTTTAAGATTTGTGACGTATAGATATACTTTGTTTTTTTTTTTATAATTAACAAGTACAGGTTACACCTAGTTTAAGGACAGATGTTTTTCATAATATTTAGTTTTTATAATACAGTACGTGTTAATAATTTCAACCTGTATCTATAAATTGTTTGATCAAATATACCCTCTCTTTTGTACTTAAGAACAGATGTAATTGAAAGGACAATGTTCTCTTGTGATTTGATACTGATACTGGTAGTAAAGAGTTCACACGAAACCGGTTTTCAAATTATTGTCTGGCTGCCCTAAGGATACATATTAACAAAAGTTTTTGTTTGAAGAAGCAAAACAAGGTTTTCCTAGGTCACCGTTTTTATAGGCAAAAAAAACATAATGATAAAATGAAAACCAACCACATAAATTGATATTTTTGATGTGCAATATATCTAGCCGGCCAACAAAAAACATTGTAGTTAATCTCAGTCCACGGTTTTAAAGAATATTAATGTATATTAATAAGAATGCATGTTTGATTACAGACAAAGTCCCGGGTTGAGCCAATTCGAAAATCTTGTGTTTTCTATTAAAATTATCTCAATATTTGTTTATCTCAATATAGGAGGCCCGTCACATCGGACTATGGGAGTGAAGGAATAAACACTCGCAGCCTGCCAACTCACAGTGGAGTAACGTGGTGGGTCTATACTCTACATCTCCCCTCCCCCCCTCAGTTGAATGAGGAGGCTTATGTCCAGCAGTGTTAGTTTTTAAATACATAAAGTAAGATTACATAGAATAGACGTAGTAAGGCTGATTTCCTTAAAAATTGCAAACATCAAAGTTAAGTTATTGTTCTACTTTTATATACATACACATAATTAATATTTCCTTTTAAATTAATGCTACTGTCGTAGGCAGGCTGCTGCAGGTAAATATAATTTGTTGCAATAACATTTAACCGTGGTTAAAGCAATATTATATAATTATTAAAGGTGATTCCTTCTTAGAAATACAAGTTTAAAATGTATAAGTGAAGGAGTCCAAAGTATTTAAGCAACGATTCAAAATTTAAGTAATATATAATAATAAGCAAAATGTGAGCCCTTTATAATTCGTGCTATTAAGAAGGCATTAAAAAAGGGGTTATATTTGAGATCAAAAAGTGCGTTATCGATTTGGAAGAATAATACCTCTTATAAATCTATATTCAAAAAATCTGTAGGACAAATAAGGGTAACTTTAACAAACTCCAAAAAGGCAGAGATGACATGAGATGGAATTTAATAAATTTGAATCTTTTATTAAAAGACATTAATTGAAAAATCGTACTGTAATTTAAAGGATAGACGATAAAAAGCGTGCTAGAAACTCTAAACTAACAAATTAAATTAATATTATATTGTAATGATGTTGGTAAAAAGAAGAATACCCGATTGAATTTGTTACCTATATAAAGCGCTGGATGAAAGAACCTGGCAGGTTTTGAATCTAAGTTGTTCTTTGATATTATGGAAAAACTTATATATGACGATTTATAAGTTCCGTGAAGACCTCCCAGCAATGCTGAAAACACTATGTAAAGTACTTTTCATTTTTTGGCTGAAACGTGTTTGTGCTAATTTTTATATCAGACGTTGAAGATTATTTGAGACAAATGTTTGTCATTGTACACTACAGCTATTTAAAATTTAAATCCATTGATATTCTAAGGGGACGAAATATGTAAATGCAATTAGTTGATCATGCCGTCAAGTTACGGGGATTTTCTTATAATTAAAGGCACGTCGCTATTTATATGCGTAACAAAAACAACTGACCGCTTAATTAAGAACAATATCCTATAGTTTATTCACTAAACGTTATTTATAACACAATATACGTAAATTATAATATCATGTATTGGTAAATCATTAAACTATCTATTATGCTTTATTATCAAAGTACACTGAAACTCGCTAGATTTTGATTTTGAAAGCTTCGCTGGCGAAATGATCCTTCAAGTGCAAATTTAGAAAATAACTTTTTCTAATTTGTTTCGTTCCGGAATGATGAGGCGCTGCGTCATTGGCTAGTTACCACTCTTTCAGCAAAGTCGTACCGCAAAAAAAGGTGCAGCTTGGTCCAATTTACGAAACATTATCTATAGGGCTATATCTAAGCGAATTTGATGTTGATGTTTGATTTGATGAATGGTTCTTTGTAACTAAGGATTATGAAGAATCTACCTTGGGCTCTGAAACAGGGATCTGTTTTAAAGAAAAAAGGCTCCATAAAAATGACGTTTTCGTTGGTGCAGTAGTGCGGGTACTCGCTTTGCTTGCAGGGATTACATCCTCGATAGGGCGAAATTAGCAAATAGTATTTTCTAATTTGTTTGAGTCTGGACTGGTGGAAGACTTCGGCCGCAGCTAGTTACCATCCTACCAGCAAAAAACGTATCGCCAAGCAAATAGATTTGTATTCCAGTACGATATAAGGTAAGTAACAACCCTTTAACTGCCACTGCTGGACACATACCTCCGGATTTTTAGAGCATAGACCCATCACGCAGCGGATTGGCTGGCATAGTACACAAGTGCACTCTCTATTCCTTTACTCTCATAGTCCGATGTGACGGCTATCCTACACGACCGGAGAGAGACCAGGCGCAGGACTGACAGGTGGATCGCACCGCCAAATTTCGGGCCAATATTGAGAAAATCTTAATAGATAACCGACCCGGGATTCGAACCCAGGACCTCATGTCTGTAGTCGAACATGTTAACTACTAGGCCGATAAGGCAGCCACGATGTCACGAATGAGGCAGTCACGTCCGGTAGAAACCATATGAAGTATAATGCCTCGTACCAGATTAGCGCGCTTCCATCTTTGACTGCAACATTACTTACTATCAGTTGAGATCACAGTCAATCGCTAAACTGTGAGCGATATAAAAAGAACTTTGATCTTTTTAAACATACAGCTAATTTGAGCTCAATTTGGTTCGTCCGTATTTGAAATGAATTTCTTTTTTTTCTTTGCTGGGAAATTCATTTACGCACCTCGCTTGGAAGACAGACGGGAGTGTAGGACTCGCCGGTAGTACCAGAATACCCACTAAAACCCAGCGTAGCCCTCCTCATTTGGGAATGGAAGAACCAGAGGTTCTTTAGGGCATTCCACTCTGTCCCCTTTGGAATGTAGCCGGCTCAAAAGTGCACCACAGGGGGAGGAGTTGGATAAACCTCCGTCTCCTGCTTCCTTTTCCCCTCCGTCGTGGATTTGAAATGTACTGGTCCAAGAGATGTTAAACATTTTCCTCAGTGCTCATATTTCAAATGCTAACGTCCAAACATTTTTATTTTTTAAACCAATCGAGCGTCAAATAGTAAAGTTTCAGATACTATAACATATTAATAAATATAAATCATATTAATTTCATAGATATATTTCTTCAAAAGAGTCACCCGAGAGTCAGTCATTCGAATTTCAAACTCCTCTAAATCCAGGTCAACTGTTTAGAAAGTGTCATTGGGACGCCGGGAAATCTCCAAAGACCTCGTGTCAATATTGCCAAGATCCAGCCTCCATGTAGAATATCAATTTTCTCTTACACTAGACTCTATTACTGCAGTGACAGAATTGATATTAGCTCAATTGGTAGGTAAACTAATTTTGTATATAGTACGCCTTAAGATTGATTGACTGGACGGTGAACGAACTCTGCAAATATAGTGGATATCTGGTAGAAAATATATGTTTGGGAAAATTCTGTTAAAGTATATGGTTCGTTAAGAAGTTTTGAATAAATAAACCGAAATCTACTGCAGAGCGAAAATTTTAATCTGTACAGTGTAACATTTTACGAGGTAATCGTATAAGACGATTGATGTACACTTATACGTCTGTAAGTAGTAAATTTTTGTTGCAAGTTTGGTAATTGACTCTTTTTTTGACTGGGATCACTTGGTAAATTTGTCCATGTATTTAAAAATTCCCTGTTGCAATCTGAACGTCTTGAACTCCGAAACTACTCATCTCAACTTGATTTTGGTGGCCTTTTTTCTATTTAGGGCCATAGAACAGTTTTGGTTTTATTAGCGTAATGTCACGAAAAAAGTGGGGGAGGTAGTGAAAAACATTTTGCGACCTATTTTCATACCTATAATATACAAAAAAATAATAACCATATTGTGGTGTGGTGGTGAGTGATCACACAAACCGATACACGACAAGCATGATTTAAATACAATTTAAAGGGTTTCATCCTATGTAAGAAAGATTTCTTTTTGTTTGTTATTTCCCATTAGCTTTGGTACATAAATAAATAAATGATATTTACTCTAGCGCCTTTATCATTTGTTTTATGATTTTTGTATGTCAACGTCACTTGTAATTTGCTAAAAAAACAAAGAAAGGAAATTTAATTGACCAATAGAGCAGAAAAGAATTTGATGTATTTTAGTCTTTACTTCTATATACATATTCCCATCAAGTACAGATTTCCGCAACACGGATGCTCGTGCTGCATATCTTTTCTACACGTTTTATATGCAAAGTTATTCCCATGAATTGCATCACGATAAAATACTTTCCATCAACATGAATGACAAACAAACGCTACAGTTATTCAGATTAATGTATATTTATTTCTTAAATGACTAAAACCGCTTATAAAAAAAATTAAGTAATATGTGTTACTATCGCACGCGTGAATACTGTGTGATTTAGACAACAAGACTGAAATAAAACATATGTGTGTCTGTATGTGTGTGTTCCTTTCGATAAGAATTTTACTTACAATAAAATCTTATAAATCAGGTAATGCACAACTTGCAGTGGAGAACTGTGGTGTGTCAATACTTCAAAATCCTTCTATCCTATGAATGAGGAGGCCTGTGCCTAATAGTGGGACGTAAAAGAGCTGCTGCTACTACTACAAAATAATTTTCTTCGTTTACATAGCTGTAACCAACGAATTCGTGGCCATTATTAAGCCACTAAGTTAATAGATACTAATATTTTTATCTTCAATTGCACCTTTTTAAATTGCTGACAGTTGAGCCTTTGATTTTGATGATACATACGCGGTATTATACCGGAACATAAATCTCTTTCCATTGCTGGTAGGGTGCTAACTAGTCTACTGGGGATCGAACTCGGAACCCCAGCTAGCAAAGCGAATACTCTCACCAATGCGCCAGCGAAGCCATCCTTTCCTCTATATTTAAAATATAGCATTGAATAATAACGCACCTAACAATTAAAACCAGTCAATAGAAGAATTTGAATCCACCCACTTCCATTGTACTCATTGATAACGGGTTTCAAACATTATAATGTTGACTTATTAGAAACTGCGACATACGATTACAATAGTTAAAGTCTCTATTCATAATTTACCCCGGTCTATTTATTATCACGACTTATTCAACATCTTCTGTAAGTCTTGAAGTCACATGCAGATGTAGAAAAATCTGGAAGGTTTATTGGACTTCATTCCGCAAAATCTTTTCTACGTAGTTGGGTACAATTAAAATTTCCCTTCGATGTTATTGTTAAAATCTTGGTATATGTATTCAATGTTGCATTCATTATTTAAACTCGTGCAAAGAAGTACTGTAAGACTGACAAAAATTTGTGAAACTTTAATTGTTTTGTTTTCGATTTATACATATATAGGTATAGATGTATATTTCCGTGTAATTTCGTAAAATGTAAATAAATGCCTTTAAAGATTGTGTTATTTTGGATTGTTATTTAACACAATTCCTTGTTGCTAGTTTAAGTAGCATTCTAATGCTGATCAAGATTAAAAAAAATAAATAGATGTCATATTTGATTTGTCAAATTATTTGAGACAGCAATCAAATTTTGTTGCCAGCTGTTCGATAAGCTATATCATTCACTCAAAAATGCAAAAGCGAAAAAAGCTAAATATATATATATAATTACATTTTATAACAGAAGGTTATACTGCAGAAAGGGGCCGTTGTTGCGATTTACAATAATGGCCCAAGAGAATCACTAAGAAACAAATACAGAGCAGTTAACATAATGACAGTCACAACGTATATAATTAAGAAAACTTGTTATCGTCGTCGTCGTCGTCGTCGTCGTCGCTTCAACCGATGGACGTCCACTGCTGGACATAGGTCTCACGTAATGACGTCCACAAGGCCCGGTCTTGTGTCGCCTGGCTCCAGCGGCTACCGGCGACCCTCTTTATGTCGTCGGTCCACCTTGTGGGGGGTCTCCCTACACTGCGCCGCCCGGTGCGGGGTCGCCACTCCAGCACCTTCGGGCCCCAACGTCCATCGGTCCGTCGGACTATGTGCCCCGCCCATTGCCACTTCAGGTTCGCGATTCGTAGGGCTATGTCGGTGACTTTGGTTCTGCTACGGATCTCCTCATTTCTGATTTGATCACGTAGAGAAATTCCGAGCATAGCCCTCTCCATCGCACGCTGAGCGACTCTGAGCTTTCGTATGAGGCCCATAGTCAGCGACCACGTTTCGGAGCCGTAGGTCATCACTGGCAACACGCACTGTTCGAAGAGCTTTGTCTTCAAGCACTGAGGAGTATCGGACGAAAATATCTGGCGTAGTTTCCCGAACGCTGCCCAACCGAGTTGGATTCGGCGGTTGACCTCTTTCTCGAAATTGGACCTACCTAGCTGGACAATGTGTCCCAGGTATGTATATTCGTCTACAATTTCGAGTGCTGAGTTCTCAACGATGACTGGGTGGAGCGGAACATGGATATTGGACATAACTTTCGTCTTATCCATGTTCATTTTTAGGCCCACCTGTCGAGAAGCTCTGCTGAGGTCATCGAGCATTGCATTGAGATCTTCCAGAGTCTCTGCCATAATGACCACGTCGTCGGCAAACCGTAGATGAGTGATGTACTCGCCGTTGATGTTGATGCCCAGTCCGTTCCACTCCATAAGCTTAAACAGGTCCTCCAACGCCGCAGTAAAGAGCTTCGGGGAGATAACATCTCCCTGTCGCACTCCACGCTGCAGTTGGATAGACTCTGTGCTTTGGTCCTGTATACGGACTGACATGGTGGCGTTTTCGTACAAACACTTCAACACGTGTATGTACCGGTGGTCAATTCGGCATCTCTGCAAAGATCTCAACACGGCCCATGTTTCCACCGAATCGAAGGCTTTCTCATAGTCCACGAACGCCAAGCAAAGTGGCCGATTATACTCCTCGGTCTTCTGTATAATCTGCCGCAGCGTAAAGATGTGGTCTATGGTACTAAAGCCTTTTCGGAATCCGGCTTGTTCGGGGGGCTGGAAGTCGTCAAACTTGCGAGCGAGACGATTCGTAATGACCCTCGAGAACAGCTTATAGACATGACTTAGCAGCGCAATAGGTCTATAGTTCTTCAATAAGGTGTTGTCACCTTTCTTGAAGAACAGAACTACCACGCTCCTATGCCATGCCTTGGGCACCGTGCCTTCCAGAATGACGGAATTGAACATTCGCTGAAGGACTTTAAGAATGGGTTTTCCACCCGCCTTCAGGAGTTCCGCTGTGATTCCGTCATCACCCGGTGCCTTGCCGTTCTTCATCTGTTTGAGAGCCATACTAATCTCGTACAAGCTGACGTCCGGGATATCTTCGGTATAATGCCGGGTCAGTTTGGCACGGGGATCTTTAGCCAAACTATCAATAGGCTTGCAAGTCGATGTGTACAACTGTCCATAGAAACTCTCAACCTCCCTCCGAATCTCAGGTCCAGATGCAATGAGTTCGCCGTTATGGGTCTTCAGCCGCGTCAACTGGCTCTGACCGATAGACAAATCTTTTGCGAACACTTTAGTGCCTTTGTTGCGTTCGATGGTATCTCGTATACGCTCGGCATTAAAGTGTCGCACATCACGCTTTTGCGATTTAGAGATCTGTCTATTGATCTGCCGATATGCGGACGCGTCTGCTGTAGACTGCAAGCTCATTGCATGTCTCTGTTCCATGAGATTAAGAGTATGGTCTGAGAATCTCTTGGTTTGCTTTTTACGGGGTTTATAAAATTTCATCCCAACCGTATGGACAGTTTCCACTAGCCTATCGTTTAGCTCGTCCACAGATTCGCAATCCTCGAGGCAGGCGAAGCGGTTTTGCAGCTCTAGTTGAAAGCTCTCGGGGTTTTGGATATGCGCGCGAGTGGGTCGGAGCGTAGACTTCACCAGTCTGAACCGCTCTCGGTGTACGTTGATATTCAATGTGCCTCTTACCATACGGTGATCGCTCCCAGTTTTCACTTGATTGATCACAGAGACATCATTGAATATGTTCCGTTTCGTAGACATGATGAAGTCAATCTCGTTTCTCGTGGAACCATCAGGACTCAGCCAGGTCCATTTTCGGAGCGGCTGTTTCTTGAAAAAAGAGTTCATCATATAGAGTCCCTCCTTTTCCATGAAATCAGCGAGCATCTGTCCCCTCTGGTTCCGTTGCCCATACCCAAATTGCCCCACTCTCAACTCTGCCCCGCTTCGTTCGCCGAGTTTTGCGTTGAAATCACCCATAACAACGTTGTAGAAGGTCCTAGAGGTATGCATGGCTTTGGAAATGTCCTCATACATAACCTCTACATCATCATCTGGATGCGATGATGTGGGTGCGTAAACCTGGATGACCTTCAACGAATACCGTTTGGTAATTCTGAGTATCAGGTACGCTACCCTGTTGGACACGCTGTTAACTTCTACAACGCTGTTGACGAGAGATTTGTGGACGAGGAACCCGACACCACCTTGGGACTGGTGTTCGCCCTCCCGGTAGTAGAACAAGTTACCGGATTTGAGGATTATCGTGTCCTCCCCCTCTCTACGGACTTCCGACAATCCTATAATATCCCAGTGTAACTTGTTTACTGCTTCTTCCAGTTCGAAGATCTTTTCGTCGGTCCTCAAAGTGCGTGCGTTGTATGTTGCCAGGTCAAGTCGTCGGGGTTGGCAGCGGAATCTCTGCCGGAGATTCTTAACACCCCCTGCCCCGCCGTTACCATAACCGCTGCCAGACCTAGGAATAGCGGGGCTGCCGGGGACTGGGGGCCATTGCTGCCTTGTTGTACTCATCTTGGTTGTGCCAGTAATCACCACGCTTGGCAGGCGGGTTGGTGATCGCAGTGCTGACCCTCTCGCACTGATAACGCTGCTGCCCGTTATCGGTCTGTGGCATTTAGGTCAGCGAGGAATGGATATACCGCCATTTATCGGTATGGGAGTTGGATAGGAGAGACTTGGTACGTGGGATAAGAGGAGTTTTGGGGAGCATTAGGGTTAGGTATAGGACAGTACTACCGCGGACAGAAGAGTGAAGAGCGGTAGTAATAGCTCGCCTGAGGGTCGACCCGGGGTCGCTAACCCGCATGCTTAGTTAGTAACCGGACAGATTATCTGACTAAACACCCTCTGAGTCAGAAAACTTGTTATACGTGCACAAAATTATTGACTCTTTTAATAAAAAGAGTGAATTTACCTCATACAACTTAAAAAATAAAAATAAACTTGTTATAAATTCTAGTAGGTTGCATAAAATTAACAACTCATTTCAGGGTAACTGTATATGCTTCTATAATACACTCCCAGAAAATGTTCTAGAAATGTCGCTTAATAAATTCAAAGTCATTAATGGTTAAATCTTAATTAGATCTGACTAGAATAGTTGTAGAAGGACAAACGGTATTTGCATGAGCCACAAAATACTGATTTGTCATTGCATTTTACAAAGACAGCAGTTAAACTATTAATATTAACCCTGTGATCATATTCCTTGCCGAAATATAATATATATTTGTTAATATTAAACAAATACACAGTCATATTATTAGTCATATATTAATTTCAAGTTGTTATTGTTACTCGTCACGAATTTGTAATAAAGTATGCTTGAGCAACGCTATCTTTGTTTTGAAAGAAAAATCTGCATTTTATCATTTTATGACTTACAAAGTTATGCTTGGTGAGCTTTATCTACTATACATCATGGAGGTGGTGGTCAACTACTGTATTATTTGATATATCACACACAGAAAAGAAATATTCTTATTGCACATAGATTTATACAAAGAAGCATTAATTATGTACCCACTAGTCTATTTGAGCGAGAAAGTGTAGTTACGTTTGCGGACACACTTGTGCAATAACAATATTTCCATCTGTGTTTGATGGTTGAAATAGGTCACTTTGGCCGAAATAAGGTATGTGGGTTGCGGTTATAATTAATATGAAATTTAATTCTACTTATAGTTTAAAGATGTTATTAAATTCTCCTGTTACAATGTGAAAACCTAAAACTACCAAATAGCTTTGGGCTATTGAGAATACTGCAATACTCGAAGGATCTATAAACAGAGATCTAGACATTCTAGACATAATTAGGCTACAAAAGTTACCGAGGAATTGTTATATATAGAGGATATATAACAGGGATATTGACATCATTGGCAGAACAAAAGTTACCGAGAGCTCAACGAATTGTGAAGCTAAAGTTAAGGGTGAGGTTCGAAAAACTGATGGATATTCAGTTCAGAAGGTGTTGGAATGACTTTGCCGCAACAGAAAACCTTACCAATAGGTAATTTTGAGGGCCGGGTCTAGTGAAAAACACTTTGAGACGCATGTCCATAGGTCAGGATAATGTTGTTTGTATACATAGGAAAAATGGTAAGATACGTCTTTGTAAAATGGACACAGACAGCTGTTATAAGTATCGCATATTTAGTATTTTGTGGCTCATGCAATTACCATTTGTCCTTTTACAACTACTCTAGTCTCTAATTAAGATTTAACATAAAGAGGATCGCTGGTTGGCGCTGGAGCCAGGCGGCGCAAGATCGGGCCTTGTGGACATCATTACGTGAGACCTATGTATGATGTATGTTGAAGCGACGACGGCGACGACGGCGACGACGAAATAATGCTTTATTTTATTATAGTAAATAAAGTGAAATTAAGGATGTCCGACAGACTCAGAAGTAATTCTGAGAGAATAGCGCCCTAAAACTTGCCATTGACTTGCGTTTAGAACAGCGGAGCATTAGTAAATGAATAGCTTTTTTTATTTAATTAATTGTACATAAAATATTAGCAGGTCAGGATAATATTGTCTATATATAAAGGAAAAAATGGAAAGTCCATGTATATAAATTGAATTTATAAAGTGTATAATTAAGTATTAATTTGTAAACATGCGGCACCGCGTATCGAAGTAGTATGAAGTGTGGTCGTTTAAACACGTTTCCTTCTGCTGATTTACTTTATATCTAATCGTTGTCACTTACCATCCGATTAAAAACAATTAGTAACAAACTTGAATTTCAGTTTTATAGTATTCGCAAACAATTGCGAAAAGAATCGATGTCAACAGGTTTCACTGATACCATCAAAACCTGTTCCGTTCTTATAAAATGCCACTCAGTCCTGTATAACCGTAACTTTTTTTCTTATGAGTATGACGGCGCCGCCATCTGTTTTTGTAAACAACTTGTGCAGCGAGCGTGACGTCATCGATCACCCCACTACTAAAAAGAGACAGCGCTTGTCAGTGGAACGGGCATTCGCCAGCCGACTGTCGCTCGGTGCACAAGTGGTACCAACGGCCGTGTTTGCGATATAATTAGTTATTTAATAATTGTTTAAATCAAAATTAATTGAAATAAAGAAGTGTGTTCTGAAGTGATTTCCGTGTTTTTAAAAAAA